>BLSH010145461.1:18476-29493 GCA_018402905.1 Glandirana rugosa | reverse complement strand
CTGCAATGTGTCACTCAAAGCAGCAGTATGTGAAATCTCAAATTACTCCAACAATCTGATTGTTGTGTACGATCGTAACGATCGTTGCGTTAGGCAGAGTTTGATCTGCAATCTGCAACTCAAAGCAGCAGTATTTGAAATCTCAAATTACTCCGACAATCTGATCGTTGTGCACGATCATAGCGATCGTTGTTTTATGCAGAGTTTGATCTGCAACTCAAAGCAGCAGTATTTGAAGTCTCAAATTACTCCAACAATCTGATCGTTGTGCACAATCGTAGCAATCGTTGTTTTATGCAGAGTTTGATCTGCAATCTGCAACTCAAAGCAGCGGTATGTGAAATCTCAAATTTCTGCTATCTGTCCTCAGAGCAACAGCACAGCAGTAGTAATCTATCTCAGGATGCAGGATCAGATGTTAAAATGTCTGTAATCTCTCCCTGACGCCGGCAGCTTCCTCTCTCTACACTAACCCAAGAGCATGTGACATGCAGCACTGTGACTCCAGCTTATAAAGAGGCTGGGTCACATGATGCACTGGCCAATCACAGCCATGCCATTAGTAGGCATGGCTGTGATGGCTTCTAAGGGCAAACCAGTGAAACGCTTGTTGATTGGCTGCCCTGCAGCTATTCAACATGCATGATCAACAACCAGAACCCAGACCCGAACATTTTTTTAAATGTTCGGGTCCGGGTCCCGGACACCCGAAAGTTCGGTACGGACCCGAACGTTAGTCTGGGTTCGCTCAACACTACTCCTGACGTGAAAGGGGCTGCGTGACTCCACAGGAAGATCCTTAGCTGCAGATTCAGGGCTAGGCTGTGAAAGAGAGTGATCACCCTACCCAGTGAACTCAGGGATAGGCATTTAACATTCCCTGTTTTCTCCACCCATAAGGGGAACTTCAATCTCTGAAGGGCAATCTGGCTCAGGCAATATTAAAATCTCATAAACAAAGTTGATCAGATCTCCTGTTCCTTTCTCAGAGGTTGGACTGGTACTTTCAACCTTGATCCTGTCAATTTCCAGAAATGATGGTAAGATCTCACCACTGGACTATGTGGATTCCTTTGTCTACTTTCACACTAGGGTGGGTAGGGGTGGCAGTGGTAAATCGGTGCTAATTAGCGGCGCATTTACCACTATTATAGCAGCGCTACGGCGCTATGCAGGCGGGAGCGGGGCGCTTTTAACCACCAAGGAGGGATTAACAAGCGGTAAAAGTGCCGCCGTTCGGGGCTTCCGAGGCGGTGTACAGCCGCTTTGGGAGCGCCATCCATTGCTTTCAATGGAGGGGGTGGTGTAGGAGCGGTGTACACACCGCTCCAAAGATGCGGCTTGCAGTACTTTTCTTACCGTCCTGCAAGCATACCGCCTCAGTGTGAAAGCACTCGGGCTTTCACACTGGGGAGAATGGGGGGGAGTTTTTCAGGCGCTGCACAGGTGCTATTTTTTAGCACCGCAGCGCCTGAAAAAGTTCCAGTGTGAAAGTAACCTTACTATTCCAGCCAGTTCTCTTTCTCTACCCGCTACACTGGTCTCTGTTGCCATATGCCACAGCCAGTAAGGCACTATTTCCTTATCCTCACCATCCTTCTCTTCCTCTTCTTCTTGTATCACAGTGGGAGCAGGAGTCTGTCGATGTGAACTGGTCCTGGGCGGGGTTGATTTCGGAGGGGGCGAAGAGGGCACTTGACACCCTGACAGCATCAGACAATGACAGCAAATTATGACATAAGGTTATGATCGCCATCGGTCAGCCAGCTTATGTTTTCCTGGTACCCCCAAATTCTTTAACAGCACATGATCTCCCGGCTGCAGATTCTGCAATCTCCCTTTTAAAGCAAAATTCTTCTTGTTCCTTAGTTCTGGTTGAGGCATGTTCCATGGCTTTTTCACGTATGCTTGCTTCAGATTCCACCACAGCTTTTCGACATAACCCCTGTGAGAAGTCAAGGAAATGTTGTCGACAGATGTTCCAAAGGCTAGATCAATAGGAAGGTGAGCTTCTCTTCCAAACATGAGTCAGTAAGTAGAATAGCCAGTGACATCACTCACAGTACTGTTGTAAGCATGGACTACAGCTGCAATGTGATTCCCCCAATGCTGCTTCTTCTATGGGGCAAAGTCCCCAGCTTCTTCAACAAAGTTCTGTTAAATCTCTTGGGTTGAGGTTCCCCCTGCGGGTCATCCGAGACTTCTTTATGCCCAGCAAGGCACAACTGATGAACTAGCCTGCTTTCAAAGTCTTGTCCTTCGAACAGGCAACTCATAATGCACAAAGAACTCCTCAACAAGGACTTTGGCCACTGTAGTCGCCTGCTGATCTTTAGTGGGATAGGCCTGCGCATAGCAGATGAAATGGTCAGTCACCACGAGGACATTACTTCTTCCACCTGCATCGGGTTCCAGGCACATGAAGTCAATATACACCAACTCCAGGGGCTCCTGACTCTGCAAGTGCCCCTTGGGAGCAGCCCGAACAGGTAATGTCTTGTGTTGGATGCAAGTTAAACATGAGTGACAGTAACTCTCTACTTCCCCTCTCATGTTGGGCCAGTAGAACCTATCCCTAACTAGACAAAAAGTTCTCACTGTTCCTAAATGTCCATGGTCATCATGCAAAGCTATCAGGACTGTTGCACTGTGTTTCTCGAGAAGAAATAGCTGCCATTTTTTCTCCATATCCTCAGAGGGACCTCACCAATACATTACTCCATCTTTTAATTGCAATCTATTCCATTCTCGATGTAGCGTCTTCACTCCAATCACAGACCTCATCATTAATAAGTTTGGATCCTGCTTGCTCAGGGCTTGAATAACCAGGTGGCACTGCGGATCCTGATCCTGGTTCTCTCTCAGATCTCTTTTGGACAACCAAAGAAGGCCCTCACCTTGTACTTGCGTCAGCCCACAATAGCATTTGGGTACTCCAGAAGGATGGGCTCCTATGGATTCTGCTCCAACACTTCTTTTCAGTCAACAGGCCATACCTTGACACAAAGCCTGCACACTTTCTGCAATCACATAAGACCAATCTTCTGGCTTCTTCACCCGGTACGGCATAAGGCACCCGCATCTCGATTTCCTGCCCCCGGTCAGTACTGGTAGGACAAGGATTATTGTCTGTCTTCACCACAAACATGGCTTCATACAAGTAATCCTTCAACTTGTCCACCACGGCCCATTTCAAAGCCAGGAACTCCAGTTTGTGGACAGGATAGTTTCTCTCCTATGGAGTGAGACTGCGACTCACATAAGCCACTGGTCTGAGTCCACCATCTTGTTTTTGGTAGAGAACTCCCCCCCCAGCCCATCTCTGCTGGCATCCACATGAAGTTCACAGGGCTTTGCAGGGTCAGCATAGGCCAATACCGGGGCTTCGGTGAGACTCCTCTTCAGATGCAAGAAAGCCTCTTCACACTGGGGAGTCGATTGCTCTTGCACCGATTCTCCCTTCCTGCGAGCACCAAACTTCTTCATCTTAGACCCATCTTCTCCTTCCTACCTGCAGCAGTTCATTAAGAGGCCGAGCAATCTTTGCAAAGTTCGCCACAAACCTCCGATAATAAGAACAGAATCCTAAAAAGATCTCAATTCAGTTACAGTCCTTGGCCCAGGCCACATAGTTATGGCCTCCAACTTCTTCGGATCGGTGGCTTCTCATCCAGCGGAGACGACATGGCCCAAGAAGGTGACAGAAGTTCTGTAAAACTGGCACTTTTGCAAAGACAGCTTCAACCCTTCTTCATGGAGCCATGCAAAGACCCTTTCCAACCGTGCTTCATGCTCTTCCAAAGTCTTCCCAAACATCCTATGTCATCTAGGTACACTAGTGCTTCAATAAGATTCATGTCTCCTACTGTTCTTTCCATCAAATGCTGGAAGGTTGCTGGGGCCCCTGACAATCCTTGAGGCACTCCGCTGAACTCATAGAATCCCAAGGGGCTGAGGAACGTGGTCTTCTCTCTGTCCTTCGGGTGCATGGGAATCTGGTAGTACCCACTTTTTAAGTCTAGTACACTGAACCTTTTGGCTCCAGTAAGACACTGTAGGGCATCTTCAATGCGAGGGATTGTGTACTGATCAGAACTGTACGTCAATTTACAGTCCGGTAATCAATGTGCAATGATCCATTCTTCTGCACCACCACAATGGGAGAGGCGTACAGACTTTTGGACTCTTGAATGGCCCTAGACCTCTTCAATTCAACCAAATGTTCCCAAAAGTCTTCTTGATCACTGAGAGGTATTCTCCGAGCTCGCTCTCGAAAGGGCTTGTCTTCCTGTAACCGGATTTGATGCTGAGCACTCTTGGCATATCCCATATCAAAATCATTCTTCCATTAGATCTTCTCCCACCTAGCCAGCTGTAACCTCATCCTTCTCTGCCACCTGGGAGGTAAAGTTTCAGAGCAGTACTGAATCTCCTTCTGCATGCTCTGACATTCTTCTTTCCAAGCAGCCTCTTTGGGGAGCACAGGGGTGTCAGCACTCACTCGTCCCAACAGCACACGTGCTAAGGTAATTGGATGATCTGTGACATTCCAAAGACTGAACAGCACCTTCTTCCCAGTTTGGGACAGATCCTTGGTTGGGACTAGCTCAGGGACCATCTCTATCCCAACAGCTTTGGCCTGCTCGTCAGTCTCCAACCCAATGAAAGGGCCGAGTTGATCCCAGATCAACTTGACTGTAGCCTTCAGGCAAGCAACTTCTCCAGGCTGCAGCACTCTCTACCTGGTCTCTAACTTCCACAGACATCCCACCCCCTTGGCAGGGATGCTCTGTTCCTTGGCAACCCATTAACAAGCCTGAAGCAATTTAGGGTGAATCCCATTGGGCACGGAACCATCTTCTCCCAGCACAGACGACAACAGCCTCCTTACCAAGTCAGTGTTTGTTCCAATCAGTATGGAGTTATATTCAGCCCCTGATGGCCTGGGGCACACTACTGCTAGTGTATCAAATGCCTCCACTTTTCCAGGAGCTGTCAGCCCAAATGCGATCTGGATGGGAATATACCCATCATACAGGCATTTGTCAGTTCCGATTCCCCAGATTTCCAGTTCTTCAAGCCTGCAGTGCTTCAAGTACTTGTCATAAGTCTCTGTAAAGTATTGTGACCTGGGATCCAGTATCTAACGGGCCCTAGTGTAGATACCCTCTACTTTCACAGATACAACTGGGGATGGCCCCACTAACCTCACTGGTAAGCTTCCTGGGGTTTCTTTAGTGAGGATTTTCCTGTGATCTTTCCTAGCCTTACGCTCAGAAGACCTAACAATTACCATGGGTGGCGGTAAGACATTGACCTCCTGTGCCCAAGTCCCCAACCCAAGTGATGGGTTACTTGACTGTGAGGGTGACAGAATTGTCAACCCCAGGCCTTTCTTCTGGTGTTTTTTTTTTATCCTTTCTTTTATCCATCTTGGAGCTCTGAAAGAAGTTCTGCATTCCCTTCCTTCTGAGGACACTTCACTCTGAAATGCCCTGGTCCCCCACAATGGAAACACTTCCGAGTATCAGTCTTCCCTGCTTAAGCTTTGGCTTGAGCTTCCATGACACACATCAAGGCCTATTGAATCTGATCTTGAGCTTGAGCCACCTGCGTGAGTAACTTAACTGGGGCAGCTTCTGGTTCAGACTGCACCACAGGAACCTTGAAGCACTCCCCTCACTCTGACTGCTCGTCACTATCCACTTCCTGCCCACCAGTATGCACTTGAGCTGGCTGAGCCTTTACTTTCTATGTCTTTGGGGGAACCTTTACCACCTCTCTTGACCCTTGATTTTTCTCATCCAGCAAAGCTTCTTCCTCTCTGACCAGCTTCATCCATTCTGGATAAGTTGGGGCCACCTGTGAGCACAATGGGATGATTAGGACTGGCCCCTTGTAGAATTCGTTCAAGCCTGACTTTGTCAGCTTCCCTTTTTTCAAGATGATCTGATGCAGTATTCGGTCTACTCTGATGATGTAGCCGTCAGTCTTTTCCCTTGCCACTGATGAGTGTGTTTGAACTTGTACAGCTTTTCCACTCTTTCCATTCTTCCATAGACTGCACATAAAGCCTCTTCAAACTCCAGATAACATCAGCTGCTGGACTTCTGAGGTTCTCACTGATCCACTGTCTTTTTACTGCCTCAGACAGGTTCCATCCTTCAACTTACATACAAATATAAAAAAAAGGGGAAGAGAACACCATCAATGAAAATAAAGTGTAATTATTTACACTACCGGCTCAGCCACGTTGTGGACGGGGTTTCAAGAGCGAAACAGAGCTACAAAAGAAAGACACGTCTCCACAAACAGATGGCAGAGACTGAAAGCTCCAAAAAGAAATGCACTGCTGTGTAGATGCAATAAAATGTATTGATAAATATAAGATAGTATCAAAAGAACACAATGGCTACAAAAACCTTCACCATACCACAGTTAAAACCTTATGACAACATTGTCAAGAATTACTTAAAAACAGCCCAGGCTTCCAGGCATATAGGCACATACACACCTAGGTAACACTTGGATCGATCCATTCATAGGAAGCTAAACCTAGCCTTGATTAACAACCCGACTCAAAATAAACATGGGGAATTCATCCATGTGGTTAGACAGGGGATGAAGAATGTTCATCAGTAGAGAGATCAGCAATTGAGAATATATTGCAAAAAGAAGGAAAAGTCAGCTTAGATTCCTGACAGTGACCGGACATCAATGTATCATCTTGTATCATGAAGGTATGAAAAGTCATGGATGGCTTAGTCCGATGCACCGATGATGATCATCAAATTCAAACAAGCATCATGGGCAGCACTGACAGACAGGGGCGGTAAAAGTACAGTTCACTCACAGTTCTGCAGAGTCAATCACCGGAATATAGTGTGTACAAGGGACTGATATCCCATATGAGATCTTTCCCACCGTGTAACAAGATCCACAGCCCACTGGAATGTTCACAGGAATGCTGTATATGAAGGGAACTCCAGTTCCATGTAAGGATATCACCAGTGGTATAGCAGCAATCAGCTGTCATCCAGAGTCTGTGATGTGTTCCTGCTGCCAGTCATGCAGTGCAGTATCTCCCATTCAGATGTCCTCAATCAATATACTGAGCAGGCAAAACCCATTTGCAATGCCCGGTTGGTTACCAGCTACCGTCGGGAGCCGTGCTGTGCAGCGCGGAGGGTGTTTAACCACAGGAGATTCCGGGAAGCCGGTTCACATGATGTGAACCCACGTGAGCTTTGTCAGGACAAGGTGGTTATCTAGTTATGGGCTTATAATGGGTATTAACACTCCTCCCCTTCCAGCTTTTAACCCTCAAAGCACCATCATCTATATACTCTACATCATGTGCTAAACAAATTGGATACAAGTACCCAGTGCGTGTATATTATTCTGGGTTATAATTTACAAATATTAACCATTACAGGTTCATCTCATCTAGATAAAAAATCTATCCAGGCATCCAGGTGCATCAATAAATTCAGCAGGAGAGCTCATCCGAGACTAAGGACAGTAATCTAAGGGGGAACCCCGATTATACGAAGTTCCCTTAAATTGACCAGTATGATCATAAATGTAGGGTGAGGGCAAAAATACCTTCACCGTAAGTCCATCGGGTGAGGAATTATGAACAGCTTCAAAATGTTGGGCAATGGGGCTTTTTTTCCAATTTCTTTCCTTTTGGTCTTATTGCTTGCCTTTCTAATGCTACTCAATTGTTCCCCTATCCGTGTACGCAACTGACGCTTAGTTTTCCGACCTACAGTTTCTTGCAGGGACATTGCAGGATATACAGTACTCCTGTTGTACTGCAATTAATAAATTGCCTGATGTCTTGATCCCATCAGCGTCCATAAAGCTGTCAGTGCCTTCCACTACCAGACATATATGACAGTGACCGCATGGAAACATACCATTAACATGGGGCATGTCATTCAGCCAGTTCACAGGTGAAGAGGGTACAAATTCGGAATGTACCAAATTTTCTTTCACATTTTTGTCTCTCCTAGACACCAGCAAGGATCTCGGGCCCACAATTTGAGATAATTCAGGGGATTGGGTTAAGATATGCCAATGCTTGGCCAAAACCAGACAAACCTCATCCCATTGTGACCCGTATCAGGTGATATTACGCCCTGGGGCAGGTTGTTAGGGAGGAGGTTGGATTTGAGAGCTCTGCCTCTGAGCACCCAAAAGGTCCTCACATTTGGTTGAAGAGACTCTTTTGCATGCGTGTCTGATGTCCTTATGGGAGTAACCCCTTTCCAAGAACCTCCTATAAAGTTCTCCAGACTCAGTTCTATAGGCATTCTCACTAGAACAGTTCCTCCCAATTCGGAGGAACTGGCCAGTCAGGATACCCCTAAATAATGATGGGGGGTGATGGCTCGAAGCCAAAAGAAGGGTATTTGCCACTGTCTTTTTTCTAAACATTCCCATTTCCAATCTACCATTTTGGGCAGAAATACAGAGATCAAGGAAGGAGATACTTGTATGGTCCCATGTATATGTGATCTCATTAACATTCAAGTCAGACACAAATTCATGAAGTTCGTCTACCGTCCCTCCCCAGATGACCAGGATATCATCAATGTACCTTGACGAACGATAGATGAGACTCTTCTCCTACCATCCAAGATGGAGGCAGCCATAAGCCGGTGCGCAGGGTGCCCCCATAGAGGTTCCCCTGATATGCTGGTAGTTGGCACCCGCAAATTGAAAGCAGTTGTGAGTAAGAGTAAAGTCCAGTAATCAAGGATAAACTCATTCTGGGCTCCCATTTGGGGATATTTTTCCTCCAAGAAATGGGCCACCACAGAAATTCCACATTGATGGGGGTGTAGAGGGACTCGACATCGATGCTGATGAGTATATCGCCTCTCTGCAACTCCACCTCAACTATCCTGGACAGAATGTCATGGGTGTCCTGAACAAAGGAAGGTAATTCCCTCACCATCCCCTTTAAGAGGCTATCTAAGTATTTTCTGATGCGTTCTAGTGGACCCTTAACAACGGAAATTATGGGCCTCCCTGGGGGGGAGTTGTAGTACTCTTGTGGACCTACGGGATTATATATATATATTGAGGGTGTGTTGTAAGTAGTCACTTTAAGGTAAGTTAGTTCCTTTTTAGTGAGGAGGTTTGCTTCAAAAGCTAACTCAAGTTTCTCATTCAGGGAAGCCATCACCAAAGGGAAGGGATTTATTATAAGTTTGGTACATGTGGATTGGTCACTCAATTGTCTCAAAATCTCCTGTTGATAAAAACTTTCAGACAGGAGAACCATGTTACCTCCCTTATCACTTGGTTTGATAACAAGGTTATGAGCCTCACTAAGTTACCTAAGCGCTATCCTCTCATCCTGGGGAAGATTATCCCTAGAGATCACATCCCATCTAATCTTTTGGAGTTCCTCCTGTACAAGGCCCAGGAATACTCCAATCCAACAATTACTCCTAAATTGCGGCATCTTAACAGATCGAATAGTAAGGTTCGCCTGTCTTCTCCATGGATCCTCATCAGGGCTCTCATTTTCCCCGTCACTTGGATTATCCTCCATCAAGGAGACAAGCTCCTCTATTGCTTGCTGTTCCCTGATCTCCTCGGAAGTCATTGGTTTCTCCAAGGACCCACAGGTATTGGAATGGAGAAGTCTAAGGTAGACTTTTCTAAAAAACAGCGAGTCATTCTTAAAAAGTTCAAACTGGTTCATCTGACTAGTTGGCGAAAAAGACAGACCACATTGAAGTAGACGTATATGTCTATCCTTTGGGTCAAATTTAGACAGATTGATGATTTTCATATTGCCAGAGTTAGCCTCCGTTTTTGGCCCTTGAGTCAGTTACTTGTATTTCTGGCTCCTGGTGATAGTCTGCCTTAACATTGCCTCCGCCTATTGGTCCTCCTCCTCCGTCTTTGGCATTTTGATTGCTTGTTCTCCTGTCCGTCCCTGTAGATTTTAATAGCCCTCCTATGGGGGTTGCCTCGTCTGAGGGAGGATCTTCCTCTAAAAAAAAACAACCGAACGATATTCGTCCTGGTCACTCTCTGATGAAATAGGGCCACCTCATTCAAGGAAAGTGTTCTCTAGCGACGCCTCATTGAGCCAATACGGCCCCTATGATTCATAGCCAGTGTGTTCTTTTGATACTATCTAATATTTATCAATAAATTTTGTTGCATCTACAACGCAGTGAGTTTCCTTTTGGAGCTTTCAGTCTCTGCCATCTGTTTGTGGAGACGTGTCTTTTTCTTTTCCATTCTTCAACTGCCTGCATAGCTTGATCCATCCAACTTTTTAAATCCTCCTCCCCCTTGGTGTGGCTGCACAGCCCGAGAAAAACTGCAGTTTCCGATACCCCTAATGAGCTGATATGGTGTTACTCTTTATCAGGCTCTCGACCAATCGGCTCATATCCATGTAGAAAGAAGCTGGAGGCATCCCTGTAGTCGGAACGTCTGCCGCTTCTGAGGCCGGACTCACCTATCCCAATTGAGAGATATTTTCATCAGAATCCCCTACCTTCCAGTTATTAGTGTTGTTGTATCTGGGAAAATGTGTGCTAGCAGGATTGAAGGTTTTGTACAGTGCACAGTGTGCCGCATATATGCAACTATGGAGCAACAGCTCCAGGATGGA
This sequence comes from Glandirana rugosa, assembly GCA_018402905.1. NCBI lineage: Eukaryota > Metazoa > Chordata > Amphibia > Anura > Ranidae > Glandirana > Glandirana rugosa. Next base: position 18,845 of record BLSH010145461.1, on the reverse strand, counting down.
TACCGCTGCGGCAGATGTGAGCAGGTTGCCCTTCTGGAAGCTCGCATTAGAGACCTGGAGGAGCAAATTGCAACGCTAGACAGAGCTGTCAACCTTGAAAGGGGTCCTCTGCTCACTGAGCAGGTGGCTAGTAGGGTTAAGGGGGAGGGTGGAGGGGTAAGTCAGGATTATAAGGTAGGTAGATGGGTTAACCTTCCATCCCCTAAGACTACTTTTATAGAGAGTTAACCCTATCCACTCAGGCCGGAGTCTTCGCCGTCTGCAAGGCTGATGTCCCTACGGAGGTCGAAGAAAGATGTACCTATACTCGGCTAACCAGCTCTCGGACTATTTCTCATTGTGGTATAGTCGAGTAATCCCCATAGCCTT
>BLSH010145461.1:0-11561 GCA_018402905.1 Glandirana rugosa | reverse complement strand
CTTCAGGTCTTTGTGACAGATTGGCCTCTCCGTGTTTCTAAGAATGGAGTCCCCCATCACCACAATCTGTCTTACCTTTCGCCTGAGTTCATCCCCACTCTCGCTGGAGGAGTTACTCCCCTGGCAGCTAGGGGAGCCACTCTGCTCCAGCGATGCTGATTCCTGGCTGGTTTCCGCAATATCACACAACGGGGTGTATCTATTGGGATGCTCCAGCCCAGGATCAGCCCCCCTGACTCTTTCCCTTCTACCCTTCCTAACTGTCACCCATCTACTCTGTTCTGGTGCCTGCACCTCTATGTCTCCACCCGCCTCTGTGCTGGCCCTTGCCGGCAAAGCCATTGTATCTCATTTTTAGGGACTCTTTAATGACTGGAATAGTACCACTGGATTGGCGTAGGGCCAATGCGGTGCCCATATTTAAAAAGGGATCAAAGTCTTTACCAAGTAACTATAGACCTGTTAGTTTAACTTCTATAGCTGGGAAGATACTGGAGAGTTTAATAAAAGACCACATAGATGAGTTCTTATATTTTAAGCAACAGACAGCATGGATTCATGAAAGACAGAAGTTGTCAAACAAACCTGATTTCTTTTTATGAGGAGGTAAGTAAAACTTTGGACAGAGGGGTGGCTGTGGATGTGGTATACTTGGATTTTGTGAAAGCGTTTGACACCTGTTAAGAACTACGAGCACAGAGAGAAAGCACACGGAAGCAGATCACTCCAAAACCCGACACACAGGCGTTTATTGAGGAACGTTGGGTTACAGACCACAGCAGAACCAGTCCACAATAGTCATGTATGACACGGCAGGGAAACAAATATCATCCACAGGTTAGGGAAACACGCAGGGTTAACAGACATCTGGTAGTCCACAAGGCAGAGGAATACGCCGGGTTAACAGACAGCTGGTAGTCCACAAGGCAGAGGATCCCACAGGGTTAACAGACAGCTGGTAGTCCACAAGGCAGAGGATCCCGCAGGGTTAACAGACAGCTGGTCATCCACAAGGCAGAGGATCCCGCAGGGTTAACAGACAGCTGGTAGTCCACAAGGCAGAGGATCACACAGGGGTAACTGGCAGCTGGTCATCCACAAGGCAGAGGATCACACAGCGAGCTCTGCATCCAGTAGCAGGTCAGCAGACAATAGGCACACACTGCCCTCACTCTGGGCTTTTGAAATCCCCCGAAGAGACTGGAGGGGGTGGGGCGGGCGGCGGCAGTGAGGCGGCCTGCATGTGAGGAATCCACATGCAGGCCCCACAGGGGGGCCGACTGCTTGGCGTTGAGCTGAGGCTGCAGGATGTGGTCTCAGCAGGGGGTGGGGGGGTCGGAGGAGCAGAGGCAGGGACAGGGAAGGAGGGGTAGGAGCAGGGATGGGGGAAGGTAGCCGGCAGACTGTGACAACACCGTTCCCCACACACGGCTAATGTGTAAGGTAAAGTCTACAGGCTTGGAAAGATCAATTTGTGAATGGATAGAAAACTGGCTAAAAGACCAAATTCAGAGAGTAGTGGTTAATGATTCTTACTCTGAATGGTCTAAGGTTATCAGTAGTGCAAACCAAGGTTCAGTGTTGGGACCCTTACTTTTCAATATATTTATAAATGATATAGGGTCTGGGATTAAAAGTGCCATTTCAGTGTTTGCAGATGACACCAAGCTATGCAGTGGAATAACGTCCTTGCATGATGTCTCCAACTTACAGGCAGACCTCAATGCACTGTCTAATTGGGCGACTGTGTGGCAAATGAGGTTTAATGTTGATAAATGTAAAGTTATGCACTTGGGGGCTAAGAATATGCATGCATCGTACATACTAGGGGGAGTACAACTGGGGGAGTCCATAGTGGAGAAGGATCTGGGGGTTTTGGTAGATCATAAGCTTAATAATGGCATGCAATGCCAAGCTGCGGTTTCCAAAGCAAGCAAAGTCCTTTCTTGTATTAAGAGAGGGATGGACTCCAGAGATAGAGACATTATTTTGCCCATGTACAAATCATTAGTAATACCTCATCTGGAATATGCAGTTCAGTTTTGGGCACCAGTTCTCAAAAAGGATATCAGGGAACTGGAGAAAGTGCAGAGAAGGGCAACCAAACTAATAAGAGGCATGGAGGAGCTCAGCTATGAGGAGAGATTGGAGGATCTGAATTTATTCTCTCTTGAGAAGAGGAGATTAAGGGGGATATGATCAACATGTACAAATATATAGTGAACTTGGTGTTGAGTTATTTACTTTAAGGTCATCACAAAGGACAAGGGGGCACTCTTTACATCAAGAGGAAAAAAGATTTCATCTCCAAATATGGAAAGGTTTCTTCACAGTAAGAGCTGTGAAAATGTGGAATAGACTCCCTCCAGAGGTGGTTTTGGCCAGCACGGTTGATTGCTTTAAAAAAGGCCTGGATTCTTTCCTAATTGTAAATAATATAACTGGGTACTAACATTTTTAGGTAAAGTTGATCCAGGGTGAATCCGATTGCCTCTCGGGGAATCAGGAAGGAATTTTTTCCCCCGTTATAGCAAATTGGATCACGCTTTACTGGGCTTTTTTGCCTTCCTCTGGATCAACTGTGGGTGATGGATTGTATATGGGATTATTTGGTTATATATATATATATAAATGTTTTTTTTTTTTTTGGTTGAACTAGATGGACTTGTGTCTTTTTTCAACCTGACTAACTATGTAACTATGTAACTACGGGCAGTAATGGTATCACCTGTGCCTCTAATCCTTCCCCCAGGCTCACAACACTCTTCTGAAATCCGGCTGGGATATTCTCCCGCCATTCTAAGAGAATATAGGTGTAATCGTCTTCATAATTAGGTTTCATGTCTAGAAGGTAAGACCCTTGCTTTGGAACGGCCATCCTCATCAACTGGCATACCTCCTTTTCAGTCCACCCAACTCTGGGCACTCTCGACACTATGGTCAGCTCCAATCGGCTCCCATGTTCTCAACCCCAGTCAGTGGCGATGACTGAGTCCATACTCTCTTCTGCCCTGGACATGTCACCAGACTTGCTTGAGCACCCCAGATGGGGCATCCCGGATGGGCCCCCAAATGTAGCGCTACCCTCGTGAGGGACACTGGTAGAATCTGTACCCTTATGGTTGCCCTACCTTTGCAAGTCCTCTGACACCTCTGACACCCTGGGTTCAGTCATTTTTACTGTTGATACCGATCATCTCTCGCCTCCACTACTGCAACTCCCTCCTCATTGGCTTACCTCTAAATAGGCTATCCCCACTTCAGTCTACTATGAACGCTGCCACCAGGCTCATCCACCTTAAAAACCGCTCAGCGTCTGCTACACCCCTATGTCAATCCCTCCATTGGCTGCTACTCAACCAACGAATTAAATTCAAGATACTGACAATAACCTATAAAGCCATCCACAGCCTGGCCCCCAGCTACATCACTAACCTGGTCTCAAAAAACCACCCAAATCGATCTCTTCGCTCCTCCTAAGACCTCCTTCTTTCTAGCTCCCGTGTAACATCATCCCATGCTCGCCTCCAGGACTTTGCCAGGGCCTCTCCCATCCTCTTGAATGCTCTACCCCAATCTGTATGACTTTCTCCTACTTTGTCCACCTTCAGACAATCCCTGAAAACTCATCTCTTCAGAGAAGCCTGGCTCCCACCTAACAACTGGACATTTATCTTCTCCATCAGCACATCCCCTACAGTAATTACCTCTTGTATCTCTTGACCTTCCCTCTTAGATTGTAAGCTCTAATGAGCAGGGCCCTCTGATTCCTATTGTATTTAAGTGTATTGTATTTGTACTGTCTACCCTCAAGTTGCAAAGCACTATGTAAACTGTTGGCGCTATATAAAATCTGTATAATAATAGTAATAATAACTTACACAATATCAGTGAAGCAGTTCAAGTTTGTTTACTGTGACCAAAGTGACACATAAAAGTGCATAACATCAAACCGTAAGTCATACAGATATCTTACCTGAGAACAATATAGCACTAATATGAAATACAGTTTTGCAATTTAGAGATTTATGTTAGTAAAATAAAGTGCAAAGAACACAGTGTTATCAAGTGCAATCAAACCTTATTTCAGTCTCAGAAACCTATTTGAACAGGCAGCAGAAAGGTAGGGGACTGGCACTTTATGTTCTAAGTCAGACCACTCCTTTCTGTCTCCTCAGCCCACAGGCTATTAACATCAAAACAGCTGACAAGACATTCAGAAACAGTTGTATTTAAATTTCCAGAGAAATGAGAGCAGACCCCTTGTGTTAAAGAACACTAGTGTCGTGTGAACATGAGGCGAGAATAACAGGGGTTAATAGTAATGCCGTGAAATCCAACAAATCTTCAGCTAGCACTTAAAGAAAGTTGAATGGATTAATCCTTGAAGTTATAGCAGAGCAAATTTAGCTAATATGTGATTAACCCTTTGTAGTTTCAGACTTTAGCTGTATGACCTACAGTAAGCACATGTGGTCACCATATATGTTGTTTCAATAGTATTGTATCCAGTAGGGATTACAGATGATAGCAATGTGAACAAAGCACAGATGTCTGCATACAGTCTCTATGGGAGTAATTTAATTTGCATCCATTAGCACTACAAGTATCAGAAACGTGGGCAGAGACAATGATGTCTATATGCAGTGTCTATAGGATTAAATAGTAATAGATCTGGCGCTGGTTGTCCGGATGTGTATTGTCTATGACAATTAGTGTCTCAGCAGCCCAGATTCGCTCTGGGGGAAGAGCTAGGAACTGGAGGTGAAGATGAATCGATGGAATGGCGCTTGAGATACAATAAAATGATAAATTGCAAGATGCAGCAATGTGATTTTGAAGGATTAAAGAAGTGTTTATTAAAGTATTTGCAAACAGTAATGTTCCATATGGCTCCCAAAAAGTGGTTGCAGTAGCCCTGCTGGTTGTCCAAAAAAGCCTGTGTGCCCCAGATGGAGGGTGGAAGCAGAGGTGTGGTGTGGGGCTGGCAGGGTGAGGGATAAGCTGGAGGGAGGGAGAGAAGCAGAGGCTCTTATGTGTTGTAAGTCACTCTCCAGACACGAGCCGTGCAGTCAGAGCTCGCACTGGGGGGGGGGGGGATGAGTAGAGCTGCAGCTTCCATCCTCCATCTGGGGCACCCAGGCTTTTTTGGACAACCAGCAGGGCTACTGCAACCACTTTTTGGGAGCCATATGGAACATTACTGTTTGTAAGTACTTTAATAAACACTTTTTTAATCCTTCAAAATCACATTGCTGCATCTTACTTGCGGCTTATCATTTTATTGTATCTGAAGCGCTATTCCATTGATTCATCTTCACCTCCTATAGGATTAAATAGGCAGGTGCCTGCTCACTGACAGTGTAACAGAAGTTGCTAGTGTTAGGTCTGCCAGGAACCCCAACCGTCACTCCAGTTTCCTGACCAGTAGTCTTGTTATCCCGGTATCAGGTGGAGGACGGTTGCGGTCCTGCAGCCAGAATTCTCGGATCTCTATGATAAGTGCAAACAATCCCAATCAAGGAACAACATTAAATAAAAGACTCATGGTTAGTAGCAAATCCGGGCAGAGGTCCAAGTGATAAACCAGAGACAGCGTCAGAGACAGGCAAGGTTCAGCAACAATCGGACAATGAAGTACAAGAGGGTAATCCAAAGGCGTAGTCGGGAACAAGCAAAGTTAGTAACAGGCAACAAACAGGATAAATGGCTGGCAGTAACTAAAACCTATATTCAGGGAAGGACAGGAAGGGGAAGTGAGGTTTTATAGAGTACTAATTGAGGTGACTGCCTACAGCTGGCCACTGGGTGGAGTCAGAGTCACCATCAGAAAGCAGTAGATACCCAGGACTGCACAAGGATAGTTGATACTCCGTGGCTAAGGCTGCAAGGAACTGACCACAAGAACACAGGTCCCAGGATCGATCCCTGGTCAAGGCGTGACAGTACCCCCCACACAAAGATGCCCCGACTATTTGGGCTTGGAAGGATGCTTATTATGGAACAACTTGACTAGTCATGGGGCATGGACATCGCGAGCGGGTACCCAAGTCCTTTCTGCAATGGAGTAGCCTTTTCAGTCCACAAGATACTGCAATTGTCTACCCTTACATTGAGAATCCAGAATTTTACTAATTTCATATTCTTGGTGGTTATCAACCAAGACAAGAGAAGGACGTCTAGAGGGTAGTGAAAACCTATTCTTGTAAAAGGGTTTAAGCAAGGATACCTGAAACGTATTGGGAATCTGAAGATGTGAGGGCAAACAAAGTTTATAGGCCACCGGGTTGACTTGACTAAGGATGCGGAAGGGTCCAATATATCTAGGTCCAAATTTGGGGGGAGGTTGTCTCAGTTTGATGTTCTTAGTGGATAACCATACAAGCTGATTAAGACAAAAACGGAGTGCAGGTCTTCTGCGACGTTCTGCGCACCCCTTGTAACTGTGAACCGGCCAATGCTTGGTTAACCTAAACACCATGTTGGCTGCTGCAGGTACCTCTACTTGTGAAGATTGGAAGGGAAGGACTTTGGGTTGATAACCAAAGGCAGCTTGGAAAGGAGAACATTTCAAGGAAGAGTGCCACTGTGAGTTGTGGGCTAATTCAGCTAGAGGAAGCATCTCACTCCAGTTGTCATGTTCAGCATTAACGTAAGCTCGTAGATAGGTTTCTAAATCCTGATTAACCCTTTCTGTTTGGCCGTTAGATTAAGGATGGTATCCAGAAGACAAGGAATTCTTGATACCCAGATGTTTGCAAACAGCTCTCCAGAATGAAGAAATGAATTGTGGCCCTCTGTCGCTAACAATATCAACCAGAATACCGTGTAAACTGACAGCATTTTCAACAAAAGAAAGAGCCAGGCTTGGGGCTGAAGGTAGTGCAGGCAAGGGAATGAAGTGTGCAAATTTCTAAAACATGTCTACAGCTAGCCAGATGACGGTATTCCCCCTGGAAGCCGGCAAATCCATACTGATATGAGTCCATGGAGCATGGGGAACAGGTAGTGGTTGTAGTAGGCCTTGAGGAACAGATCAAGGCATTTTGATGGTCTCACAAACAGTACAAGTAGGGTCTCGTTGGGATAACACTGTCCCAGCAACTATTTCGGAGGCATCCACTTCCAAGAAATATTGAGCAGAAGGCTGAGGATGACGGAGCACAGGAGCAGAGCAAAAAGCAGACTTTAGAAGATTAAAGGCTTCCAGAGCTTCAGCAGTCCACTGAGAGCAGTTGGTCCCTTTCTTAGTGAGGGCTGTGATGGGAGCCAGAATCTTGGAAAAATTCTTGATGAATTTTCGATATTAATTTGAAAATCCAATGAACCGCTGGGCTTCTTTTAACGTGGAAGGTCTGGGCCACTGTAAGATGGCATTGAGCTTCTTGGGATCCATCTGGAATCTTTCAGAAGAAAATTATATACCCTAGGAAAGGTATTTCCGATTGTTCAAAAGAGCATTTGGAAAGTTTAGCATACATCCGGTGATTTCTTAGACATTGGAGAATGGTACATGGCAACAATGAAGCTTCGAATCTTTGAAGTGAATCAGTATATCATCTAAGTAGATGACAACGAAAGAGTCGAGTAGATCCATGAAAATGTCATTCATAAACTCCTGGAATACAGCGGGGGCATTGCAAAGACCGAATGGCATCACAAGACACTCATAATGCCACCTTCTCGTATTAAAGACCACTTTCCATTCGTCTCCTGCTTTAATTCTAATAAGGTTGTACGCTGAAGGAAGGTCCAGTTTGATAAAGACCTTCAATCCTTGGACCCGGTCAAACAATTCAGTAATCAGGGAAAGAGGATACAGATTCTTTACCGTAATTTGGTTAAGCGTTTGAAGACTATGCAGGGTCTGAGTCCTCCATCCTTTTTCTTGACAAAAAATAACCCAGTCCCCATGGGGAGGTAGAAGGCAGAATGAATCCCTTCTTCAAGCTGTCTTCAATGTACTCCTCCATTGCCTTGGTCTCTGCCAGGTTAAGGGGAAAAGTCCTCCCCTTAGGAAGAGGAGTACCGGGAAGCAAGTCAATAGCACAGTCATAAGGGTGGTGTGGAGGAAGAGCCTCTGCTTCCTTTTCAGAGAACACATCAGCAAAACCTGTGTAGGCCTCAGACAACTCAGGGTTGGTAGACACCTCATGGACAGACACTAGATTGCGTACTACCTTTTGGAGCCAGTGGACATGACAGGAGGTGCTTCAAGCCGAGATTTGACCAGAGGACCAGTCAATGGATGGGTTATGTTTACATAACCAAGGGAACCTGAGAATCACTGGCTGTTTCGGGGGCATGATAATGTCAAAAGACAAAACCTCTTGATGCAGAGCCCCCAAATGGACAGAGAGGGGCTTGGACTCATGGGTTATAAGGCCATCACCCAGAGGGGCTCCACCAAGGGTCGTCACACAGAGCGGTAGGGTTTTTGAAACCATGGGAATCTGGAGTCTCTTAACCAGAGCTCTAAAAATGCACCACCAGCACCAGAATCAATAAAGGCTACTGTGGAGAAGCATTGGTCATTCCAGGACAAAGTGATAGGGACTAATGGGACTCCTCACTCATCCATTAAGCTCAGAGGTTTTCCCGCCAAACCGGACAAGAACGCAGCACATGACCTGACCTCCCACAATATAGACAGAGGCCTAAGGTCCTGCGTTTGGTGTGTTCACTGTCTGACAACTGCACCGGCCCTACATCCATGGGTTCCTCCTCAGACCTGACAGGAGAGAGGACAGAAGGGACTAGCGATTGTAGAGGAGGAGACTTAGTACCAAGTCTGGCAGGATTATATTGTCCTTGGCGCTCTCTCCCTAACTGATGCTCAGCAAAGCGAGTGTCCACCAGGATACACAAGTTAATAAACTCCTCTAGACCCGCTGGGATCTCACTGTACGTTCATTTATCCTTAATGCGTTCCACTAACCCTCTGCAAAACGCAGCCTTAAGGGTGCTACTGTCCCAGTTGGTCTCTGCCGCTAGCATACGGAATTCAACGGCGTAGGATTACCCTGGCGTAAGTCAAGAATACGGGACTCGGCTGCAGATTCTCTGCCGGGAATGTCAAAAATCTTTCCAAACGTCCCTATGAAGGTTGGATAGTCAGTGAGCACTGGAGACTCCTTCTTAAGAAGAGGTGACACCCAGGACAAAGCTCTGCCTTTGAGCAGGGAAATTATAAATGTCACCTTGGCTTGAGCAGAGGCAAACACAGCAGGCTGGTTTTTAAAATGAAACCAACAATGGTTGAGGAATCCCCGGCAATCAGCAAGGTTCCCATCATACTTCTCCAGGAGAGGGATTTTAGGAGCCGGAGGATCCAATGGTATAGGCACCAGACACAAGTTCCCTAGCCCCACCCCCCTGGGTCACTACATAGCCGTGATGGAATCTAGTTTCTCCTCCAATGACTGCACAAGGTTAGCCTGTTCTCCCAGCATTAGTCCCTGATGAGAGACTGCTTGCACCAACTCGCGGAGGTCCATCTGGCCTGAATATACTGTTAGGTCATGCCCCGGAAGAAGTCCATTTGATGACGAAACCGGTAGGGCGGAAGTGCTGTTTCCAAGTCACCGTTTACACATGTGGATTGATGCTTGTATGTCATTGGAACTCTGTAAGTGCAATATTTTCTATTAAATTGCTTGGATATTAAAACGGTATCACACTATTGTGGCTCTTTTGTTTTTATGGAGTATAACGCATTGGGTGGCATATTCTGAAGGCATGGTTTGTGGACACCAACCCTTGGGGCTGAGTGGAAGCCTAATATCCACACAAGCGTTCCCTGACCCCTCATAATAGGTGGTCTAGGGGCTCTGGTAAGGGCATATCTAGTTTGGTGGAGGATTTTTCTTACACACGTGGTGTTATGGTGGACTGCTGATGTTGCATTAATGCACATTTTAAGAGGAGGACTCACACTTTCCTGTTGCACTGGCATCACCATAGTGGCTAATTAACACAACATAGAGAGTACGGCAGAACTGCACCAGCACCACATCCCTGTGAAGAATGAATAAACACAAGAGAGAGGAGATAGAGGTTGATGGGACTTTAGAGGTGCTGGTATACATCCTAACTGAAAAAACATGACTGACACTCGAGGTAAAAATATACAAAGTTTAATAGGTTCATATTAAAAATTGACACAAAAATTTGACTCCAACAAACACATGGAGTGTAGAAAAGACATCAAAAATTGACATCAGTGTGACTAAACATATCCCTTATTATATACCACATAAATATACCATTTCATGGACAAACATATATGTAATTGGCCCAAGAAACTGATCTGCATGTAGAACAGAAACAGGCTCAGGCCACATTTAGATGATCGAAAAGTGCATATCCATGAAAGGTGCAGTGATCCTTTCCATCCCAATGCGTTTCGCCCTGGGTTAAGGGCTTCTTCAGATCTTAGGGAGGATCAGGGTATATAGTCACTGTTAGTCAAAGACACATATGTAGGCGTAAAGGCTTCCAAAGCAAACTTCAGATATAAGATTTTTCAGGCTGGTACAGTGAGTGCAGTAACTCTGGGTCACCATTGGTTGGATCGTTGATACCTTGAAAACCATCAATGTCCCCTAGGATCCAAAGGTAGTATATCACCACGCCAATAGGTAAGTGGTCCAAACCCCAGGCGGGCAAAATATCCCCTGTGCATATGAACCTGGCGTGGGGGGCAATCCCTGCCCAGTGTCCCTTAGGAGATGTTGAGAAAGACCTGCTCAAATGTCGCTGCACCAGCTAAAACAGCAAACAGCCGTATAGTGCTGTTAGTGCCGTATAGTGCTGTATAGTGGATAATTACTTTGGACTTTTGAATTTGTTATTTATTATTTATGCACGCATTTATGTTACCACTGCACTATGTTTTTTTACGGACTATTCAGTTATTTACACATGTGGTTTTATGTGCGCAGATTGTAATGTCTGTGCCACACTGAGATTGATATGGTTATGTTTTTTGATACACAAGCACAATATATGTATTTTTTATTTTATTCAAAGTGAGGAATTTGCACTTTATATTTGCAGCTGTGTCTTTGAAAGTGTATTTCCTTTATGCAAGTGGGTAGCACGGTCATTCACGTTTTTTTATATACTGTTAGGTCTGCCAGGAACCCCAACTGTCACTCCGGTTTCCTGACCAGTAGTCTTGTTATCCCGGTATCAGGTGAATGACAGTTGCGGTCCTGCAGCCAGAATTCTGGGACCTCTATGATAAGTGCAAACAATCCAAATCAAGGAACAACAATAAATAAAAGACTCACAGTTAGTAGAAAATCCTGGGAGAGTTCCAAGGGATAAATCAGAGACAGCGTGAGTGTCATGGGCGACGCATACCAGCCCATACATGTCAGCACGTTCCGGCACGAACGATCGCTCCATTACGGACGATCGGGAGAAGATCGCAAGTGCGCATGCGTGCACGCATCAGAACACAGCGACGAACGTACGGACGCAATAGGCGGGTACGCAACGTCCAATAGGATTCCCTGGAGCACTATAAAAGACTGCTCAGTATGCTCCTTAATTGC
>BLSH010145457.1:935827-949737 GCA_018402905.1 Glandirana rugosa | reverse complement strand
GTATGTAAAGGAGTGGAGTGTGGAGGGTATGATGGGGGCAGTATGTACAGGAGAGGAGTGTGGAGGGTATGATGGGGGTGGTATGTACAGTAGAGGAGTGTGGAGTGTATGATATGGGTGGTATGTACAGTAGAGGAGTGCCGGGGGCATGATGGGTGCAGTATGTACAGGAGAGGAGTGCGGAGGGTATGATGGGGGTGGTATGTACAAGAGAGGGGTGTAGAGGGTATGATAGGTGCAGTATGTACAGAAGGAGTGTGGAGGGTATGATGGGAGTGGTATGTACAGTAGAGGAGTGTGGAAGGTATGATGGGGGCGGTATGTACATGAGAGGAGTACGGAGGGTATGATGGGGGCAGTATGTACAGGAGAGGAGTGTGGAGGGTATGATGGGGGTGGTATGTACAGTAGAGGAGTGTGGAGGGTATGATGGGGGCAGTATGTATAGTAGAGGAATGTGGAGGGTATGATGGGGGCAGTATGTACAGAAGAGGAGTGTGGAGGGTATGATGGGGCGGTATGTACATTAGAGGAGTGTGGAGGGTATGATGGGGGTGGTATGTACAGTAGAGGAGTGTGGAGGGTATGATGGGGGCAGTATGTACAGGAGAGGGGTGTGGACGGTATGATGGGTGCAGAATGGGGCTGGATTTCTTGCAGTGTCTGTGGGGTGACCAGGGAGTGATGTTGGGCAGAGAAGGGAAGGTAAGTGACCATGGAATGATGTCCCTCAGCTAAGGGGTAACAAGCAGCTCAGAGTGATGTCTGTCAGTTGGATGTAAGAAGTGATGTGGGGGGTGATGCAAGCTGGGGGGAGTTGGAGACTGACAAGTGGTCAGATAGTGATGTCTATAATCAAAAAAAGCTCTTACAGTACTCAATGAAAACAATCTCCTGTTATAAGATGCCAGCCAGTCCCTAGCACTCTCTATGTCCAGATGATGTGAAGGTCATGTATGACCATTCATGTACCCCTGTATTATCCAGACTGAGTCTGTACAATCAGAGGTGTACACTGACTACATACACATAGCCTTACATGAATGGGCATAAATGACTTTCACAATATCTGGACTGAGTGATTAGGGAATGTTTACATAGCTTAGGAGATATCAGTCAGATGTGATGGGCTGCAGACTCCCCCCTCCCCCCACTTACTCGCTGTCTCTTCTCATTCTCCTTCAATGCAATAGCAAAAGAATTCCTCCTGAAGCTTTGCAACTTTCCACCCAAGAAACTTTCATTAGAAAAAGACTCAGCTCACCTCCTCCCTGTCTGTAGTGAGCAGCAGCCAGCCCGACTCTAACTACAGTGAGCTCCGCCTCCTCTCTCAGCACATGGCACTTGTGATTGTGGGGGGGGGTTGAGTCAGAGATAACAGCGAGTGCAGGAGACTGGAGGGGGGGCAGAAAGGAGCTTCTGAAATCTCCAACACACTCTGACAAGACAGTGTCTTTCTTAAGAGCAATGACGCTGCTATGCTAAGTATGCTAAAGGACACCCCTGTGTCTGAATGGTCTGTCCCTGGTCTCGGCTGAATCATGTGCCCGGGTCTGAGGCAGTACAAACCACGGGCCCATGTTTCAAGATCCGTACTGTGCGGGTGAATCCCAAACAGGTGGCAACCCTAGTGCCATGAATGCATGTTTTTTGGTGGGTTTTCACTCTAAATGCATAGGGCAGCCCATAAATTTCAATGGCCTGCCCACTGTGCCCAGTGCATGACAAATGCTCCAAAATAGGTCATGTATCTTTTTGGGTGTTGAGCTTCACTTGTTTTAATGCGTGTGAAAATGTGCATCTGCTTGTAATGTTTGGCGTGCCACTAACAATGAATAGTACCTCAAGCATAGTTGTTTGAAGCCTAAAGCTGGGCACACAAGCATTGAAAATCAAAAGAAAATTGATTTGGTAGACCAATTAATCAATTATTGTGTGGTTACTAACACAGTCAATTTTGGTTTCAAGATCGAAAAGGAATAATCAAACATGTTGGAAAACATTTTTTGAACAAACGATTTAGGTTACTCTTTTGATAAAAAAAATATAATTGAAATGCACATGGGTAGAGATGGGTGAACTGTCCGGACCGAGCATCAGTTTGGCACTGAACAGTGCCCACTTGGGTGTTCGTAGAACACCTGAATTTGGGGGGCGCTCAGCGGGATATTCTCCAGCCAAACACCCCACAATGCGCTGCACAGTGCATTGTAACAGCCCTGATTGGCTGAACCAATCAGATACAAGGCTTTGCCCAATCAGGGCACAGAGCACTGTGAGGGCCCTGATTGGACAAAGCCATAATGACTTTGCCCAATCATGGCTCAGTGCACATAGTCCCACCCCATACTATTAAAGGTTCCTTCCCACAGAATCTTTTGCAGTGAGAAGTAGGAGACAGAGAAGGGCTCAGCAAGCTAATTAGTGTTAGTGTGAATGTAGAGCGTCAGTTTAGTGTTATTGTAGTGTGAGTGTACTGCAGTGTTTAACAGCATTACATTTAGGCCTCTTTCACACTGGGACCGCCCGATCGTCAGCGGTAAACCGCCGCAAATTTAGCGGCGATCTACCGCTGTAATAGCAGTGCTATGGCACCGCTATTCGGGCAGCAGGGCGGCACTTTTAACCCCCTCCCCCCACAAGGGGTTAAACAGGAGTTAAAAGTGCCGGCGCTCCTGGAGCGGTGTACAGCCGCTTCGGGAGCGCTGCCCATTCAATCCAATGGCAGAGGCGGTGGAGGAGCAGTGTATACACCGCTCCCCACATTCCTGAGAAATCATGCTTGCAGGAGTTTAATTTTACTCCCGCAAGCGCACCGCCCTGAGCCGCCCCAGTGTGAAAGGACACACTAGGTTGAATGGGGAGGCGCTCTACAGGCGCTAATTTTAGCGCAATAGCGCCTGTAAAGTGCCCCAGTGTGAAAGGGGTCTAAGTGTTCCCCCTGCCCCCTGTTTTTAAATTGTCAGTCACTGTTTGTCTTACTAGGATGCTGGTGTTCCCCCTTTTTTTATTAAAATATATATATATTCTTTTATCTTTTCATTTTGTGTCAGCAGCAACCCCTAATTGTACACAGTTTATAGTGCACCAAACACCACATTTCATTAAAGTGCATCCAATGACCCATTTCCTATTATCTAATAAATTTGTGTAATTAGCCCCACCCCCCATCATGTATGGGAGGCCAACAAGGAGAGGCAGATGTTGCCATGCCACTATGAGGGGCCCACCACAGGCAAAGGTGGACATGGTCATGGACAGGGCACCTTTGTCTCTTTTTACTGATGTTGGCCATGCTAACCGGCCACAGCATGCAGGTATTGGACTGGCTTACTAAACCATCCTCATCCTCCTCATCCTCTATCACCCAAGCTGACACTAGTGAGCATTCCACCGCAGCTGCCAGAGCAGTCTATTCTGCCTCCTTGTCCACAGCTACTCCTGCCATAGCCCCACCATCATGCACAGTGGCGGCTGCTCCATAAGGGGCACAGGGGCCCCCATCCATGCGTCCGGCCCCCTGATCTACATGCAGGGGGCCGGACGCATGGATTCCGAAGGTGGAGGAGTATTTTTTTTGAAGCACGTGATTAGAGCCAGAGGCTCTAATAGGCTTCAAAACAGGGTGGGCTCTGGGCGCAGAGCACTGCACCCTGATCCCACCCAGTTGTGTGATACTAGCGAATGAATATTTGCTATTCTGCTACAATCTCCTCCTGACCAATCAGATAGCCCCTATTGGTCTTAGGACTCCCTGGCCAATCGTGTCTCAGGACACACTTCTGATTCTGATTCAGCTGGAAGGAGAATGTCTCTGTGGCCCGGCTCTTCTCCCTGCCTTGGTGCCTTCACAAGGTAAGGCAGCTCCTGGATTGATCACCGCTATTTGACTCCAGCGGGAGGGTGGGGGCGGATTACCGCCACTGCCTGTCTCCCGTGTCTCCGGCGGGGGGAGGGTAGTGTTTCATTGCCGCGCATGTGTCTGGGGGGGTTTGTGGTGGCGGTTGATTGCCGACTCCTGTGTCTCGGGGGGGATTGGTGGGGGCTGATCACCGCTGCCTGTGTCTTCCGCGGGGGGGCTGTTGGTTGTGCCACCCCCTAAAAATAGTGAGCACCAGCTGCCACTGATCATGCATGGAGGAGTCAGCTGAATTATTTGAATTTAGCGTCAGCCACTTGCTTCTTGAGGATGCACAGACATTATTTAACCACTTGCCGACCGTCAATCGGCAATTGACGGCGACAAGGTGGCGCTCCTGCGCAAAACGCTGTCATATGATGGCGGCTGTGAGATCGCGCCCAGTGAGCGCGCTCCGCCGGAGGCGCGCCCGCGCGCTCACTGTGTTCGGGGAGGGCCAGGGAGCGGGTGCGGCGGCTTCGATTGCCACCGGCCACCCGCGATGCCCCCCCAGAGTGAAAGAAGGGGGAAGGGCTGTGATTCACAGCCTTCCTCTACACGGAAGCTGTGATCACTTCCCTTCCCCTGCTAGGACAGTCCCCCCACAGTTAGAACACGCCCAGGGAACATAGTTAACCCTTAGAGCGCCCCCTGCAGGTTAACCCCTTCACTGCCAATGGCATTTACACAGTAATCAGTGCATTTTTATAGCACTGATCGCTGTATAAATGCCAATGGTCCCAAAAAAGTGTCAAAATGTTCCAACATTTCCGCTGAAATATCGCAGTACCGCTAAAAATCGCAGATCGCCGCCATTACTAGTAAAAATTAAAAAAAAAAACCCCCAGAAATGAATTCTCATCATCCGTAAACGCGACCACTTTTGCGCAAACCAATCAATAAATGCCGATTGCGATTTTTTTTATCGCAAATATGAGGAAGAATATAAATCGGCCAAAACCGATGAAAAAAATTGTTTTTTTTAAATTTTTTTTTGATTTGTATTCTAGCAAAAAGTAAGAAATTTGTGTTTTTTTGCAAAATTGTGGCTCTTCTTTTGTTTATAGCGGCGATCAGAAATGAAAGCTCTATTTGTGGGAAAAAAAGGAACCAAATTTAGTTTGGGTACAACGTCGCACGACCGCGCAATTTTCAGTTAACGCGACGCAGTGCCGAATCGCAAAAAGGGCTCCGGTCCTAAAGGGGGAAATCCTTCCGGGGCTGAAGTGGTTAATTCTGATGTTGGTTCTGAGGTAGAGGAAGGGAGTAATATGAGCCAACAAAGAGGGGAGAATACTGAAACAACAAATTGACAGTCATGTTTCCCTGTGAATTTGGGCCTGAGTGTACTCTAATTTGGCTTCTTCACATAAGGCTAAAAACTTTGTTATTTCCATCCAAAGCCTGCCAAAAAGACACCAGAATTTTTTTTAAAAAAAACGAATATTGTTCCGAGTGCACTAAAATATGGCCTCATCATACAGACTGGCTCCTTAAGCCGTTGTTTACAAAATTAAGAAAGCTTGCAGGAAAAATCTATTTAAATATAATTTTTTTCTTTATATGTGTCAGTTTTGCTGCAGCGGCTTCTATACACAGTACAGAAAGCAGTGGCGGCTGGTGAAGTTTTAGGATGGAGGGGCACCAGGCCCCGCCCTTCCTTTTTGACCCCTCCTACTTCTAATAAATTGCAGCCAATATCACAGGTGGGGGTAAATTGCAGCCAGAATCACAGGTGGGGGCACTTATGCAGCCAATAACACAGGTGGGGGCACTTATGCAGCCACTGACACAGGTGGGGGACAGTTATGCAGCCAGTATCACAGGTGGGGGCAGCTATGCAGCCAGTGACACATGTGGGGACAGATATGCAGCCAGTATCACAGGTGGGGGCAGTTATGCAGCCAGTGACACAGGGTGGGGCACTTATGAAGCCAGTATCACAGGTGGGGGCAATTATGCAGCCAGTATCACAGATGGGGGCAGTTTGCAGCCAGTGACCCAGGTGGGGGCAGTTATGCAGCCAGTTTCGCAGGTGGGGGGCAGTTATGCAGCCAGTATCACAGGTGGGGGCAGTTATGCAGCCAGTGACACAGGTGGGGCAGTTTGCAGCCAGTGACACAGGTGGGGGTAGTTTGCAGCCAGTGACCCAGGTGGGGGCACTTACAGTATGCAGCCAGTATCCCAGGTAGGGGCAGTTATGCAGCCAGTATCACAGGTGGGGGCAGTTATGCAGCCAGTATCACAGGTGGGGGCAGTTATGCAGCCAGTGACACAGGTGGGGTACATTGCAGAGACCTCCCCCCCGATGTCGGGACAAGTCCCGCACTTACCCAATCCAATAGGCAGGCAGGCATGAGTGTTGCAGAGTTCGGCATGCGGAGAAGCGGGCTGTGAGTTTGCAGAGATCGGCATGCGGAGAAGCGAGCTGTCCCTCATCGTCGGACGGTCACTGGGCAGTCAGGGTCTCTGTGGAGCGGGAGTCACGTCTGCTGCCACAGTGACCCGCCCCCGGCCACCGCATCCAATTACACTGAGCCGCAGGCTCAGGGCAGCCAATCAGGCTACGAGTGTGCGGCTGTTCAACGCACCCACATAGCTTTTAATGGTTGACCAATAGGCTCACTACTTGGCTGTCAGGTGACAGCCAAGGAGCCGAAAAAAAAAAAGAAAGTCAATGTACCAGCACCACCTGTAGGGGGACTGGGCTGACTTTTCTTCTTTTTAGCCGGTGGGGAGGCAGAGCCCAAGCGCCCCTCATACACCAGCTGCCACTGACAGAAAGGCCACTTTACAGTGCATCACAGCACTTTTTCCACATTTTGTTATGTTACAGCCTTATTCCAAAATTAATTAAATTAATTATTTTCCTCAAAATTCTACAAACAATACCCGATAATGACAATGTGAAAGAAGTTTGTTTGAAATCTTTGGAAATGTATTAAAAATAAAAAATTAAAAATCACATGTGCAGTATCTCACAAAACTGAGTACACCCCTCACATTTTTGTAAATATTTTATTATATCTTTTCATGTGAAAACACTGAAGAAATGACACTTTGCTACAATGTAAAGTAGTGGGTGTACAGCTTGTATAACAGTGTAAATTTGCTGTCCCCTCAAAATAACTCAACACACAGCCATTAATGCCCAAACCGCTGGTAACAAAAGTGAGTACACCCCTAAGTGAAAATGTCCAAATTGGGACCAAAGTGTCAATATTTTGTGTGGCCGCTATTATTTTCCTGCACTGCTTTAACCCTCTTGGGCATGGAGTTCACCAGAGCTTCACAGGTTGCCACTGGAATCTTCTTCCACTTCTCCATGAGGACATCACAGAGCTGGTGGATGTTAGAGACCTTGCGCTCCTCCACCTTCTGTTTGAGGATGCCCCACAGATGCTCAATAGGGTTTAGGCCTAGAGACATGCTTGGCCAGTCCATCACCTTTACCCTCAGCTTCTTTAGCAAGGCAGTGGTCATCTTGGTGGTGTGTTTGGGGTCGGTATCATGTTGGAATACTGCACTGTGACCCAGTCTCCGAAGGGAGGAGATTGTGCTCTGCTTCAGTATGTCACAGTACATGTTGACATTCATGGTCCCCCTCAATAAACTGTAGCTCCCCAGTGCCGGTAATACTCATGCAGACCATGACACTCCGACCACCATGCTTGACTGTAGGCAAGACAAACTTGTCTTTGTACTCCTCAACTGGTTGCCACCACACACGCTTGACATCATCTGAACCAAATAAGTTTATCTTGGTCTCATCAGACAACAGGACATGGTTCCAGTAATCCATGTCCTTAGTCTGCTTGTCTTCAGCAAACTGTTTGCGGGCTTTCTTGTGCATCATCTTTAGAAGAGGCTTCCTTCTGGGATGACAGCTATGCAGACCAATTTGATGCAGTGTACGGCGTATGGTCTGAGCACTGACAGGCTGACCCCCCAAACCCTTCAACCTCTACAGCAATGCTGGCAGCACTCATACGTCTATTTCCCAAAGACAACCTCTGGATATGACGCTGAGCATGTGCACTTAATTTCTTTGGTCGCCCATGGCAAGGCCTGTTCTGAGTGGAACCTGTCATGTTAAACCACTGTATGGTCTTGGCCACCATGCTGCAGCTCAGTTTTAGGGTCTTGGCAATCTTCTAATAGCCTAGGCCATCTTCATGTAGAGCAACAATTCTTTTTTTCAGATCCTCAGAGTTCTTTGCCATGAGGTGCCTTGTTGAGCTTCCAGTGACCAGTATGAGAGAGTGAGAGTGATAACACCTAATTTAACCCACCTGCTCCCCATTCACACCTTGTAACACTAACAAGTCACATAACACCAGGGAAAATGGATAATTGGGCCCAGTTTGGATATTTTCACTTAGGGGTGTACTCACTTTTGTTGCCAGCGGTTTAGACATTAATGGCTGTGTGTTGAGTTGTGTTGAGGGGACAGCAAATTTGCACTGTTATACAAGCTGTACACTCACTACTTTACATTGTAGCAAAGTGTCATTTCTTCAGTGTTGTCACATGAAAAGATGTAATAAAATATTTACAAAAATGTGAGGGGTGTACTCACTTTTGTGAGATACTGGACATGAGTATTCACAGCCTTTGCTCAATATTTTGTTGAAACACCTTTGGCACCAATTACAGCCTCAAGTCTTTTTGAGTATGATGCTACAAGCTTGGCACATCTATTTCTGGGCAGTTTCCCCCATTCTTCTTTGCAGGACCTCTCAAGCTCCATCAGGTTGGATGGGGAGAGTCGGTGCACAGCCAATCTCAGATCTCTCCAGAGATGTTCAATCGGATTCAAGTCTGGGCTCTGGCTGAGCCACTCAAGGACATTCACAGAGTTGTCCCATAGCCACTCGTTTATTATCTTGGCTGTGTGCTTAGGGCAGTTGTCCTCTTGGATAATGAACATTCGCCCCAGTCTGAGGTCCAAAGTGCTCTGGAGCAGGTTTATCAAAAAAAACTTTTAGAAAATATTTTTTTTTAAAGTAGCACTGATTTTAATGATTCTCAAAGTGAAACAATAAAAATGAAAAATGTCTTTAAATATAGTGCCTGAGGGGTCACCCGTAATCTGCCTGTGCAGTGCATTCAGAAAGTATTCACAGCACTTCACTTTTTCCACATTTTGTTATGTTACAACCTTGTTCCAAAAAGGATTAAATTCATTGTTTTCCTCAAAATTCTACAAACAATACCCAATATGACAACATGAAAGAAGTTTGTTTGAAATCTCTGCAAATTTATTAAAAATAAAAAACAAAATAAATCACATGAACATGTTGGGAAGGGGTTAAAATCTAGGGGCAATGAAAGGTTTAACTGTGTGCCTAACAATGTGTAACGTGTGCTGCTCTGTCTGCTTTTCAGGGAGAAGAAACAGCCAGAACGCTGTTCACAGTAGAGAGTTTTTTGGTGTGATGGAACACAGCTAATCAGCTGATTTCAGCCAAAATCATTGGCTGAAATCTGCTGCCAAACTCATTCTGTGTCCAATCACAGCACAGGTTGGCAGGAAGATGGCCATCATGTACATGTATGTGATTGTGCCTCTGACTGCCGTCCGCTCGCAGTATATTTAATGTAAATGTGGGTGGGTAGATAAAGCTAAAGCCTCGTACACACGGTTCGATGATCGCATACAACAGGTCGTACTCACGGCCGTTGTATGCTATATCGATCGTTTGTATGCGCGATTTGAACAGTCAAACATACGACGGTCGTACAAGGGAGTTGTATGAGCAGACTAGAAAACTTGGTCGTACCAACAAGCTCTCATACGACCGTTGTATCATGTGTACAGAGTAGTTGGTACAACAAAGTTGTATTGTGCAAAACACGCATGCTCCAAAGTCAGGAATTCCTGGATGCTGATTGTGTAGTGCAGTCAGTATGGTGCATACAACAGCCAACATACGATTCGACGCGATCGTACGTGCGATCGTCGAGCCGTGTGTACGGGGCATTAGTAAACACTAGAGTTGCACAATTCTGGCCTAAAAAGGAGAATCACAATTTTTTTGCTTAGAATAAAGATAACGTTTCTCTCACGATTGTCGCGGCGTAACATCTTACATACACAAAAATATTGGGCTAACAGCACTGTTTCATTTTTTTTTTTTTTCTGAAAGTGTAATTTTTCCCAAAAAATTGCGTTGGAAAGACCGCTGCGCAAATTCTGTGTGACATAAAAGATTGCAACAACCGCCATCTTATTCTCTAGGGTCTCTGCTAAAAAAATATATAATGTTTGGGGGTTCTAAGTAATTTTCTAGCAGAAAATACTGGATTTTTACTTGTAAACAACAAATGTCAGAAAAGATTTAGTCTTTAACCACTTCAGCCCCAGAAGGATTTCCCACTGTAGGACCAGAGCACTTTTTGCTATTGGGCACTGCATTGCTTTAGCTGACAATTGCACGGTCGTGTGAAGTTTTACCCAAACAAAATTTGCGTCCATTTTTCCCACAAATAGAGCTTTCTTTTGGTGGTATTTGGTCACCACTGTGTCATTTCTGATCGCCGCTATAAACAAAAAAAGAGCAACAATTTTGCAAAAAAAAAAAAACAATATTTCTTGCATTTTACTAAATTACAAATAAAAAAAAATATAAAAAAACAAATGTATTCATCGGTTTTGGCCGATTTATATTCTGCCTCATATTTTTGGTAAAAAAAATCGCAATCAGCATTTATTGATTGGTTTGCTCAAAAGTTGCCGCGTTTACAAACCATGAGAATTAATTTCTAGTGTTTTTACATTTTTTTTTTTTTAAGTAATGGTGGCGATCTGTGATTTTTATTGGGACTGTGATATTTGGGCAGACATGTCGGACATTTTTGACACTTTTTTGGGACCAATGACATTTATATAGCGATCAGAAATGTAAATATCCAATGATTACTGTGCAAATGTCATTGGCAGTGAAGGGGTTAACCTGCAGGGGGTAATCTAGGGGTTAACTGTGTTCCCTTTATGTGTTCTAAATGTGAGGGGGGCTGTCAGGGGCATAAGAGATCTAACTGATCCCAGTGACAGGGATCAGTAGATCTCTTAGATGCCGCCTGTCAGAACAGGGAACCGCCGTGTTTACTTCGGCGGTTCCCCATCCTTTCCCTCTGGCAACTCATCGCGGCTCGCCGGCAGACATTGGGTCCGCCCGAGCCGTGGGCACACTCCTCCAGAGTGCAGCGGACACGAGCGCCCCCTAGCTGCCTGTCTGTAAATCGCCGTCTATTTACGGCAATTCGCGAGGCGGCGCCGCACTGCCGCAGTAAATATACTGTGCACGGTCGGCAAGTGGTTAAATGGTTAAACTAAACTCTTCTATACACTGAGAACATTCCTTTGAAGTAGTTACATTGTATCTCCTTTGCTTCTTTTATCAGCAATGTTCTCAGACTTGGCAGACAGGAGAGACTCAAGTCGCTCTGACTTAGAAAAAGGTTCCTGGGGAGACTTCAGGCAACTTGCATTGACTTCTATTATAGTTAAGTTGCGCTGAGTCGCCCCCAAGTCAGACTCCATTAACTGCACTGAAAATTGCAGTAATGAGTGATGGAGATCGCGGTGGGGGGGTGAATCGAGATCGCAATTTTATTATGATTAATCATGCAGCTCTAGTAAACACTATTAGAAAATATCAGTATTTGTAACGATCATTCGATTTTGTATTTGTTAGTACCATTGGTGTTTTTTTCTTTTGGGGAATCGGTATACACACCCACATTTGTGATGTAAATACCGCGTGACCTGAAAAACTCAACGGAAATCTCCAACACAGCATAAGAGAGACCGAACAGAGCATGTGCAAACTTACACTCCTGCCTGCGTGTAGTATGGCCTTACACACAAACCGTGTAAGCAAGAAGTATCTGGCCATACAAGATCAAAGAGCCTTTTTACACAATACAGAGGATTAACCCCTTCAATTCCATAATGAGTATAACAAGCAAGCTATTCTGCATATACAGACTGATTTTACTGCTGTGGGTTTAGTAACACTTTCAACTTTTTTTTTACATTTCGTCAGTTACTTCCTGCTTTCCTGCTTTCTTGCCTAGGCAAATGATGTAATACATCCCAGGAGTCTTCAGGAGGGGAGGAGGGGATTTCTCAGATATGCATACTCTTCTACATGCATGCTTGAACTAAGGGCAGATGGATTCCAGGAAGCAAATAGTACATGAATCATTTGCCCTTACTCAGCTAGAAATGCTAGGGGGTGTTTTTCAAAGTGATTTCTCAACAAAGCATGGAGACATGGATGGATGGGGGAGTTTGCTTTGAATATTAACCGGTTCACCACTGCCCCATGTACATTCTCTGTGCAGAATCACGTACCTGTACTGCATCTTGCACTTCCGAGTCTGGGGAGGGCATGCGCGCCGCCAGGGATCTGCTCCTGCTGTGATTGGACACAGTGGGAGCCAATCAGTGGGTCCTGCGGACTCAATGTCCACGGGAACTGGCCAATCGTTCAGCAAACAAGGCAGACTGCCATTCTGTCAGTACAGAAGGTACCGATCCTGTGTTTCTGCAAAGCAGGGACATGGATCTCTGCCTACCCATAATACAAGCACCTCCCCCACAGTTAGTAAGCACATTATAGGCACACATTTAACTCGTTGATTGCCCCTGATGTTAACCCCTTCCCTGCCAGTGTCATTAGTACAGTGACCGTGCATATTTTTGATCACTGTATCAGTACAATTTCTCCCCCAAAAAAGTGTCAAAAGTGTCAATTAGTGTCTGATTTGTCTGCCATCTGACAACACTGAAGAAATGATACTTTGCTATAATGTAAAGTAGTGAGTGCACAGCTTGTATAACGGTGTAAATTTGCTGTCCCCTCAAAATAACTCAACACACAGCCATTAATGTCTAAACTGCTGGCAACATAAGTGAATACACCCCTAAGTGAAAATGTCCAAATTGGGCCCAATTAGCCATTTTCCTTCCCAGGTGTCATGTGACTCGTTAGTGTTGCAAGGTTGCGGGTGTGAATGGGGAGAAGGTGTGTTAAATTTGGTGTTATTGCTCTCACTCTCTCATACTGGTCACTGGAAGTTCAACATGGCACCTCATGGCAAAGAACTCTCTGAGGACCTGAAAAAAAGAATTCTTGCTCTACATAAAGATGGCCTAGGCTATAAGAATATTACCAATACCCTGAAACTGAGCTGCAGCACGGTAGCCAAGACCATACAGCGGTTTAACAGGGCAGGTTCCACTCAGAACCTGCCTCACCATGGTCAACCAAAGAAGTTGAGTGCACGTGCTCAGCGTCATATCAGAGGCTGTCTTTGGGAAATAGATGTATGAGTGCTGCAAGCATTGCTGCAGAGGTTGAAGGGGTGGGGGGTCAGCCTGTCAATGCTCAGACCATGGTTTCTCAGCCAGGGTTCCGTGGAACCCTGGGGTTCCTCCAGAGGTTGCTAGGGGTTCCTTGAGCAATGGTCAATTTCTATCTCTCAGATAAATTCCCAATTATACCATTGATGTTTTTAGCTATCTGTAAGGTGGTAATTCTTCCCAATGACCACAAGCGTAAGGATCATTCTTCCCATTGACCATCACACTAATGCATCATGGGTTGTAGGTTTTTAATCTTTAGCAGGGGTTCCCCAAGACAGCAGATTTATTTCAAGGGTTCCTCAGTGATGAAAAGGTTGAGAAAGACTAGCTCAGACCATACGAACAACACGGAGTAGAAAATCTTCTCCAAAAGGAAACCCTGCTGTCGGTACGTCTGGTTAAACTACGTCACACGCCGCATACCAGACTCGATCAGAAAGAGTTGGAAAAGTAGTGACTCCTTGGGAACTTTATTTAGACGACAGAACCCCTTGGGGACGATTTCTAATTTTTGGATGTTGGGTACTACGTAATCACACTACCAGTTACCCTTCTTACTAGGAATGCGAACACCAGTAACCCTTCTTAATGGTGGAATGTCTATCGATTTTTGTAGTTACCATATTAACCCTTAAA
>BLSH010145457.1:848121-876966 GCA_018402905.1 Glandirana rugosa | reverse complement strand
GGCTGCGCTGATTAACAATCAGCACAGACCCCCCCTGTCAGGAGAGCTGCCGATCAGCTCTCATCTACTCTACTCTGCAGACGCGACTAAAGGAAATGCAGATATATACAGATTTTCCTGTTTACACTGTTTTGACATCACCTCAGATTTTTTATTCTATCATACGAGATATTTCATGACTTTAGTACACTCTTTGGATTCGATCTGAGATTATCATGCAAAAAAAAACAAAAAAACGGGCGATCTATCGTCCGATTTTCGGAACGTGTATATGGATCTTAAGGCTCCATGCACACCGGACGTTAACAAAAACGTTCTAAAAACGTCAGTAGTTTTGTAGTGAGTCTTTCAGCTTTTATCAGTGTTTTTTTTTTTTAGCGTCCTTGAGCGTTTTGCACATCAGCATTTTTGGGCGATAGCATTTTTGAGCATTTTTAAGCTTTCAGCGTTTTTTGCGATCAGAAGAAATACTCTTGAATGCAAATTTAGGGCGTTCATACAATAGCCCATCAACGCTACTGCTGATAAACGACAATAAACGTCCATGTGTGCAGGGACACATAGGATAACATAGAGGGGCGTTAATGGGCTGTTAAAAAAAACGCCCAAATGCCCAAAAACAATCATTTTATCAGCTTCAGTGTGCATGGAGCCTTACTTTTGGAGAGATGAATTACTTTAATTTCCCATTGTCTATAGCAGGGGTCTCCAAACTTTCTAAACAAAGGGCCAGCTGACTGTCTTTCAGACTTTACGTGGACTGGACTGTGGCTATTGGGAGTAGAAAAGGTTCCTATCGTTGGTTTCATTGGGAGGAACTGTGCCCCAATGTTGGTATCAGTGAATGAAATATTGCCCCAAGGGACGGATAAAAGGAAGCAAAGGGCCACATCTGGCCTCCGGGCCGCAGTTTGGAGACCACTGGTCTATAGAACCAGAAGTGAATGGAATTTTTCTCATTGAACATGGTTTCAACCTCTCTTTATCCAAAATGGGGGAAAAACAGACATAGAGATACAGTGCATGCATAAAGGATTCAGACCCCCTTCACTTTTTTAAATTTGATTATGTTGCAGCCTGACGCTACAGCTGTTTAACTGCTTGCTGACCACCCGCCGCAGTTATAATGTGGCAAGCTGGCACGGCTGTGCGAATCTCCGTACGGTATAGCGATCCATGTACTAGCTTCTGTGGGCACGTGCACACCGATTGGCCAGCGGGGGAGCCAGTCAGCGGGTGCAGCAGACTTGATGTCCGCCGGCCGCCCGCGATCGTTCCCCGGAGACACAGAACGGGGATATGCCGAAGTAAGCAAGGCAGATCTCCATTCTGACAGGGGATTACACTGAGATCTTGTCCTTCTGCTATGCAGGAAGACAGATCTCTGTTTTATCCCAGGCAGCTCATCCCCCATACAGCTAGCAAACACACCCAGGGAACACATTTGACCCTTTGATCGCCCCTGATGTTAACCCCCTTCCCAGCCAGTGTCATTAGTACAATGTCAGTGCATATGTTTAGCATTGATCACTGTATTGGTGTCACTGGTTCCCAAAAAAAGTGTCAAAAATGTCAGTTAAGTGTCCAATCTGTCCGTCGCAATGTTGCAGTCCTGTTAAAAATCCCTGATCACCGCCATTACTAGTAAAAAAAAATAATAATGATAAAACATGCCATAAATCTATTCCCTACTTTGTAGATGTATAACTTTTTTGTGCAAACCAATCAATATACGCTTATTGGGTTTTTTTTATACCAAAAATATGTAGCAGAATACATATTGGCCTAAATTGATGAAGAAATTATATATATATTAAATAACCAGAGAGGTGATCAAATACCACCAAAAGAAAGCTCTATTTGTGGGGAAAAAAGGACATCCATATTATTAGGGTACAGCGCCACACGACCGCGCAATTATCAGCCAAAGCAACGCAGTGCCATATCGCATATCTTTAATTTACCCTCAGTACTCCATAATAACAAAGCAAAAACAGAATTTCAGAAATGTATGTGAATTTATTAAAAAGAAAAAACTGATATATCACCTTGGCATAAGTATTCAGACCCTTTGCAACAACCTTTGACATTTAGCTCCCATTTCTCTTGATCGTTGCTGAGATGTTTCTACACCTTGATTGGAGTCCACTTGTGGTAAATGAAATTGATTGGCAATGATTTGGAAAGGCAAACAACTCTACATAAAACGCCTTACAGAGGACAATGCATACTGTATCAGAACAAGTATACGTTTTAGGTCTCATACACACGGATGTTTTTTGACGCCGGCGTTTTCTGGTGTTTTTTGCAGCTCTCCATGTTAGTCAATGGCCCCATAAAAACGCCAACATTTTTGAGCTGTAGATGGCGTCGGCGTTAGTGAGCTGAAACTAGAACCCACGGCCAGCGCGTTCTGAGGCTGTAACGTTTTGGCATTTTTTGACGCCACAAAACGCCAACTAATATTGTAGAAGCGTTAACCGGCCTTTTTTGACGCCGACGTTTTTAGGTTGAAAAATAGCAGAGGGATGATTTCTTTTAAAAAACGCCTATTGACGCCGACGCTCACTAACACCGATGCATAACGCCGAAAAACGCAGATTTTTTTTCCTTGACGTCGGGCCCGACGTTTTGTTTATTTTTTTAGAAACGTCCGTGTGTATGAGGCCTTAAATACAATGGTATAAATATTAATACTAGCTGTAGTTCAATGTCCGTTTAGAATATCGTTGGCTTACATAGTGCTAACGCTAAATGAGTAAATATTTAAAGTAGATTAACTAGTAAGATGAGGAAGCAATGCTGTGCAACGATCAGACTTTCCTATTCGTAAACATACTCTACAATCTGCTGAAAGGTGACGTTGAAATTAATTTCTGCATAACACCAATCAGTATTTCAGTAAACCCAGAATTGTCAAAATACAGCTAAATTTTACAAAAAATGAATTCTGTTTTACAGTAGCGCACATTGGTATAAATCCTGGTAGGATACAATAGTACTTTTGAAAAAGACCCATTTTAAGTATGCTGGCAGGGAGAGGGTATATGAACCGCCATTCTAACCTCTACTGAGTACTTTAGAAAGAATTTGGTGTTCTATTAGCTTTGTGGTTTTCTTCTGATTGGTTATGCTAAAGTTGGGCACTGCGTAGAAAAAAATGTGCTGACCTGGTATTCAGGATGTCAGGCTTCACTTAAAATAGCAGTTGAATTACAGGGAAAAACATTCCCATTGCTTCATGCCACAATGATTATCTCGATGTGGCGTAGAAATCTCTGCATGCTCTGAGTGGTTTAAAGGCCAGCTAAAATGATGTAACCCAAAGGAAACCTGTAATGAGAGAAGTATGAGGCTGCCATAGCTGATCTCCTGGTACAATTTCTACTTTCCTGGCTGTTTTTTAAGTGGTTGTTGGGCCTCATACACAGGGACGTTTTTTGACGCCGGTGTTTTCTGGCATTTTTTGCAGCTCTCCATGTTAGTCAATGGCCCCATAAAAACGCCAACGTTTTTGAGCTGTAGATGGCGTCGGCGTTGGTGAGCTGAAACCAGAACCCACGGCCAGCGCGTTCTGAGGCTGTAACGTTTTGGCATTTTTTTGACGCCGACGCCGCAAAACACTCACTAACGCCGTACCGGCGTTAACTGGCGTTTTTGGACGCCAACGTTTTTAGGTTGAAAAATAGCAGAGGGATGATTTTTTTTTAAACGCATATTGACGCCGACGCTCACTAAAGCTGATGCATAACGCCGAAAAACGCCAATTTTTTTTTTTTTCCTTGGCGTCGGGCCCAACGTTTTGTTTATTTTTTAAGAAACGTCCGTGTGTATTAGGCCTTTTTGTTTGTTTTTTTAAAAGGCACATTTTGTTGTGTCCTGTGTCCTCCTCTTCTCATGTCCCTCTTCTGCTCTTCTGGCCCCTCCCTCTGGCAAGTGCCATCTCAGCCAGCAGCTTGCTACAGGGGGTACCCGAGCCGAGTCAAAGCTTCGTGTATCCATTCAGACACGGAGCCCCGACCCAGCCCCGCCCCCTCTCTCCCCTGATTGCCTGACTGATTTTGATTGGCAGCCGTGGGAGCCAATGGCGCCGCTGCTGTGTCTCAGCCACTTAGGAGGAGTGTCCTGGGACA
The DNA here is from genome assembly GCA_018402905.1 of Glandirana rugosa. Lineage (NCBI taxonomy): Eukaryota > Metazoa > Chordata > Amphibia > Anura > Ranidae > Glandirana > Glandirana rugosa. The sequence goes on along the minus strand of BLSH010145457.1, from coordinate 872,833 downwards.
TCGCTACAGAGAGATGAGGCTCAGGTAAGTAATTAGGGGGTGCTGGGAAGGCTGCCACACGCAGAAGGTTTTTTTATCTTAATGCATCAAGATGAAAAACCTTCTGCCTGTACAACTCTTTTAATTCCCTCAGATTGAAGTTAATTAGACAAACCTGTGCTTTGTCCATGCAGGGCAAAACAAGAGCTTCAGTTTAAAGTGGTTGTAAACCCTCACGGTTTTTCACCTTAATGCGGAGTTCCACCCACATTTTTCACTCCCCACCATGCAGCACTAATGTGCAACCTTAAAATGAATTGGCAATTTTATTTTTTTTTTTTCTGTTCACTTACCTGTTTTATGCCTATGTCTAATGTCACTTCCTCCTTTAGGGCCCGCGGCGCCGTACGTCATTTCCGGTTTTGCATTGGCTCATGGAAGATCTTGGTCAGCTTGGCATGGCACTGCTCCCATTTTGAATTGGCTCTATGGAAAATCTTGGTCAGCTTGGCATGGCTGCGCCATGCCAAGCTGACCAAGATTGCACGGCACTGCACATGCGCGAGATCGTCAGGTGCATGCTGGGTAGCCAGCATGCACGGAATCCAGGAAGAAGGACACTGTAGCTTCAGATGCCCACACTGGAGATGGCCGAGCTGTGCAGGAACTTCACAAAGTCAGAAAACTATGCTGCTCAAATAGAAAACTGGGCAAAGTTTACAGCATACCTTTATTACATTGCAGGAGGCATGAGTATTCTAGGGGTATTTTAATCTTAAAAGTCATATTTCAGCCGGAACTCCGCTTTAATGCATTCCATGCATTATGGTGAAAAATCTTTTGTTGTGCAGCTGCCCCCCAGAGCCGCCCCTTTTACTTACCTGAGCATGATCGTTTCAGGGATGGGGATGAGCACACCAGCTCCAGCCATTGTCTCGGGTCCTCATTGGATAGATGGATAGCAGCAGGATCCATTGGCTCCCGCTGCTGCCAATCAAATCCAATGACGCGAGAGCCAGGCGGCGGGGCTGAGTCCTGCGGTCTGTGTCAATGGACACAGCAGCAGGACATGGGAGCGCGCCCACATGAGTGCCCCCAGATAAAGTGCTTCTCTGCTGGGGCAATCGGTGCGGGGAGGAGCCAGGAGAGCCGCTGGAGGACAAAAAAAAAAAAATTAAGCTTTCCAACCCCTTCCCAAGCAGCTCATATTTGCTTTTCCTTTGCTCCCCTGTTGCTTCCAATGGACACCAGGAGTGAAGAAAAAAACCTGGTACTTCCAAGTATGAAGAAGCATGTGACTCCCTTCATCCCATGTCTTGATGCTTGGTCCATCATAGTCCTATAGGGGTGCAGAGACCGTCCACTATCCTAATTAAGCGCATTCCGTAGTGACTCTGAGCCCACACAAGGTTTCCTTTCCTTGCTTCTCTTAGCAAGGAAAGGTAAGTATTGGTTGGTATTAAAGTGAACCTGTTTCTTTGCCTCTACACGACCAAAGCACTGGTTCACTTAAAGTGGTATTAAACCCAAAAAAAACAAAAATGTAATATATTGCAGCTCACCATTCATTATATGTGGTGGCTGCATCCGTTTTTCCTTGGCTTTTCCCCTCTCTTTTTACCTGGCAATCTGGCCAGTAATACACCTCCTGTATTAGTGAGACACAGCTCTGGAGGAATGAGCACATAATGTACAGCAGCATTGTCAGTCTGGGGGGAGAGAAGTGTTAAATGTATTAGCAGATTTAGAACCACTAACAAACTGAAGCCAAACTCCAGCTCACCCTTTATAATCAGTTACAGCAAACCGCTTTTATTCCTGTTGGGATAAAGCAGTGGTTCTCAACTCCTGTCCTCCGGACCCACTAACAGGCCATGGTTGCAGGATAACTGAAATACATCACAGGTGATATCATTTGCTGCTCAGTGATTGCAGTATTCTAGTCTGCATCTCCCCAAGGTAATACTTAAAATCTGGCCTGTTGGTGGGTCCTGAGGACCGGAGTTGAGAACCACTGGGATAAAGGTTTTTCACCAATAAATAAAAGCTGATTGTTTTAATCACCTCTGCCAGTGGTTTGTCTCATCCATGCAAATTGATGCATTCTGCTGGAGAGTTTGTGCTGTAAAAAACCTTCTGGTTGGATCATCAGATGAAAATAGAAGAAATAAAGCCCAATAACTAATGCAGCCATCACATTTAAGAACTGTTAAGCTGCAATATAATGATATAAAAGCCTCCTCCTGCCGACCGCCTCCTGACCCTTTAAGAGTTCTAAATGCTGGGAGGTGGGCATTCTGGTCATGTAACCGCTGTGATTGGCTTTTACAGCGGTCACATGATCGGAAAGCTCCTGATCATAAATAGGCGTTAGGAGCTTTCCGGTTCCTGCCGGTAACTGTGCTGGGAGCACGCACACCATTGAAGCCCATCTGCTGAGAGGCCATATATATGCATACAGCCAGCAGGAACAGGTTAAGTCAGAACTCCTGATCTGCATTCTTCCTACAGGTTATTGAGGCAGAAAGTACTGAACCCATGTGCATAACGTGAAGCCAGTAAACTAGACTTTCCAGAAGAAGAGGTCAGCAATGGCAACCTCTGTATTCTCTTATTGCTGGTTTCCTTTAAGGTGACACTGTCATTATCATGGTCTTTTTTTGACTTTGGAGCAAAACACAGAAATGACGTGCAAAATGTAGTAAGGGTGAAAAAATTGAATTTTCACAAATTTAACATAAATCTAGTTGCTATGGATTACTTAAAGTGCTTACAAACTTGTGATAAATTATGGCAGCTTTACAAGCAGGTTGTGCTCTTAGGTGCTACATTTTCTTGAAGGCCCAGCAGCACTGGCAGGGAGATTTTTGTTGCAGTAGAGGCACAATTGATCTGGCACCTTATGGGGCTCATTTACGCTGTATACATCTATTCAAGGATACAGAGGTTGATTTACAAAACCTAGAGAGTGCAAAATCTGGTGCAGCTGTGCATGGAAGCCAACAGGTTCGAACTTCAGCTTGTTCAATTAATTAAGCTTTGATAAAAAAACCTGGTAGCTAAGCGATTCCTGTGCAGAGCTGCACCAGATTTTACACACTCCAGTTTTGGAAAATCAACCCTGCAGTGACTTTACTTTGTAAACAGTTTATTTCGATATGAAGACCTCCCTTATGTTTGTCTTTTGTCTACATAAATTGCATTGTGTAATGTGGCCAGTACTTTTTTTGGACTGATTTGCTTCCATTTACTTTTTTTTTTTAGTTTGATATGGGATGGACAAGGAAGAGGAGAACAAATATGTGTCCCAGCTACAGGAGGTCTTCACCAGCTGTGACACAACAGGCACGGGTTACCTGGACAAAGATGAGTTGACAGATCTATGTCACAAGCTCCATCTGGATGCACAGCTCCCATTACTCCTGCAGACACTACTGGGGAATGATCACTTTGCCAGGGTAATCTTTTATGATTAAAGGAGAATAATTCTGGTCTAAACAAAAATTATTCTATAGTTTATAGTTTATAATTCCAGGACTATTCAGATCTCTAAATCAAACCCTAAGCTAAACAACCAGAATAGGTTGCTGTCAAATCAGCTCTTAAAGCAGAGTTCCAGTCTTTTTTAAGTTTATTCAAAGTCAGCAGCTATAAAAATCTAGCTGCTAATCTAGTCAGGCAAGCGGAAGTGGGAGCTGGGTACCTGTCAAAACTAGGTACCCGCTCCCCCCCGAAAAAAAGAACATGCCAAATGTGGCATGTAAGGGGTCGCGGAGTGCTTAAAGTGGATGTAATCCCACCTCTCACCCATCTATTTATACATGTAAGTCTCCTGCATGTATCCCTACCTTGCAAATGTCACCCCCTTCAGCAATAGCAGCCCCACAAAACTCTGGAATCAGTGGGTGAGTTTCTTTGCTGGTTTCTTTGCTGGAGCTTGGTGAATGAAGTCGTGATGTCACAAGACTCCCCACCCACCTCTACGCTCTCCTACTCTTCTGTTCCTGAGTTTTGCGAAACATCCCGTCAAAACTCAGTAAAGGCACCACATGACTTCAGCATGCCCAATCATGCTGAGGTGTGGAGCAGTGAATCCCGGGAGAGCTATAGAAGAAAGGAGGGGGTGGTGTGACGCTCTCTATGCTCCTACATGAGATAAGGAAATTATCTGTCACTCACACAACACAGGAAAAAAACAGTCACATATTTCTGTGTTTCTGTTTTTTTCTTACTGAAAAAAGATAAGAGGAGCTGGATTAACTCTTCGTGGCAAGACAGATGACATGACATCCTCTACTGTAAAAGGTAGAACTATTAAAGAATTTTTTTTCCGGTTTACATCCACTTTAACCAGTTCCCGACTGGCTCGCGTACATTTACTGCTGCAGTTGTGGCTCTGTAGTGCTAATCGCCGCCTGCAAAGTTGTGGCCGTGGCTCGGGCTGACTCGATCTCTGGTGGTGAGCCACAATTGCTTGACAGAGCAGAAAAACAGGGAACCGCCGATGTAAACACAGCGGTTCCCCAATCTGCCAGGCAGCATGTCAGAGAGCTATTGATCCCTGTCACTGGGATCAGTTAGATCTCTGGTGCCCCTGACAGCCCAGCCCCCTCACAGTTAGAACACACCCAGGGAACACAATTAACCCCTAGATCGCCCCCCAGGATAACCCCTTCACTGCCAATGATATTTACAGAGTAATCAGTGGATATTTAAATTTCTGATCGCTGTATAAATGTCATTGGTAACAAAAAAGTGTCAAAAATGACCGACATGTCCGCCCCAATATCATTCCCGATAAAAATCGCCACTGTTACTAGTAAAAACAAAAAAAATGTAAAAAAGCCAGAAATTAATCTGCATGGTTTGTAAACGCAGCAACTGTTGTGCAAACCAATCAATAAACGCCGATTTGCAATTTTTTTTTTTTTTTTTACCAAAAATATGAGGAAGAATATAAATCGTCCAAAACTGATGAATACATTTTGTTTTTTTATATTCTTTTTTTGGGAGAAAAAGGACGCAAATTTTAGTTTGGGTACAACGTCGCATGACCGCGAAATTGTCAGTTAAAGCGACGCAGTGCCGAATAGCAAAAAGTGCTCTGGTCCGAACATGGGAAATCCTTCTGGGGCTGAAGTGGTTAAAGCAGAAGTTCCACTTTCGGATGGAACTCCGTTTTAAGTGGACCTAAAGTGCCATTATATTTTCCAGTGAGTAGCATTAATGGCCTTGGTCAGGGTGATCCGTGTTCAAGCACCTCTATTGACAGGCTTTGACTTGAGCAGGTCCGTTTAACAGTGACTCCAATGAGTTTGTGAATTGGACAATAAAAGTGGGACTTTATGTGAAATGTGTGCTGATGAAGTGTTGCATGGATAGGGGGTAAATAAGGGCAAGGGTGATTGGTGTAAGAATTCATATATGGTACACAACAATTCAATTCAATTCATAATTGATAGGGATGGAGGCAGATGACTTGAATAGCATCGCCTCATATAAAGTCCCACAAACCCCATATTCCTTTTGTGTTCTCCAATGAGTATGTGTTTAAAAAAAATTGCCACTTTTCCAGTGAATCTGCATGTACATTTGTTTTGTGCAAATTGGGCTAAAACAAGTGTTCTTTCATTTTTTATTTTTTTTTCTGAATGAATTGTTCTTTTAGGCCTCTTTCACACGGTACTGATGTATGAGAATCAAAAAATTCCTGGCAGAAAAAAACATGAGGATGGGCTGTATATCATTAGTTCACATTTGCGAGTATGCACACACATTCTTTTAGCTTTAGGCTGGGTTCACACCTCCGACAGCTCCGGTTCACAGCAGGGGTCTAGTGTGTCCTGGTTCGCCGTTTCAGGTCTGATTTCAGCCCAAATTTTGGGCTGAATTCGTACTTGAAACGGACCAAAAGACGCACAGGGCTCCTGTGCAAATTCGCACCGGAGCTTCAGTGGACATAGAGAGCCGGTCAATATCTCCTACTATTGCGAATTGGATGCAGATTACATAGACCATCAGGGCAGCACCAGAAGCTGTGCAGCCATCGAAAAGTGGCATGGGCTGAAAGGTACCTTCCAGCCTTGTCCCTGCAGTCCACTTTCCTGGAATAGACAATTGGCAGATGGACTCTCAGTCAGTGCCTGGATGCAGGGAAATGGTCACTTCACCCCAAGGTCTTTCAGGACATCTGTCACTGCTGGAGGACACCAGATGTAGGGCTGTTGGCATCCTGATTCAACAGCAGCATGGGCAGGTTTGTGGCCAGGATCACAGGTCCAAAGGCATTTTGCAGTGGATCCATAGGTGATTCCATGATTCCATGGGATCATGATACATGTCTTCCCTCTGCTACAGGTTTTACCTTGACTACTTTGCAGGATTGATATAGGGGGCATTCTGGGGATCTTGGTGGCACCAAACTGGCCCAGAACGATTTGGTACTCGGACATTCTCAGACCGCTGGGAGGTACTCCATGGGCTCCACTACCAGATCAACCAGACCCACTGTCTCAAGGGCCAGTCTACTATTCTGCTTAATGGTTGCTGATTGCCTAGCTGTTGAAACTCAATTCCTGAGAGATCAGGGTCTCTCTGACTCAGTTATTCCTACTCCCTTCTTATAACTATTAAATAAACCTCTAGAAAGGCCTATCAGCACTCTTGAAAGGTGTGAGGCATAGAAGTTTCACCCTAAATGGTACTCCATGGGCTGTAGCTTGTCCTTTTTACAATCTGGGCTGGAGCAACATTTGGCCTTAAGAATTCAAGGGAAAGTCTTGGCATTGGCCATCCTTTCAGAGAGGCTGGCCACTCATTCTATGATTCCTTTGTTCAGAGTGTGGTTCAAATACTGTAGCTCCCCCTATTTGTATACCTGTCTTGCACAGGGATCTTAATTTGGTCCTGTCGGCTCTACAGAAGCTTCACTTTGAGCCAAATACGGATATTGTATTTTACAGCCTTACTCATAAGGTAGTGTTTCCCATTGATATTACATTAGCAAAATGGGTTTCAGAACTAGCAACCTTAGAAGAAGGTGGTTTTGAGGCCCCGGGCCTCTTTTCTTCCCAGGGTGGTTTCCTCCTTAATAAGGACATAGTCCTGTCTTCTCTTTGTCCAGATTAGGCAGGTTATTATAAAGGCTTATGCCTTGAAGGATGGAGCTCCTTCTTTCCCTGTTAAGGCTCACTGGACTTGTTCAGTCCGTGCGTGCCTACTGGGTTTTTTCAGATTTGCAAGGACAGATCCTGGTCCCTCTGTTCACATGTTTGTGATATTTTATCAGATGGATGACAACGCCCCTGCATACGCTGGCTTCAGCTATGAGTGGGCCTGTTGGCTTTTGTTTGCTGTGTTGCCCAGCCCTCAGTTGTAATGCTTAGGTACAGTACATTTTATGGTCAAGATTTAGAGAAGCCTGTGTCCTGTACTATACAATTAAGAAAAAAGGATATTTGACTTGCCTATAAAATCATATTTTTGGGGAGAGTTTTGACTTTATTGATAATGTTACCCATGGTTGTTGAATACATACTGTATATATTTATTGTTTTGCCCGCCAAACGATTTGTAGTTCTGTACAGCCAATCTTGTGATTCATACTTATTTACCACATTTCCCAGCCATACATGTGACACTTGCTTATTAATCAGTTATTCTTCATGGTTTATTGATTTAGCTTACTGGGCAATCTCTCCTCCTCCACTTGCATCCTCATTGGACAGTGAATTGGCATCAAAGCCGCTGTCCAGTGAACATGGAGCTGCCTCCGGAAACTGTGATGGTAAACCAGGAAGTAGCAGAGTGATCTTCCTATCTAGTCAAGTTGTGTGTCTTAAGCTGGCCATACACCATAAAATTTTCTTATTCAATTTTCTTTAGATTTACCTTCAACTATGTAGTACAAGGACCTGCCTGATTGCATACAAATTGAAAGTGTTTGGGTTTGACCTCCTATTATATGGTTTTGGTAAATCTAAATTAAAGTTGTACAAGAAAATGGCATAATGTATAAAGCTTCTTTTGGTGGTATTTAATCACCACTCTTTTTTTTAGTTTCTATGATAAAATTTTGCAAATAAGTCATTTTTTTCATACATTTGGGCCAACACGTATACTGCTACATATATTTGGTAAAAATAACCCAAATAAGTGTATATTATTTGGTCTGTGCAAAAGTTATAGAGTCCACAAGCAATGGTGCAAATCATGAAAATTGATCACACCTGATGCACTGACGACCTATAGCCTCTTTCACACGAACGTTCCGTTCAGGTCCAATTTTTCAGGCGGACCTTAATGGACACTCCATGCAGCCCTATGGGGTGAGGATGTCAATGGAGATGTTTCCGCTGACACCCGTCACTCTCCAATCCGCTCCTCTCCTGTAAAGTCTGATGGAGGAAAACCCTATTTTTCCATCCGCCTGTGGATCGGGTCAGTCCGTTTTCATCCGATTTGCCATAGAGGAGAGCGGCGCTCTAACAGATCCGTCTCCGCACAGTGAGAGGAGACGGTCCTGTCATCCGTCGGCTCAGCGGATCGATCCCCGCTGAGCAAAATGGAGCCCGCTAACGGAGGTGGCAGTGTGAAACCGGCCTAACTCATTTCATGAGGCCCTGAAATGTCAGGACAGTACAAAAACCTCCCAAATGATCCCTTTTTGAAAAGTAGACAGTCCAAGGTATTTAGTAAAAGGCATTGCAAGTTTTTTTAAATTTGTAATTTTTTTCCCACAATTCTTTAATTTAATTAATTTAAGGAATTATTTATTTTTTTATTTCTCACACACAGCATATGCATATTTCCAATTACACCCCGAAATACATTCTGCTACTCCTCCCAAGTATGGCGATACCACATGTGTGAGACTTTTTCACAGCCTGAGGTCCAACATGCAGGGAGCACTATCAGGCGTTCTACAGTGCCTTGAAAAAGTATTCATACTCCCTGAAATTTTCCACATTTTGTCATGTTACAACCAAAAACGTAAATGCATTTTATTGGGATTTTATGTGATAGACCAACACAAAGTGGCTCATAATTGTGTAGTGGGAGGAAAATTATAAATTATAAATGGTTTTCAACATTTTTTACAAATAAATATGTGAAAAGTGTGGCGTACATTTGTATTCACCCCCCCCCCCCCCTGAGTCAATACTTTGTAGAACCACCTTTCACTGCAATTACAATTGTGAGTCTTTTTGGGGATGACTCTACCAGCTTTGCACATCTAGAGAGTGAGATTTTTACCCACTCTTCTTTGCAAAATAGCTCAAGCTTTGTCAGATTGGATGGAGAGCATCTGTAAACAGCAATTTTTAAGTCTTGCAACAGATTTTCAATTGGATTTAGGTCTGGACTTTGACTGGGCCATTCTAACACATGAATATGCTTTGATCTAAACCAGTGGTTCTCAACCCTGGTTCTCAACCCTGTCCTCAAGTACCCCCAACAGGCCATGGTTTGGGAATTTCTCTTAGATAAAATAGCTGTCCAAAATACCAAGCCATTGACTAATTTAAAGCACCTGTGCGAGATAAAGGAAAACCTGAAAACATGGCCTGTTGGGGGGTACTTGAGGACAGGGTTGAGAACCACTGATCTAAACCATTCCATTGTAGATCTGGCTGTATGTTTAGGGTTATTGTTCTGCTAGAAGGTGAACCTCCACCCCAGTCTCAAGTCTTTTGGGGATGGTGTGGTCAGGGTGATATGCAGTGTTTGTTTTTCACCACAAATAGCCTTTTGCTTTTAGCCTAAAAAGTTCAAGTTTGGGCTCATCTGACCAAAGCACCTTCTTCCACATGTTTACTGTGTCCCCCACATGGCTTCTCGCAAACTGGACTTCTTATGGCTTTCTTCTTGCCACTCTTCCATAAAGGCCAGATTTGTGGAGCGCACGACTAATAGTTGTCCTATGTACAGATTCTCTCACCTGAGCTGTGGATCTCTGCAGCTCCTCCAGATTAACCTCTTGGCTGCTTCTCTGGTTAATGCTCTCCTTGCCCGGCCAGTCAGTTTAGGTGGACGGCCATGTCTTGGTAGGTTTGCAGTTGTGCCATGCTCTTTCCATTTTCGGATGATGGATTGAACAGTGCTCCGTGAGATGTTCAAAGCTTGGGATATTTTTTTATAACATAACCTCCTTTAAACTTCTCCACAACTTTATCACTGACCTGTCCGGTGTGTTCCTTGCCTTCATTATGCTGTTTGTTCACTAAGATCCTCTAACAAATAGAGATATTAGAAATATCTTATAAATTTGTGTAAAAATAAAAACATTTTCATTTCAAAACCGTTCAACCAGCACAATTCCAGTGCCAGTTCCCACATCGCATAGAACTCGCAGGCACTTCACACTGCCCCATGCAAACTGCTGCGGGTACTCTCATGGAGCACTGTTCGATCCATCATCCGAAAATGGGTAACAGTATGGCACAACTGCAAACCTACTAAGACGTGGCCATCCACCTAAACTGACTGGCCGGGCAAGAAGAGCATTAATCAGAGAAGCAGCCAAGAGGTCCATGGTAACTCTGGAGGAGCTGCAGAGATCCACAGCTCAGGAGGGAGAATCTGTCCACAGGACAACTATTAGTCGTGCACTCCACAAATCTGGCCTTTATGGAAGAGTGGCAAGAAGAAAGCCATAAAAAGTCATGTTTGCAGTTTGCGAGAAGGTACGTGTGGGACACAGCAAACATGTGGAAGAAGGTGCTCTGGTCAGATGAGACCAAAATTGAACTTTTTAGTCTGAAAGCAAAACCCTATGTGTGGCACAAAAACTATACTGCACATCACCCAGAATACACCATCCCCATCGTAAAACATGGTGGTGGCAGCATCATGTTGTGGGGATGCTTTTCTTCAGCAGGGATATGGAAGCTGGTCAGAGTTGATGGGAAGATGGATGGAGCCAAATACAGGGCAATCTTAGAAGAAAACCTGTTAAAGTCTGCAAAAGACTTGAGACTGGGACAGAGGTTCATCTTCCAGCAGGACAACAACCCTAAAAACATACAGCCAGAGCTACAATGTAATGGTTTAGATCAAAGCATAGTCATGTGTTAGAATGGCCCAGTCAAAGTCCAGACCTAAATTCAATTGAGAATCTGTGGCAAGACTTGAAAATTGCTGTACAGAGACTCTCCATCCAATCTGACAGAGTTGAGCTATTTTGAAAAGAAGAATGGGCACAAAATTCATTCTCTAGATGTGCAAAGCTGGTAGAGACATCCCCAAAAAGACTTGCAGCTGTAATTGCAGGGAAAGGTGGTTCTACAAAGTATTGACTCAGGGGGTCTGAATACAAATGTCCCCCACACTTTTCACATATTTATTTGTAAAACATTTTGAAAACCATTTATTGTTTTCCTTCCACTTCACAATTATGTGCCACTTTCTGTTGGTCTATTTACAGGGATATGCAATTAGTAGACCTCCAGATGTTGCAGAACTACAAGTCCCATGAGGCATAGCAAGATTTTGACAGCCACAAGCATGACACCCAGAGGCAGAAGCATGATGGGTAGTTTTGCAACAGCTGGAGGTCCGCTAATTGCATATCCCTAGTCCATCACATAAAATCCTAATAAAATACATTTTACATTTTTGGTTGTAATGTGACAAAATGTGGAAAATTTCAAGGGATCTAAATATTTTTTCAAGGCACTGTACATATTGGGGCTTTCCTAACAAGCTGCAGGCATGGATAATAAATAGTTTAAAATGTTTGACATATGTGGAGGCATTGCAGCATTGGAGCTGAAGTTTCTATTTTCCTGCATTTCTAGGTTAATTTTGAGGAGTTTAAAGAAGGATTTGTGGCTGTCCTTTCATCAACTATCGACATCAGCATATCCGAGGATGATGATGAGAGCAGTTATTTGGAGCCGGGTAAGGCTTGTATGATCATTGCAATTTGTAATTTTTGGTAGGTGTGCACATTTCTTATTTTGTGAAGTATTTATGTGTTACTTAGTCATTCCAGATGAGGTAAAACCAAAGTTTGTGAAAGGTACGAAGAAATATGGCCGTCGCACCCGACCAGAGCGTGAGGCTGGAGAAAATGAGGCCAACAAGCATCTGCAAGAGACTCATCAAGGCAAGAATAAGAAGAAAAGCTCCCTGAGAAGGTCCTCTTCACTGGAAAGTGTAGAGGTAGGAATGATTCATCACAGGAAAATGCTGAACTCCAAACTGTGACAATAACAACTCGCTGACATTGGTTTTAAGACCTTTAGCATGCCTTACAGTGTTGCAAAAGCGTGTTGATTTATCTGAATATGAATGTATTAATTACTTTGTCTTATTCTTAAAACAGATCATAACTTTGCCTGGATTACATTTAGTTTACTAAAGCATCACTTATAGAGTTGAGCGAACCTGAACTGTAAAGTTCGGGTCTGTACCGAACTTTCGGGTGTCCGTGTCCTGAACCAGAACGTTTGAGAAAAAGTCCGGGTTCTGGTATTTTATCACGCATGTTGAATAGCTGCAGGGCAGCCAATCAACAAGCGTTTCACTGGTTTTCCCTAGAAGCCATCACAGCCATGCCTACTAATGGCATGGCTGTGATTGGCCAGTGCATCATGTGACCCAGCCTCTATATGAGGCTGGAGTCACAGTGCTGCATGTCACATGCTCTCAGGTTAGTGTAGGGAGAGGATGCTGCCGGCGCTGTGAGGGACAGATTTTAAGGGACAGATTGCAGATCTAAAAACTAGCTAGAGATTACTACTACTGCTGTGAGGGACAGATTGCAGTGATAATAACTAGGTAGAGATTACTACTACTGCTTTGAGGGACAGATTGCAGATCTAATAATATCTCATCCTGCATTACAGAACGATCTGATTACAGAATGATCTCTCATCCTGCATTACAGAACGATCTGATTACAGAACGATCTGATACTGGACTAGGTAGAGATTACTACTGCTGTGAGGGAAAGATTGCAGATCTACCGGTAATAACATCTCCCATTTTTCTTCCTTTTGCAGCCCTCTAGCACTTTCCAGGACTTTTTTACAGCCATTTTTGTGCGAAAAGTTCGGGTCCCCATTGACTTCAATGGGGTTCGGGGTCTGGGGTAACGTTCGGTACCGAATGTTTCCGCGAAGTCCGGCCGAACCCGAACATCCAGGTGTTTGCTGAACTCTAATCACGTATAATTTTTAAAAAGGGATTTTATTAAAACTTACCGTAAAATCCTTTTCTCTGAGTTCTCTGACAGACGCAGCCCTTCATTAGACAAGTGGGTTTATGCTCATCCTACTAGGAGTAGACTAGGCAAAAAAAGCAAAAGGATAGGCTGGCCCCTCCCAGGGGGCCGTCCTCACTTCAGCATATAATCCCCCTGCTGTACATAGCATATCAGTTCGTAACAAGCCGTACAAACTCAACACAGAGGGGTGGGTGCTGCGTCTGTCAGTGAACTCAGAGAAAAGGTTTTACGGTAAGTTTTAATAAAATCCCTTTTTCTCTTACGTTCACTGACCGACGCAGCCCTTCATTAGACAAGTGGGGATGTCCCAAGGCTGTGTCAGTCAAGAGGGGTGGGCAAACAACAACTGTACCCAACATAATCCTCTGAGGAGGCGCCAGTCGCGCCTACACCGCCGCCTGCAAAACTTTGCGGCCAAAAGCAGCATCTGCCGATGCTGAAACATCAACTTTGTAAAACTTAGTAAACGTGTGCACCGAGGCCCAAGTAGCCGCCTTACACCGAAGCCTGGTGTCTGAAGCCCAGGAAGTGCTAACTGCCTTGGTGGAATGAGCCGTGACAGGAAAAAGCGATATAAAAGTGAGTAAAGGTACTGCGCATACTGCCAAAGTGAGTACATGCAATATAAATTATCATCAACCAAATTATACAATGATAATATAATAGTCAATATCAGTGCAATCTCAGGATATCAACCAAATAATGATAATGTAATAATAGTGCAATCTCAGGATATCATTAAATGTCCAACAGTAGTGGTCCAAGTGAAATACGTTTAGGAAAGTGCAGTGTATCAATAAATAACATGAATAGTTCAAATAGTATAAGTGATCTCCAATTAGTAGTGGTTGTAATTCTTTGTCCTCCCGCCAGGTAGGGAACAGAAATACGTGTTGGGGACCCCCGGGCTCACAGGACTCTTACCTCAAGTAACTCTCAAATGCGTAATGGGTATAGTCCTCAACGAAAATCCTTGTAGGGTGGTCCTCCTCTCCTTTAGGGACATCACCTTTTCATCTAGACCTTGTTGGTGTGCAGGGAATGGTAAAGGCATAGGGGTGCCTCCTAAGTGAGGTTGGATGGTCCTGGGTCAGCCTACTTCTCCACTGGTCTAAGCTGGGCTAATACTCCGTCATTGTGTCTCCAATGCTAGTTTACAATCCGGCCACATCCTACGCGTTACGTCACGTCACGTGACTTCATCACCCTGATGAAGTCACGTGACGTAACGCGTAGGACGTGGCCGGATGTAGCGGATGTAACAGCCACTAAGAAAGCCACTTTCTGCGACAGCAATTGTAAGGGAATATCCCTGATCTTCTCATATGGTGGCCTTTGCAGTACAGAAAACACCAGATTTAAATCCCACGGCGCCAGGGGCGACCGTATCTGAGAAGCCACATGTCGTACACCCTGTACAAATGTACGGACCAACGAATGTGACGCTAAAGGACGTTGAAAGAGAATTGCCAGAGCTGAAATCTGACCCTTGAGAGTACTCAGTGCCAACTTTTTATCCAGGCCCCGCTGCAAAAAAGCCAGCACCCAGGACACAACGTAAGAGCGAGGGTTCCAACCCTCCGTCTCACACCAGGCGACATAGGCCTTCCAGGTCCGATGATAAATCTTGCGCGAAGTACACTTGCGCGCCTTAAGCATGGTAGGGATCACGGAGTCAGAGACACACCTATCCCTCAACACCTGGGACTCAATAGCCAAGCCGTCAAAACCAGCCAGGGTAAAGCAGGGTGTAGGATGGGTCCCTGTGACAGTAGGTCTTCCCTGGAAGACGCCAGGGAACATCTGTTACTATCCGCACCACGTCGGCGTACCAAGGGCGCCGAGGCCAATCCGGAGCTACCAGGATTGTTGGAATCCCTTCCTCTGCTATTCTACGCAGTCACTACGGAAGAAGCTTGAATCGGAGGAAAGGCGTGCAGGAGCCGATACCGACTCCAATTTGCTACTAATGCATTCGTGGCGACTGCCAACCGGTCTCTTATTCTGCACACAAAGGTCTGCACCTTGTGACTGAACCTGGACACCATGAGGTCCACGTCTGGCGTGCCCCACTTGTGGCAAATCTGGTGGAACACCTCTGGATGTAGGGACCATTCCCCCTGATCCAGTGTCTGGCGACCTGAGAAAGCCCGCCTGCCAGGTTTCTACGCCCGGAATGTAAATGGCGGAGATTGCCGGCACGTGAACTTCTGCCCATCTCAGAATGAGAGCCGCTTCCGCAGCTGCTGCCGAGCTCCTTGTTCTGCCCTGATGGTTCACATACGCCACTGCTGTGGCATTGTCCGACTGAATCCGAATCGGGAGGCCGCGCAGCCTTGCCTACCAGTGGAAGAGACAGAGGCTGATCGCCCTCAGCTCCAACACACTTATCGGAAGGCGAGAATTACTGCGCTGACCAACGTCCCTGAGCAGACAACTGCCCCAGGACCCCTTCCCAGCCCGAAAGGCTGGCGTCCATCATTACTATAGACCAGTTCAGGGGGAGGAAAGACTTCCCCAGCTTTTGGGCCGGGGCCCTAAGCCACCATGTCAACAATCCTCTGGTCTGGTGATCCAACCTGATCAGCCTGTCCAGGGACAGCGGTGACTTGTCCCATCGTGACAGAATCGCTCGCTGTAGAAGCCGAGTGTGACTCTGGGCGTAAGGTATTGCCTCGAAGGCTGAAACCATGAGCCCCAACACCCGCATACAGAACCATAAGGAGGGCCACTGACGTGACAGCAGGGTTCGCACCGCTGCTTGTAATGCCAGTAACTTGGCCGGAGGTAGGAACACCCTCGCCTGCTCTGTGTCCAGAATGAGACCCAGATACTCCAGGCGACAGGACGGGATCAATGTCGACTTCTGCAGGTTGATCAGCCAGCCGAAGTCTTTTAGCGAGGCCATGGTGATAGCTACGTACTCCTCCAGAGCCGAAACAGACTCCGCTCTCAGGAGTAAACCGTTGAGGTATGCTACCACCGCAATGCCTCTCTGCCTCAATAGCGCCAGCACCGGGGCCACCAGCTTGGTGAACACCCGAGGAGCCAAGGTCAGACCGAAGGGAAGTGCCACAAATTGGTAATGGAGGACTCCCACCGCAAAACGCAGGAAGCGCTGGTGCCGGAGACAATGAGAACATGGGGGTACGCATCCCTGATATCCAGAGACGACATGAAGTCCCCTTGGTGCAGGGCGGCCACGACCGAATGGACAGATTCCAACCTGAATTTCCGCGCCTTCACAAAGTGGTTTAGCGCTCTTAAGTCCAGAACTGGCCTGATTCCACCCTTTTTGGGTACCACAAAAAGATTTGAATAGAACCCGCGGAACCCTTCCAGCGGAGGTACCGGCACAATTACCCCTTGTTCGGAGAGCTTCCGAACAGCCTCCAGGAGAGCCTCCCGACGCCCCCGAGGGAGTCTTAAGTTTGATGGGAAGAACCTGTCTGGGTGTAGAGTGCTGAACTCTATCCTGTACCTGAAGGACACCACTTCCTGCACCCACCGGTCGGAAATGCGGGTGGTCCACCCGTCTGCGAACCCCAGAAGTCGGCCCCCCACCCGAGAATCGGGCAGGGGCAACCTATCATGTGGAGGAGGACTTGTCCTTGGCCTTTTCGTTCTTACGCTGCCAGGGTCATGTACCGAACCCCGAGGCAGACTTGCTGGGCCTTCTGACCCGAAGAAACGACCCTGCTTAAGGCGGAACTCGCGCCGCTTGGGCTCCGGAAGAAAAGTACTCTTCCCTCCAGTGAAATCCTTAATGATTTCATCCAGTTGTGCCCCAAAAAGTCGACCGCCCTGAAAAGGGAGATCCGTGAGACCCTTCTTAGACGCATGGTCGTCCGACCAGGAGCGTTCCGTCCAATAGAGACTGCGAAACAGGCATTTTAGAGAGCATGGGAAGCAGGTCCAAAGCTGCATCACACAGGCATTGAAGCCCCTCTATCAGGTACTCTGCTCGCTGCGACGCCTCAGGTGAGTTCCCACAGCTCAACTCGCAGTGCAACTCAGTCGCACACTCTGTAAGTGATTGCGCAACCATAGCTGACGCCAGAGCCGGTCTCATGACTCACCCCGCCAACAAGAACAGTGCCTTGGACAGCCTCTGTCCATCTATCGGCTGGATCCTTAGAAGAAGGAGACCCCTCCAAGGGGATGGTTGTCGCCTTATTCAGGCGAGCCACCAGAGGGTCCACTGCGGGGGATGCCCACTTCTTCCCAAAGCTATCCTCAAAGGGTAGCGTACAGCGAAACATTTGGCAGGACAAAGGAATTCTGCGGACGCTGCCATTCCTTATATGCCAGCTGGTCAAAAAACTGATCCTAAGGGTAAGCCCTAGGAGACCTAGGTGGATTAAGAGACCCACAAACGTATGCGGACTCCTGCGACTCCCCATCTTGGTCCAGTCGCAAGGACGCACGAATATTGGCAATCAGGGTGGCAATCAGGGTGGCCACCAGCGCCTTTTCGCGCGCTACTGAGGCCCCCTGATCCTCTTCGCCATCCGAGGGCACCAGCTCGCCCTCTGAAAGCTCTACGGGGGTCCCTGTGACCACAGAGGCCACTTCCGGTTCAGAATCCTCCCCCGATGAGGGCGGGGGGGGGTGGACGTCTTTTAGGGGCCCCCTTAACCTGGTCCAGCACCTCCCGGGGAAAAAATTACCCAAATACTGCTATTAACTGGTCCAGGGATACCAGTGTTCCCAGCGCACGTTGCACTTCCACTGGCTCCAGCTTGGAAGGACCTGCAGGTTCAGCCGCCATTGCACCACCGGACCCTGACAGACAGAAAAAGCTCTGGCACCCCCACAATGTGACCACCACCGCTACCCCACAGAACACCTAGGGAAGGCCCAGAAGGACTGCACCCACTGCTACCAGCACCCCAGGGAGAACACAGCTATACTTGCTGTTTGATGCCTCAAGCGCTGCTTCCCAGTAGGAATTTTTCATATGACTGCCAGGGCGCTGCCTGTGCCATCCACGCTCCAGAGTGAAAGAGGAAGTGTCTGCAGAGAAAGCACGTTTCTTCTCCTTCCAGGCATATCCCAAAATGGCCGCCGGGCGGACACAAGAGGCCCAAGCCTGATTATACAGGGCGTGACTACGGCAAAATGGGCGCCGGTCAACACTACAGGCCAAAATCCACAGCAAAATGGCTGCGGCTACAGTAAAATGGCAGCAATTCGCCGCATGGCCATTTTAAACGGCGCAGGGTGCAGTGCTGGGGGGGGGGGGGTGATAGGAGAGGGGCGAGGACACATAGGGGAGGCCTGAGCCCCAAAATAGACCCTCCACCGGCCGGCTATCCGCAAAATTTTCGCCCAGTTGCCCCCCTCCGCGCCTCTAGGGGGGGGGAGAGGGGGTCACTCACCAGTCCGACGGGCGTAGCGGGTAGCCACCCGGATGCAGACCTTCCTCCCACTGTGGAGAGGGATGCTGCAGGCCAAGGCCTCTGGACAGGAACCGAGTCTGGTCACTGGGCGCAAGTGGGGGTCATCCACTGGCCACCCGCACGGAACGGGCACGATGCGGCGGACCCCGCCAAGACTAAGGGTAGCTTGCATCCGTCGGCCGTGCTGGGGAAAGTTCAGGATTTTTAGATATGCTCTATGCCCCAGCCGGCTTCTTGATAGCAGTTTTCATCAGATAGCTTGAGAAAAATAAAAAAGCGGTAGCAAAAAAGGTGAACCGCAGGTCCCATAAGGGAGCCAGGTCTAACTCCTTGCACTAGGCAAAATAAAACTGATATGCTATGTACAGCAGGGGGATCATATGCTGAAGTGAGGACAGCCCCCTGGGAGGGGCCAGCCTATCCTTTTGCTTTTTTTGCCTAGTCTACGCCTAGTAGGATGAGCATAAAGCCACTTGTCTAATGAAGGGCTGCGTCTGTCAGTGAACGTAAGAGAAAATATGTTTTAACCATTTGTTCATCTTGGTGATGCTGATCTGCAACATCTTTGCAACCACATCCTGCTTACATGCATGTCTTGCAGTGGCTGCTGCAGGCCATTTTTTGCTCAGCGCTGACTTAGTGATAACAGTGGACCATGCTTTTCACAATGTGTGTGGGCACAACCACTTGTAGTAGCCACCAGGAGCACAATGAAAAGTTTACAACACAGGATCTAATTAGGAGACCGTTGTCATCCCATGAGATGAAGTGCCTTAACAAGGACAATGAAAGCTGCAGGTTTAAAACGTGTGCGAATGCTTTTTTCTATTACATTGACATGGCAAAACTTAAAATATTTTGGTGATTGGCTATAGATCTACTTTAAAAGAAAAAATATAACAAATCTATGTTGCTTGAGCGTGAACTTTTGTCTTAGATTATAAGAAGACATCCGATTTATTTTTTTTCTTTTTAATGAAAGTCAGCATCCAATGCCCAGGCAATATATGAAATCACTGAAAGAACAATTCCAGAAAAAGAAAAATACCCATGCAGTGGAGCTGTGCCCACACTGTGTGGGTTAACTGCTTGTTTTTGTCTAGGGGTGAGGAGAGCAGAGATATCCGACAATCCTTTTAGTGCAAGACCGGTGTACTGCCCAAATGCTAAACTCGGCAGAATGCCAAACCTGCGTCACTTCCGGTTGCTTTAAAACACGATAACTGGCTAATGATGATGAATTTCTGTTTATCTTCAACAATTTGTGTTTTTTAAAAAAAGCGGCAACAGGCTACAGTTCGGTGCATGGTATATGACCGGAGATTTATATTCCGCTCAGATACCAACCAACAAAATGGCCGCCTACTAGTCCCCGTTAGTTGCTGTGTTCCTAACACAGCAACATCTCCCAGTAACGGACTGTAGTCCATTGCCAGTGTTTTCTACAAACAGACATTTGTTATAAATAGCCAGTTATCGTGGTTTAAAGACCTGGAAGTGATGCAAGTTTTGCATTCTGCCGAGTTTGGCACTTGGGCAGAACACTGGTCCCCACCGCCCCTGCACGCTAGCAGTCTTGTGAATGGAGTGTTCCTGACGTCATCATGCCCATAGACTGGCTCTAGATGTGAGGACAGGAGGAACAGTCAACCTCTGGATGTGGGGGAGTGCTGTTTTCTGAAGAATTGGGTAAGCATAGCCTTTCTTTGTGCCCCTGGACAATACAAGCACTTAACTTTTTAACTTCCCCGTGCTTCCAGGAAGCATTGTAGCTGTGTTACTAAAACCGGGCCTCTGCATTCTCTATATTTGATCTCCCACAGTACACAGACCATGGAAATGCAATTATTTTAGTAAATGTAAACTGCTAAATGCTACTAAAGGAGTTTTTATTCTGATCTCATTGTCCTATAAGACTGCAGGACCCCTGACCCTGGACAGTGCTGATTGACCCTGTGCTGATCACATGCACTTTCCCAAGGAAATAAAATCTCTCTAGCAATACACACCAAACTGAGCATGTGCAGCTTGTCCCCTTCCCTCTATGATATCCGGAGATGAGTTGGAGGCACTGGAAGAAGGTGAAGATCAGAGAAGACATGATAAAACAGATTTTTTTTAAACAGTGCAGAGGATTAACCCCTTAGGTCCCACAGCAAGTATAACTAAGTATAAGGCTGTTAAAAGGACGTTCAGGGGCATTTGGAAATTTTTTCCAGCTGCCCCTGAACTAATTTAATATCTTATGTGTACATTTACATAGCATAGTTTATAGTCGTTTTGAGGCAGTCACGTTTAACCACTTCCGTACCACCGGACGTCTTATGACATCCTTGGGTTTGAGTGGTGATATCTGAATGGTGCCTGCTGCTGCAGGCACCATTCAGATACCGTTATTTTCTGCAGACAATTCTGCGTCTGATAAAAGTGGTTGAGGCGAAACATGTTGGACATCGACACAAATTTGTAAAATTATCTGCCATGTTCAATGCATCTTTCTGTACTATCCAATATTCTTCTGCCTGTTCATTTAATTTGCTATTTGTTCTTACATAGACAGTAGCACGGTAGCACTTTTCATGTGCTTATTTTAATATTTTTGAACAATAAATATTTGTATTTTATGTATTTCTATTAGTATTCTTTGATTTGGTCTATATTGATATTCAAAACATTTCCGCACCGATATAGTCCCTATCCCTCCCATCCTGAGGTCTAAGCTTACCTCCCCCTTCCCCTTACCTTCCCCCACCCCATTCCCTTCCCCTTTTGTATATTTACCAAAATAATTGGGATGAGGTGCTCTAGATAAGAAGTGCCTACTGTACTCCTCCCTCCCATGCTTTTTTCTATTACAAGGAATGTTTACATTTCTTGTAATAGGAATAAAAGTGATCAATTGTTTTTAAAAAAAAGAAGTGTAAAAATAAAAAGTAAAAAGCAAAATAAATTATAAAAAAAATAAAAAAAATTTAAAGCACTCCGTCCCGCCGAGCTCGCGCGCAGAAGCGAATGCATACATAAGTCCTGCCCACATATGAAAACGGTGTCCAAACCACACATGTGAGGTATCGCCGCGATCATTAGAGCGAGAGCAATAATTTTAGCACTAGACCTCCTCTATAAAGCAAAACTGCGAACTTTTTTTTTTAAAAATAATTTTTTAAACGTCGCCAATGGAGATTTTTAAGTTGCAAAGTTTGTCGCCATTCCACGATCGGACGCAATTTTGAAGCATGACATGTTGGGTATCATTTTACTTGGCATAACCTTATCTTTCACAATATGGAAAAAAATTGGCCTAACTTTACTGTTTTCTTATTTTTTAACTAAAAAAACTGAATTTATTTTAAAAAAAAAGCACGCTTGGAAGACCGCTGCGCAAATACGGTGTGACATAAAGTTTTGCAATGACCGCCATTTTATTCTCTAGGGCAGGGGTCCTCAAACTATGGCCCTCCAGTTGTTCAGGAACTACAATTCCCATCATGCCTAGTCATGTCTGTGAATGTCAGT
Organism: Glandirana rugosa; assembly: GCA_018402905.1. Taxonomy (NCBI): domain Eukaryota; kingdom Metazoa; phylum Chordata; class Amphibia; order Anura; family Ranidae; genus Glandirana; species Glandirana rugosa. The sequence goes on along the minus strand of BLSH010145457.1, from coordinate 850,705 downwards.
TTTACAATGCCTCATGGGATGTGTAGTTCCGCAACAGTTGGAGGGCCGTAGTTTTGAGGATGCCTGCTCTAGGGTGTTAGAAAAAAATATATATAATGTTTGGGGGTAATTTTATAGCAAAAAAAAACAGTTTTTAACTCGTAAGCACAGAATTAAAAAAACAGGCTTAGTCTTGAAGTGGTTATAGGCTTTTTTTTTTTTAATGCAAAAAAATGGGTTCAGACATCAAGTTTGTCGTCGTTTGAAACGCCGAACGCTGCTAAATGCCGCTAAGCGCTGCAAAACACTGGTAGCCGCGTTTAGGAGCATTTGAGTCTAAAAGCGTTTTTAAAGGGGAATATATTTTTTTGGATGGATGAAGAGAGAGAGAAAGGGATGTAAAGACAGAGCAAGGTATGGGGAGAGAGAGGGATGGAGAAAGATGTTGGTGGAGAGAAATCAATATATACACATAGTCTAAAAAAATGATACTGCGCAGCCTAATAGCAAAAACTGACCAATGTGTAAAATGACTCCCAAAGTACAATAACAGTGATCATACAGGTGCAAACTAATAATGTGCTTCAAATGATAATATACCCTGAATATATACAGATACGTGAACGGACATGTATACAATACGAAATCTATAACAAGCACCGACTCAAATAGTGAGACCACTGCTGATGGCTGCAGCGTGGTTCTGCAAATGGTGCTCAAAGAAAGTCTCTGTGGTATAACATATAAGGTGCAATATGTGCAATATTATTCCAAACGCATAAAAGTGATTCACATGTGAGATCCCAGCCAGTTTTGGGGGGAGTCTTCAGCGCTCCGCCAAAAGAGGTGCAGGGACCGTGTTGCAATCCCCGTCCCGTGCTCACAGAACTCTCACCTCAAATAGATAGGGCAATCCCCTGTGTATAAATGCTCCTAGTGGGGTAATGGTGCCTTCTCCTTTAAGACCCGTCCTTGCTGTGCTTATCCAGAACCGATCAGCTATCATCAATCTACCGCTCAGATAGGTGGAATGATGGCGGGGGCAAGAAAGAAGAACTAAGTAGCTAGAAATTTATTGTGTCAAAAACTTGCTTACATTAAAAGAAATAAAAGATAGCAGTGGGTATACAAAGATGGCAGCTGGTGCCTCTTACTCTGCTTCCAATAACGTACGTCCGGTCACTTCCGCCGGAATACAAACCATGAGAATTCATTTATGGCGTTTTTTACAATTTTTTTTTTTTTTACTAGTAATGGCGGCGATCTGCGATTTTTATTGGGACTGCGATATTGCGTCGGACATGTCGGACATTTGTGACTCTTTTTGGGACCATTGATATTTATACAGCGATCAGAAATTTAAATAGCCACTGATTACTGTATAAATGTCACTGGCAGGGAAGGGGTTAATCTGTGTTCCCTGGGTGTGTTCTAACTGTGTGGGGGCTGGGCTGCCAGGGGCATGAGCGATCTAACTGATCCCGATTACAGGGATCAGTAGATCTCTGTCATGCCGCCTGACATAGCGGGGAACCACCGTGTTTACATCGGCATTCCCCGCTTTTCTGCTCTAACAGATGATCGTGGGTCGCCGGCGGACAAAGAGTCATCAACGGCGATTCTCGCTACACTGCCAATCTGCAGCAGTAAATCTACGCAACGTGGTCCAGAAGTGGTTAACTGTATTAAGTAGAATAGCTGTATATCAAAAAGGTGTATCCATAGACCTCCTCCATGCTTGCTTTTCACCTTAGGACATACTGGATAGGTGCTAATATAGAATTTAAAAAATTACATAAGAGAAAGAAATACGTATCTAAAGTATTTGCAATTTTAGATGTATAAGGCAGTATTTGTCAAATACGTTTTGTTGTGCATTTTCAGCAAATCTTGTTACTTTTTTGTAGATTATTAGGATGTTGACATAGTGGTGGTCCTCCTATTCTATATATTCACTCTACAAGCATCTCCCCTTCACAATTGTCCTTTGTTTCAATGACTTTTCTAGGTGTACATTATATGAAACAGGCAGGTTTTCATTTTAGACAAATTATTTGGCAGAGGAGATGCAAGTGTCAGTAGATATTGGGGAAGTCAGGGGAGTAGATGGGGAAGAAAGAGAGGAAAAGGGTGTGGGGCAGGGTAGAGTCATGGGGAGGAAGAGGGCAGATGGGGGAGACAGGATTGGGAGAATTGAGGCAAAGTATAAGGCTGGCCATAAACTAGTACATTTTCAAAAGGAGCAGTTGTATGAACATTTGTGCAAAAATTCTTAGTCCTCTGACTTCAAGACAGATGCAGACCCACCAGACAGATTTACACACACACACACACACACACACACACACACACACACACACACACACTTGCACCAAGCAAGCTAGTGCGTTGGTTCGGCTCTACCCACGAGGAAAACTTTTACATGATCAAATACCGGTCGGAATATGAAACGGAGTTAAGAGGGTTAGGACAGAGGGGGTAGACGGGAGAAGGAGGGGTACTGAGATGGGACGGGGTGTGGGAAAAGGAGAGAAAGAAGGGGTAGATGAGGGGACTGAAGGGGTTATAGATGACTGTGAACGTAGAGGAGACGGTTTATTAAACA
>BLSH010145457.1:837350-847733 GCA_018402905.1 Glandirana rugosa | reverse complement strand
CAGGATGGGACCAGGGGGAGGTGGATGAAGCCGGGATGGGACTGAGGGCATGTGGGTAGAGCTGGAATGGGATCGGGGGGCGGTGGGTAGAACTAGGATGGGATTGGGGCAGTGGGTGGAGCCGGTTCGGGATTGGGGGGTGGATGGAGCCAGGATGGGGTCGGGGGGATGGATGGAGCTGGATGGGATCTTTGATGGGGGGGTAGAGGATATGTGCTAGGGGGTGCTTTGGGGGGGCAAACATCAAATCTGCCCCCCTCCGTCTAGTGAAAGTCCTCTCTAACCCAAAACAAAGCACCCCCTGGCACCTATCCTCTAACCCCTAAAATCACTCCTGGCAGCATGATTTACGCCCCCCCCCCCCCCAATCCCCACTCCTGTTATTACAGGCCTCAGGGCAGGTGCTGTAGCACATTGTACCTCTTCCTCCCGGCCTGTGTACTTGATACGTCAGAGCCGAGGAGGAGGCGCACACCCTAATCACCCTGTAGTGTGCAGATTCTCCCTGCTGCCTGGCTGCAGAGAAAGGGACTGGGGAATCTCTGTCCTCAGTCTCTTTCTCTGTCTCGAAAGTGAGACATCAGGGATCTGTTTAGACCCCTGATATTTCACCAAAGCTCCCCAGCAGGGCTCCTAAAAAAATGGAAAAAAATAAAATAAAATATAATATTGTAAAAAATAATAAAAAAACTAAATTATAAAAATAAACTACTGACACCTATCTGTTGTGGTGCACTCCCTAATGCAATAGGCTGCGCACACCTATGCTCCCAGAGCATAGGGGAGAAGCGGGTGCACAGACCGGTCTAGCCTTATAACAGGCTTCTACAGATCACGCTCCTATAATAATGGGCATATATCTGTATTATATCCTGGTCAGGTAGATTGAATGACAACAGCCAAATTTGTACGAAGTGAATGCAGTGTATCTGCAGATCAGGCAGTCCGAAGTCCTCTAACTGGAAGGGGGTTATAATAACCTCCTATCACTTGTCAACTTTGTGTCATTAGAGAGACTTTGTTTCAGTTCCTGTTCTGTAGACACAATAGGAAGTGGGAAAAAATCCCCGTTGCAAGTTTTTCCCTTTCTTATTGTTCAGGTGACAGCTCAAAGGTTGTTGTTTTTTTCTCCCTTATACTAAGTCACTGTAACAGGGATCTGTGATGGCAAGGTGCCTATAATGCCGTCTGTGTGCATTTATGCAAAGGCAAAGTAAGCACAGGACAGGCTGAGAAACTAAGGGTCCATTCACACTGGCATTAAGAGCAGGCGTTTGAGAGGCTGTAAAAATGCCCTTCAAACACCTATGCACAAGATCCAATAGACAGCACATAGTGCTGTTCACGCTAAGCGTTAGTGTCGTGTCGCTTCAAAATTAAAGCCTCATGACGAGTTTAGGAAGCTTTGAAGCCTTTCAATGCCTCCAATTCAAGTCTATGGTAGCGCCTCTCTACCGCTCTGGCAGGCGTTTTCGGCACGGTTTCGTTACGGTGCGTTAAAATTAGTCACTTCCCTTGTGGATCAGTTTAACGCGAAACCGCGCATAGAGCGTTTAGAGAACGTTGTTAACACTTGTAAAGCGCCTATTGACGCCTGTCTGACGCCCATACTAACACCATACAAACGCTATAGGAGCGTTTGTATAGCGTTAGACATTTAGTCCAGTGTGAATGAGCCCTTAAGGGGGACACAGCAGTCAGAGGTTTTTTTTTTAATTATTTTATTTAGGTTGGCGTAACATAAGATTACAGCCATAAAATAGTTACATAGTAGCAGTCAGAAGTTTTAATGCATTTCCTCCTGTAGAAGTATGGTAGAAGCATGTATTAACCACTTCAGCCCCGGAAGGATTTCACACTTCAGGACAGGAGCACTTTTTGCGATTCGGCACTACGTTGATTTAACTGACAATTGCGCGGTTGTGCGACGTTGCACTTAAACAAAATTTGTGTCCTTTTTTTCCCACAAATAGAGCTTTCTTTTGGTGGTATTTTATCACCTCTGCGTCATTTCTGATCACCGCTATAAACAAAAATAGAGCAACAAAAAACTTCTTACTTTTTGCTAAAATACAAATCCAAAAAAAAAATATAAAAAAACATTTTTTTATCGGTTTTGGACGATTTATATTCTTCCTCATATTTTTGGTAAAAAAAAAATCACAATCGGCGTTTATTGATTGGTTTGCGCAAAAGTTTCCGCGTTTACGGATGATAATTCATTTCTGGGGTTTTTGTTATTTTTTTATTTTTTACTAGTAATGGCGGTGATCTGCGATTTTTAGCGGTACTGCGATATTGGGGTGGACATTTCGGACCATTTTGACACTTTTTTGGTATTTATACAGAGATCAGTGCTATAAAAATGCACTGATTACTGTGTAAATGCTATTGGCAGTGAAGGGGTTAACCTGCAGGGGGCGCTCTAAGGGTTAACTGTGCGTGGGCTGGCCTGGCTGGGGAAAGGGGATGATCACGGCTTCCATATAGAGGAAGCCTGTGATCACCGCCCTTCCCCCTCTATGAGAACGGAGATCGGTGTTTACTTACACGGACCTCCATTCTCTCACTGGGGGGGCCATTGCGGGTAGCTGGCGGCGATCGAGTCTGCCCTACCCGCACACAGTGAGCGCGCGCTCACAATACTAGTTATCGCGGCCACCGTCAGGTGACGGCATTTCGCGATAATGAGCCACCTTGCCGCCGTCACGCTGCGGCGGGCGGTCGGCAAGTGGTTAAATAAAGTACTTTGGTGAAAAAAAAAAAAAAAAAAAAAAACTTGTAAGGAGCCACAGTTTCGGTAGAAAAGTCCATCCCCTCACACACTGCGAAAAGGGGCGCTCTTGTTCTGGGTAGAAGCAGTGGTCTCTCTCCAGTTGTCCGATATGCCTATCCCTGCTCAATCTTTGCTATCATTTCCGAGGCAGCAGGGAGCATGAGATTTGCTCATTGCAGAGCTGAAAGTCTGATCCAGCAGCGAGCAAGTTGGACCTCTGAAGAGGAGACCACTGCATCCACATAGAGAGCAAGGTACTTCTTTATACCATGCTGACAGTGGACAGGTTTTCTACTCAAGCTTTCTAAAGAAAACAAACTGTATGTGTTTGCACAGCTCTTTTGGAATGTATTTAGATGTCTTAAATGGAGTACAATTGGGCTTTAAATATGCGCTGACCATTGATAATTCTGTAGCGCCCCCACAGTATAGGTGCTTTTACCTTTGTAGATTTTTGGTAGGAAAGGAAAAATATAGTTAGGCCTGGCTGTAAGTGCAGGCCTGAATACTTTGATCTGGGCTAGGGGAATAGCTCAGGGGTGGGGCTGGAGATGGAGGGAAGATACACTCCTTGGAGATTCCACCCCTTGAACTGGGAAAGCTCTAGAAGGGGGATGGATGAGGAGGTTTCCCTTCCTGATGTATGACAAGGAGCTCTGACCAATCCAGCAGCTGGATTGGCAGGGGGCAGGCCTCCTTAAATACAGCTATCTGCCAGCAGGTGTCAGAGTTTGGGTGGAAGAGTGACTATGTAGTCAGGAGCTGTGGATCAGGCCTCGCCCGGGAGGGGATCCCCCTGTCTGGGGGGAGGGGGGGTGAACCTGAGGCCTGGGGCTTGGGTGCAGCTGGGAGTGGGAGTCGGCTCTTGGAGTGGCACAGGAGAAGCAGGGGAGCAGCTACATGGGAGGAGATTTTTTTAAAGAATCCACCATATAGCCGATGAGCTGCGGTTCCCTGGGAGTTGGATGAGAAAGCTGGGACAGTGTGGGAGGAGAGCGAGCAGTCTGTGGAGGCCAGTAGGAGCCAACCAAGGGGAAGGAGAGCCATTAGACTGCAAGACAGACTGGATGGGTCTGGAAGATGGATAGGCTGGGAGTTATAGTTCATCCAAAGGCCCGGTTAGCACCAACATATTTTGCTACACAAAAGAGGGTGTATGATCTCAGTGAAGGAAACCTGCAACTCTTACCCACAAAGGGTGGTTCTGAGGCCTTGGCCGCAGCTGCAGCAGGCCTCGCCCTGTGCTAGTCGTGGTTAAGAGGAGGTGTCATGGAGGTCTGATAAATTTCCTTTTGGACCAGGAGTACAGGAGAAGTGTAACGGTCAGCAAGTAGTGTGCTGGAGGAGAAGTGTATATACTGGAGGTGTATATAGTGTTGTCTCATGTTCAATCTTGGGCACCCCACAGTCATCCCTGTCCAAGTTCAATCCCCTAAATAAAACAACAAAAACAAAGTACTGGCCTGTTCAGTGACTTTGGATGTGTGGAATTTGTGTGATTGGGGGCAGGTGGACCACAACTATCAGCCACTCTTAAGGGGAGCACATGGCTACATGTAGTACAGCAACAAAAATTTGTAGAGCTCTCTATGTACCACCAGATGGAAGAACAGACTGTAGGTACATCTGTTCCATTGTTGGTAACAAATTGCTAATCAGCCAACCACATATAGACCACTCAATGCATTTAGGCATCTAGACATGGTAAAGACGACTTGCTGAAGTTCATACCGAGCATCAGAAGGGGGAAGAAAGGGAATTTAAGTGACTTTGAACGTAGCATGGCTGTTGGTGCCAGACGGGCAGGTCTGAGTATTTCACAAACTGCTGATCTACTGGGATTTCCATTCACAGCCCATCTCTAGGATTTACAGAGAATGGTCCAAGAAAATATCCAGTGAGCGGTTGGGTGGGCGAAAATGCCTTGTTGATGTCAGAGGTCAGCGAAGAATGGGCAGAAAGGTTTGAGATTATAGAAACAACCAAAGTATGCAGAATACAATCTCTGAACGCACAACACTTTGAATCTTGAAGCAGATGGGCTACAGCAGCAGAAGACCACACTGGGTGCCACTCCTGTCAGCTAAGACCAGGAAACAGGCTACAATTCGCACAGGCTCACCAAAATTGGACAATAGTAGATTGGAAAAGCGTTTCCTGGTCTGATGAGTCCATATTTCAGCTGTGACATTCAGACGGTAGTGTCAGAATTTGGCGTAAACAACATGAAAGCATGGATCCATCCTGCTTTGTATCAACGGCACCCTCCCCTCCCGACATCACATGACCGGTAGTCCTGTCCTTGCCTATATAACAGCTGTCAAAGTGAAGAGACAGCGGCCGGCAGGAGCACTCCCAGCGAGGTGGAGCTTTTTGCATTATTTTCTTTTTTCCGGGTCTGTCGGGCGTCGTGATTGATGATGGATGTACATCGCGGAACACTCCTTTTTTTTTTTTTTTTTTTTTTTTTTTTTTTCTTTTTTTTTTTTTCTTTTTTAATAAGGGAATTGTCAAAAACTGCCTCCTGTGGTTTTTACTTTTTTGACACTTTTTTTGGTGAATGGGTAGTGGTACAATGTAGCCGATACCCATTCACATAGTGGGGGGGGGGCGGGATCTGGGGGCCTCCTTGTTTAAAGGGGGCTTCCAATTTCCAATAAGCCCCCCTGCCCCCAGACCCCAACTACCACAGCCCAGGGTTGTCAGGAAGAGGCCCACCTCCCCATCAACATGGGGAAAAGGTGCTTTGGGGGGTGCCCCAAAGCACCCTCCCCATGTTGAGGGCATGTGGCCTGGTATGGCTGGGGGGAGGGGGGGGCGCTCGCTCGTCCCCTCCATTTCCTGGCCTGCCAGGCTGCATACTCAGGTAAGGGCCTGGTATGGATTTTTTTTTTTTTTTGGCATGGAGTTCCCCTTAACCACTTCAATACACTGTGTTATATATACTACACTGACTGCATTATATAAACTGTATAAGGATACTGCTTACATGGCAGCTGTATGTAGTAAATGAATGGAGATTAGGCAGGTAGTGTAGTGTGTAGTCAATCAGTGTAGTATACAGTATCTCACAAAAGTGAGTACACCCTTCACATTTTTGTAAATATTTTATTCTATCTTTTCATGTGACAACACTGAAGAAATAACACTTTGCTAACACTTTGCTACAATGTAAAGTAGTGAGTGTACCGCTTGTATGACAGTGTAAATTTGCTGTCCCCTCAAAATAACTCCAAATTCTGTACACATGAGCCGAAAACTTGTTGGCCAACAAAAGTTTTCTAGTCTCAGACAACTTCTGTTGGACTATAATTGGAAATTGGCTGTTGAATGGTGCGTACTAACGGTCGGACAGGCTGTTGTATGACCGTTGTTGGCCTGTAATTGTACCGTGTGTACGGGCCTTAAATTTACTTTTCCGTAGAGACTATGGAGGGAGGGGAACCAATACTTCATTTTTAAAGTCAAAAAGTAATTAACATAGTCAGTTGTATAGCTGTTCCATTTTTATTCCATTCATTGCCCTCTTAGATAAAATATAAAACTGAAACATTGACTACAATTCAACAGATTCTTCATAGATACCTCTGGGATTTTCACCTTAATGCATTCTATGCATTAAGGTAAAAAGCCTCCTTTAGTGTAGCAGCCCCCCAGAGCCCCCCTTTTACTTAACTGAACCCCGTCTTTACCGCACCACGGATGAGCACACCCGCTCCAGATGTGTCTTGAGTTCTGATTGGATAGATTGATAGCAGATAGCACCATTATTTTCCAGCACCGCTTTCACCCTCTAAGGCAGGGGTGTCCAACTTGATTTCATCATGGGCCGTATCAGCATTATGGTCGCCCTGAAAGGGCCAGTTGTATATGTAAGACTAGATGTCCAGAGCACCGCCCCCCCGCCATCAGAAGTCAAGGGTCCCCCATCCTTCCTTGCATCACAGTGGGGGCAGAGCTGGGAAGCAGAAAGTGCGGGGTCTAGAGGAGGACCAGAGGAGAGGTGGAGTCTTCTGAATGCTGAGACCAGGGAAGGTGAAGATGAGGGGGTGCTGCAGCTGCACAGAGAGGAGCAGGATCTGAAGGAGTTCTGTCCTCCACTCTGTGGCCGACTGCTGAGACAGGGGGTGGTGGAGATGAGGGGGGTGCTGCAGCTGCAGGAAAGGTGTGAGGGCCAAATGAAATGACCTGGAGGGCCGGATTTGGCCCCTGGGCCTTGTGTTTGACACCTGTGCTCTAAGGCATGGAGTTCTCCAGAGCTTCACAGGTTGCCACTGGAGTCCTCTTCCACTCCTCCATGATGACATCACAGAGCTGGTGGATGTTAGAGACCTTGCGCTCCTCCACCTTCCGTTTGAGGATGCCCCACAGATGCTCAATAGGGTTTAGGTCTGTTTTCTTAACAGTTTTGTTACGCCCCTGGTAGACTTAGAACCCAATTACATTTGTGTGGTGCATTCCTGTCCGTTCATGAATACACATTGCTTTAAAGTGATTGTAAAGGCAGAAGGTTTATTATCTTAATGCATTCTATGCATTAAGATGAAAAACTTTGTGTGCAGCAGCCTCCCTCATACTTACCTGAGGTCCATCTCTATCCGGCGATGTCCACGAGTGCCTCGGCCGCCCAGGACTCTCCCTCCTGATTGGCTGAGACACGTCAGTGGCGCTATTGAAGAGAGAGGGGGGGGGGGACCGCAGCTCTGTGTCTGAATGGATACACGGAACTGCAGCTCAGTTCGGGTGCCCCCATAGCAAGCTGCTTGCTGTAGGTGCACTCGGAGGGAGGGGCCAGAAGCTCCAGCCAGGGACCTGAGAAGAGGAGGATCTGGGCTGCTGTGTGCAAAACCACTGCACAGATCAGGAAAGTATGACATGTTTGTTATTTTAATAGAAAAAAAATGAGACTTTACAATCACTTTAAGGCAGTGCATTGAAAATAATGGGCTAGCAACCTACCAAAACCTTCTAAAAACGAAATGTGTCACAATTTTTTTTAAATGCAATGACCTATGGGTGCATTGGGGTGCAATTTAAAATTAATGGTACTGCAATGCATGCAATATACATTACAGTAAAGCCCTGTGTCTGCCCCCAGGGCTGATCATCCGCAGGTAAAAACTGCATGACCGATTTACATGTGTAGCACCCTGTAGTGTGCTAGAAGTATAGTGCTAGTTTTTGTTAGAGTAAGTAAATTTCCATGTTTGGGTTGTGTGTTTTTGATCTGGATTGGGAGTGACTCAGAGCACAGCTGGTGACTCCCAGGCAGCATCACCAAGACCTCCTATTTCTTTCCAGAATGTTCTGGAAAGGGAGGAGGAGAGGAAAGGTGGAGCTATCTGGGGTATTTTAGGGAGCCCTGACCAATCCCCAACCTGGATTGGCAGGGGGCAGGCCTGCTTAAATACCCAGGGTCAGCCCAGCTGGGGAGGAGTTTTTCGGGTGGAATCTGGAGATGGTGTGCTAGGCCTTTGAGGGAGCTCCCCAGTCAGGGTGGGGAGTGACCTTGGACAGGGCCACAGAGGACAGCAGGAGAGAGCAAAGTCTCCAGGGAGGAAGCACTAGTCGCAGCCCGAAAGGCTGGTGACTGACACAAAGTCAGGAGAGGATTGGGGAGGCACTCTTGAGAGGACTGGGAGATTGCAGTCTGGAATGGATGCAGAGCCAGAGGAGTGGACTGTGGTGTTATGGGCAGAGGAGAGAGAGGCAGCTGCCGCCAGGAGGGCTGGCGGGGCCTAAAGAGGTGGTACTGGGGTTAGTAGCCACAGGGACAGCTAGCACCATGGACTACCATATTTTTGCTACTCTATAGGGGCTGAGCCAGTGTCAGGCCTATCTATTTGTGCTAGCTGGTCTGGAGAGTGCAAGCAGGTGATGTGCTGGAGACAGTCTGCAAGCAAGTGTTGTGCTGGAGGAATAGAAGAGATTGTATCCAAAATAAACTAAAAAACGAAACAGAAGGAAGGCGCAAGCACCTAGTGCATTACCATAAAAATTTTATGGAAATATAAAAAAGGTTAAAATTGAATAATCACAAAATGGCATCACAAAGCCATAAAGCCACGACAAGATGATGCAATAGATAGTAAAAAAGCACAAGGTGGGGTATCAGCTGACGCGTTTCGGGGGCGCACCCCCTTCCTCAGAGCTGTGCTAATCTGGACTGCCAGACCAAGTGGTATATATATATATAAAATGACCAGGAGAGACTGATAGTTCAATCGCTTTGTAAATTGGCCAATTGCCAATCTTTCAATTAGCCAATTAATTTGGGTGGGTACACAGAAACACCCAGGAACACAAAAAAAAATTGAATTAAAAAATTATTATATTAAAAAAACATTCATTATCATATATATATATGGTTTCTGTTTTTGGGTGCACAGGCATCATGCAAGTGACGCAATTTCCAGTGGAAACGTACTGCAGATTGCTAAAGTATTGCAATTGGAATGCAGTGCGGTAAGCAGTGTGGGGACACTGCTCTTCCGCACTGCATTCCAGTGTGAATGGGCCCTTAAAGAGGAACTTCACCCCCCCCCCCCTGCTTTTTTTTCATCACCTCTTACCTGATTTGCTGAGTTAAACTCAATAAATATTCTCACATGCCCAGCAAATGCAGTTTTATTTTGATGTAATCTCTTGCTATTTTGGTGCATGCTGGGTCCCACACAATGATCTTTTCTTCTTACTTGGATGGAAGCCACCTGTTTCTTCCAGGTTCTTGAAACCAGCCCCTGATGATGTGCCCCTAGGTCCTTTCTCCTCAAGCTAGCTGTGTGGAATCTGATGTCTCTATTTGTTATCTCTTGAGGCTGCAGAAGCCGGGCTGACCATGAATCAGAAAAAAAAAAAGCACTAGCTTTTTTTAGATCAAAGTGATTGTAAACCTCAGACATGACACATGAGCAAAGCATATCCATCTATAGCAGGGGTAGGCAACCTTAAGGGCACTTTCACACGAGCGGAGCCTGTTTTGATGGGCTCCGCTGCTCAGCGGGGATCCATCCTTTTATCCCCACTGAGCCAGCGGATGAACAGGACCATCTCTGCACTCCGTGCAGAAAACAGACTTGTCAGAGCTCCATTCTCCTCTATGGGGGATCGGATGAACAGGGCCGGCTGCCCGTGTTAATCCGATCCGCTAGACGGATGGAAAATAGGGTTTCCATCCGTCTGTATTTGGCGGATTGGATGTCAACGGACATGTCACCGCTGACATCCGTCGCTCCATAGAGGACAATGGAGCGTCTGTTCAGGTCCGCCTGAAAAACTGACAGGCGGACCTGAACGATCCGCTGGTGTGAAAGGGGCCTAAAGAGGTGGAGATCTACTGGCACAACATGGGTGAAGGCAAAGATCACTGGGCACAGTGACGCCTCCTCACACCTGATTTAAATGTCTAATTGCCGTACTACCGTGTCACAATCACGTTCATTGCACAGCAATCATGGGTTTAAATCAGGTGGTGAGGAGGCAACATATCCCCTCCTCACCACCTGTCAAACACACTCGGATTGATTTTCAGGAGGCCAGCAGTCCCCACTGCACTTGTGAATGAGTCTTTATTTGCATGGGGGGAAAGTCGGCCGGGACAAGTAGGC
>BLSH010145457.1:824971-837340 GCA_018402905.1 Glandirana rugosa | reverse complement strand
TAGGAGGGGGGGGATTTGTGCTACAAGGGGGGAGGGGGGGGAATTTGTGCTAGGAGGGGGGGAAAGTGGGGAGAATTTGTGTTAGGAGTAGGAGGGGAGATTTGGGAGAGGGGGGACAAGATTTGTGCTTGAAGGCGATATATGAGGGGTAGAGTTTTTATGCTAGGAGGGGTGATTTTTTTTTTGGGGGGGGGTGCATTTGTGCTGGGGGGATTTGCAGAGGGAGGATTTGAGCTTGGAGAGGGAGTGGGGGGAAAGATTTGTGCTGGCAGGGGGGATTTCAGCAGGGGGGCAGATTTGTACTGGGAGGAGAAATGTATTCTCTGGAATGGCAGGTCAAGAAGCCCAGGCTGCGATCTACCAGTCACCTATCCGAGATCTGCTGGTAGATTGCGATCTACTGGTTGCTGACCCCCGATCTATAGTGTGTCTCAGTTAAGAGCACAAAGTGTCACTTTTTGTCTGCTGCTTCGATCCTCTGCTATCAGCTTGAGTCACTTCTCAAGTTTTCCTGACACCAAGAGAAATAAGGTGACCGGGGAGGGATCTCCAGCTGATTGACAGCCTCAGCTCTGTCCCTGTGTGCTGTGTGAAGGGGGCATGTCCCTTCAATCCAATCAGTTTTCTGAACTCTCAGATAAGGTTTAAAATTCAGGACTTTGAATGCATGTAGAGAACAGAATACTGCAGATAGACAGGTACAACTTATGTATTAATATTTGGTTTGTCTCTGTGTATTGCCTGAGGCCAGTCGCTTCACTGGATATATGTAAGGGTTTACAACCAATTTAAAGTGCGGGAGGATTGTAAGTATGTAAAATTCTATTTTGCTGTGATGGCTGGTTCACACCAGATTCAGTCCAGTGCATTTTTACCTACATCAAAAACACATGGACAGCAGATTATATGGGTGTCAATGGCTTAGTTCACACCAGTCAGTTCCAGTGCAGAAACAAAAGTAGAACATGCTGATTTTTTTCTGCACAGAACTACTGGAACACATGCAATACAGAAAAAAAAAAAAAAAAAAAAAAAAACCTAGGAAAGTTTGTGAAAAAATTGGGTAAAAATACACATTGAAAAAAAAAAAAAATGCACTGGAACACACCAAAAACACGCATGCAGAAACTCAACCGGACTGAGTTTCTGTGGTGTGAACCAGCCCTGAAGGTCTGCTCTAAAAATGATATCCCAAAAGTTTTCAGTCTTTTTAAATCTACAGCCCAAAATACTGGTAAATCTGCTGTCTCATCAGTATGGCGACTCGGCTCTTCCCTATTAATAGGCCAAACAGGACTAGCTGACCTCCAAAGATGCCTTCACACCTCTTTTTTTAAAGAATAACACTCCAGGGGGCGTGGCTTAAACATGGCAGAGTAAGGATGTTTTCTGATCGAGCTCCTGATTCGCGCCCAGCCTGAGCTCCTTATATGCTAGTATCCTATCTGCCATGAGCTGCTACACCAAATGGCGGAAAACCAAAGCATCTTACAAAGGATCTGCTAAAGCCTCAAACTCCTCTACCATCAACCAATTCTTCTCGGGGGCTCCCGGATCACCTCCCATGGCCCTCCAGTCAGGTCCGCGTGGTTCCATGAGGCCTACCGGGTCTCCATCTTTCTCATCCATGGATGCCTTGCAGTCACCTGTGAACAGCCCACTTACGGGTCTCCCCATTCTCTTGGACCCCTTGCGCCAACCCACTAACGGCACAAGCTCATCCACACATCCTCCCCTGGATGACTTGGACATCAGAGCCCTACTAAGGGCTCTGCCCATGAAGTCCCACATGGAATCGCTCGTGCTGCGGCTAGAGGAACAACATCGCAGGGACTGGTAACAAATCCGCTCTGAGGTATGCCCCCTTGATGATCGCCTATCTAAGGGGGAATTGACTGTGGGGTCCCTGGAGTGGCGAGTCACCCAGCTGGAACAAAACCACGAAACACACCAAGTACAGATGGCGGAGGCACAGCAGCACATGGAGGACCTGGAAAACCAAGGCCGCCAGAACACCTTGCGGCTCCGAGGTCTGCTGGAGGCAGCGGGTTTAGAGAACCCGACTGATACTGTTAAGGCGAACCTGCACAAAGTACTGGACTGGGGTTTCCCTGCTATCCTAGAGCTCGATAGGATTCTGAGGCCTATGGACCTGGGGCGCCCACGTGATGTGGTCTGTAGGCTGCACTGTTACCCTCACAAGGAACAGATCCTCTGCAACGCCTGGTCCAGGAGCCCAGTCAAAATTTGATGGGGCGCAGGTGTCCATATTCCCGGATATCTCTAGAACCACACTGCTGCGGAAAGCAATGCTGAAGCCTCTACTGGAAAAGCTGCGTCAAATGGATCTCCCATATCACTGGAGTTTTCCCCTACAACTGTCTGCAAAGGAAACTCCTCTTTCTTGCTAAGGCACCGGACTGATCTACCTGGCCTTTTTTGTGTTCCTGGGAATAGAACCGATACCACTGCAGGACTGGCTGGGAGTCTTGCCTAGCTGGGACTCTCGCCTGGCTCCCCGCATCTTACGATCTGGTCTACCGTGCCGCACACCGAGAAAGGGAACGGGAAAAATAGGCATCGGCTTTGGAGAGATCTTCTGAAATATGAGGTCTTGATCTCTGTGCTGTTTTGGCTCATACTCAAGGGAGCTCCTTAGCTTCTTTGTCTGCACCTGCATGGACCCCGGAGAGGCAACCACTGTTCCTCTGTTTCCCCTGTGACAACGGCTATGCTGTCTGGGTATACTGTGGACACATAATGTATATGGGGGGGAACTGTGATCCTGGTTGGAGGGTCTTGGGAGGTTTTGGGATTCCCCTGACATTCTTGTGTTTGTGTGGGTGGAGGGGACAAGCCTTGGATGGAGGATGGACTTCTTTTAAAGTTCTATGCTTGGAGGGTGGGGAGGACTGGGTATGCCAACTAAATACATGATGCTCTAACATTTTATACATGTCTGCCTTTCTCTGTTGTCCCGCTCTCTGAACTGATGCCCTTTTACATATGCCCTGCTTAATCCACCATCTACTAGTGCAAATGACCATGTGATATGGGTGGGGTGTGGGCTGGAGCAGGAATCTCTTCACTAGAGCAGCTGGAGGGAGCGTTTTACCTTTAATATTACCCTCATTTCCCTCTGGGCTCTGACTCGGCTCTGTTACCATCCACCTTCCCCTCGTGCTCTTGCCCCACCCCCCTGTCCATTCTCCCTTCCCTTACCTTCCCCTCTGCTGTTTATGTACACGTCCCACCCTTCCCATCTTCACACTCCTGCCTCACTCCCCCCCCCCCCTCCCACACTATGGGTGGAGCTGTTGAACTTTTTGGGGAGCGGACATGGAAGGGGCAGTTTCTTTACAACTTTTACATTATGTTCTGCATATGCAGCATGCTCGTTAGGTTCCAATATGACTGGACATGGCATTAGTTTTAAAATAGATCTGTGTATTGTGAGCCCTGGCTCTCCTTGAGTTGGGCTATGTTATGATACATACTAGCATACCTGTTATTGATGTTACTTGTTATTAAGCCTAGGTAGGGACAGGGAGTTTATACTCCCTAATGTGACCTACCTCTCCCCCACATAGGGTTATACCCTATAGACAGGCGTTTTGGTTTTTGGCCATATTTTTGGTGATTGGTTATTTTTATTGGGCTGTCTGGGTATTAAGAGGCGAGGTCTCTCATACGCATACTGCGAACTAGGTTCGTTTTCACCTTTATTTTTTCCTCTTTTCCCCTACCACTCTCACCACCATTCACCACTGCTGGTCGTACTAACAAACATGGCAGCTGGCAAGAAGGAACCTGTGCGCTTCGTTTCTCTGAACGCGAAGGGATTGAATACCCCAGAGAAGCGTTCTATGGTGCTCACTAATCTGAAACATATAAAAGCCAACATTTGTTTCCTTCAGGAGACACATTTTCGTGCTGATAAACTGCCTAAACCCCACAACCGCTTTTTCCTGACGTTCTACCACGGCTGCTCTCTGGATTCCAAATCAAGGGGGGTTAGCATATTCACAACTCAATGCAGTGGGTGTTTGGGGACCAGTGGTGTGATGCAGAGGGACGATCACCCTTTGTGAAGGTCACTTTGGGGAAGCTCAAGGTTACTCTGGTGAATCTATACCTTCCCAATTCGAATCAGATCACCTATCTTAAACCAATTTTTGCCAAGCTGGGGGAATTCGCAGAAGGGGCGGTAATAGATGGGGGCGATGTGAATTTCACATTGGACCAGACATTGGATGCCTCTAGAAATGCTTCCCATATATCCTACACAGTGTTGAAACTCTTAAAGAAAACCTTCCATCTAGTGGACGTGTCATGCATCCAGATAGACGGGAATATACGTTCTATTCACACACTCATGACTCGTACACTAGAATTTACCTCTTTCTGTTCCCCCAGTCCCTGCTATCTAAAGTTTTGTTGGCCTACATTGGTTCAATTACCGTCTCAGACCATGCTTCGGTTTTCGGTGGACATCGACTTGCTGTCCCCAATGCCCAGACCATGGTCTGGAAATGAAATGGCTCCATAATCCAAATCCCAGAGGTCTTGAGGGAATCAAACCTCTTCTTTTCCTCCAAACGTGAAGCCAGACCGTGAACCTTTGATGGTATGGGAGGCCCATAAGGGGTACATCAGAGGACTATTGATAAAAATTGGGTCGTGCCTCAAAAAAAAAAAAAGGCCACGCAAATGGTAGATTTATTGAGCAAGATCAGAGTGTTGGAGGCAGTCTGTAAAAAAAATTGCTGGCTAGTAGGGTTCTTGTGGACCTTACAGGGCTGAGAAATCAACGACGGTCCCTTGCTCTGGACAGAGCAAAGGCCACATTGGCTAAGTGCAGACTCTCTTTTTATGAGCATAGCAATAAATGTGGGAGGCTTCTGGCACGTGCTTTAAGGGCACAGCAAGCCAGTATGTTTGTTTATACATGAATTTCTCAATGAGAACCAACAAAAAACACATGCGACAGAGGATATTGCTGAGATATTCAGGCGATATTACACTACACTTTATAATTTACCAGCCGCGGACACAGGTGTAGATGACCCAGATAGGATGGCAGTTCTGAGAGAATATATACTAAAATTGGGCCTCCCCCCGACTGCCAAATGAAGACTTGGCTGTACTGGAGGAGCCTCTTTCAGCTGCAGAACTGGCCTTGGCCATAGCCTGAACACAGATGGGGAAGGCCCCCCTGACCGGATGGGTATTCCCTTCTCTACTATAAAACCTTTGGGGGTATCTTGACCCCTCACTTTCTCTTGGTGTGTAACTCGACGGCACTGGAGTCACACTCCCGAGAGACACACTCAAGGCACACATCGCAGTGTTGGCAAAAGAGGGAAAGGACCCCCTACTTTGTCAGAATTATTGACCGATTTTTCTCCTGAACGTGGACATCAAATTATTCACTAAAATCCTTGCGATGCGCCTTATCAAGCCAATTCCTCAATTGGACCACTCTGATCAGATGGGGTTTGCACCCACAAGGGAAACACGTGATAACACAACAAAAGCTATCAACCTGCTTTACGCTGCACAAGCTTGGAAGACCCCCATGTTAATCCTGTCTAGCGATGTCGAAAAGGCTTTTGATAGGGTGAACTGGGCCTTCCTAAAATAAACTCTTAAACACATTGGCTTCGGGCAACGGATGATGCATTGGATCAATGCTTTTTACTCCCATCCATCAGTCCAGGTGAAGGTAAACGGACATCTTTCCTACGCTTTTGAGATCACAAACGGGACCGGAAAGAGATGCCCCCTTTCACCCCTAATTTTTATTTGGTCTCTCGAGCCTTTCCTACGTGCGGTTAGAAATAATCCAGACATCTCAGTCATAAATATTGGGCCAGATTTGTCTCCCAAAATCGCAGCCTATGCTGACGACCTGTTATTCTTTCTGTCAAAGCCACTAATCTTCCTCCCGCATCTGCTGAACTCAAGACTTATGGCAACTTCTCTTGTTTTAATGTTAATTATGAGAAGTCGTAAGCGATGGGTGTATCTATACTGCCCACGCTCCTTCGAACCGACTTTCCTTTCAAGTGGGCCACTTCTCACATAAAATATTTGGGTATATCTTTGCCGAATAACGCAGACAACCTCTTCTTCTCCTCTCAATTTTCCTCCCTTGCTGTCGGCCATTAAGAAGGATCTTTCGTGGTGGCAGACGGGCCTATTTGCATGGTCTGGTTGATGCAACATAGTGAAGATGAATATCATGCCATGGATTCTTTACTATTTTCAGACACTTCCAGTTCGCATACAGGTCCCTTCCTGAGAGAAATCAGACGTGCCCTTGTAAAATTCTTGTCGGCCCAGAAACCTCCTTGACTTGCCCAGTCGATCTGTCCTCTACCGAAATTGATGGGAGGTATGACTCTTCCAGACGTCAATCTTTGCCTCGTGGCATGCCATCTGATGAGGGTACTGGTTTGGTGCCGACACGGGTCTCTCAAACAATTAGTACAGATAGAGCAGGCTCTAGTGCAGATTCCGTTCCCTGGTGCCACCTGTTCTTGCATACTAGGGGGCTCTCTCAGCCCATGGTGGGAGAGACATGGGGGCAGTATTTTCGGGCATTTCGTGACTCTATTGCCCTGAACCCATCCCCGCTCACACCCATAGTGGGTAATCCGGCGTTTGGTCCTGGGCTGAGTGATCCTGGCTTCCAGGTATTGAGAGTGCCATCTTGTTCCAAGCTCGGCACTTTATAATTAACGGTTAATGGATCACTAGACAACAAATCATGGAGGACCTGAGGTTCGGTGGACTCTTTTTGTCAAAAAATCCAACTGGCACACTTTCTGGGCTCTTTACCTCCCACAGCCAGCTATACCAGACATCTTACCACATTTGAACTGCTTTGTGTGGACCAATCTCCCATGCGCCACGCAATATGACTTATCGCCTCTTGGTGGCACCACCTACGGACTTCAAGCTTCCTTATATTACTAAATGGGAACGAAACCTGGGGCTTACTTTTAGGCTTGCTTCACATGGGCGACTTGAGGCGACACAAGTCGGAGCGCAAGTCGATTGACATCTTAAATCCCATTGAAATGAATGGGAGCTGTCTTAATGTACACTACTGAAGTTGCTCCGACTTCCAAGCGACTTCTACCCGACTTGTGCCCATAGAATTCAATGGAGGAAGTTGCCTCCAAGTTGGATCCCCCATCTATATTAAAGCAACTTTACAGTTTAAAAGAAAATAATTTTTGAAGGCAACCCCCTTTCTCCCTTCTCTGATTGGCCACAGACAAAGTCGCCTGGCATGGAATCTCATTGTAAATCACCCGAAGTCTTGCTAAAAATTGCCTAGCAAAGTTGCACCGAAGTCAGATCTCCTCTGTGTGAACGTGGGCTTATGGAGAGACAGGTGGAGTGCCTTCACCTGTTCTCATATAAGACTTCTATCTGTGCTAACCATCAGGAATCCAGATTTCAGGTGTTGACTCGCTGGTATCACACACCTGACAAACTCCATAAGATCCTCAGTGCCCAGAAACTTGTTGGAGATGCGCAGAGGAATCTGGTTCTCTTCTCCACATCTTCTGGTCCTGTTGCCTACTTCAACCTTTCTGGACAGAAGTCCGGAGAATAATCCAGAAATTCACAGATCATGAACTGCCTGGGGATCTGGCGCTTTTCCTCTTGCACCATCATCGGTTCCAGAGTAAATCCTACAGACGCTCAGTCCTACCCCTCTTGATTGCAGCGGCAAAGAGCTGCGTTCCACTTTTTTGGAAGTAACACAGGTGCCGTCAACCTCATGGCTGAAATCAACGAGATGGAGGACCTGGAGGCCACAGAGAAAAATTCCTTAAAAAGTGGTATTCTTGGCATGAATTGGTCTACTCAGAGGCATACAAAGTACTGTTCATTTAAAGCTTTACATCTGGCATATGGGAATCCTAATTCTTAAGGAATGGTGGTGCGACTGGCCCCCTTTCCCTACCCCCTTACCCCTACCACTCATTAATTTTTTTGTGTGTGTGTGATGGTCTTGTTTTGTTCTTGTTTTTTTTTCTTGGAAACAAAAATGGTGTTCAACCGTGCAAAAAATGTCACACAGGGTACAGTGATTTTTTCTTAATTTTACACCTGGAAGGTTGAATGTATATGATATCCTAAGTGCTGATTCGCATCTGATAACTGCAATGGTTTTATGTGCTCTGCTAACCATTCCATGTACGTGTATCATGACTGTTATGACCTGTCGCAATGGCTGTACTTCTCATGTGTTCCTTATAAATAAAGTATTGGGGGAAAAAAAAGAATAGCACCCCACTTCAATGGGAGGTGCATAAATGTGTAATCTGGGGGGAGTTGATTTGCCATGACTGCCAAGAGAAGGAAGGAGAACCAAGCGCACCTTTTACAACTTGCTTACCCAGATCAAAACCCTTGAAACTTCATGCAAGCAATCATTCGTTTCCCAAACCCTCCAAGAACTCCTTCACACTAGATCACTTCTTGAAGCACTTGGCAAAAATCAAGAAATGTAAATTTATCCTTACTCAAAAAATGTTCTACAAATATGACAATAAGTGTGGAAAACTAGAGAGGGCCTGATGATACACAATCTTCGAGACGCTATGGGTCATACTCTGGTGTCCAATGAAGATATAGCACATCAATTCTCTCAGTACTACAAAGACTCACCTGCCATAGAACCACAGACCCCAACCCGTTGCTGACTTTTTGAAACCGTATAGCCCTAAACCCATTGCTAGGTTGGGAGCCAAAACCCTGGAATGCCCAATCTTAGGGGAAAAATTGTAACTAGCTCATAAAACAACAAAAAAATGCCCTGGCCCAGACGGTCTATCAGCGGCGTACTATAAGAACTTTGCAGACATTCTTGCTTCACCCTATCTGGCAGAATTTAATTCCCTGACTTCCCGAAGATATAAAATATATGCATCATGTGGAAATATAAAGTAAATCCCTTGGACTTTTAATGCAGAAAGTAGTGTAAAAGTAAATTTCTTTAAAAAGGCAGTAACGCCACTTTTATTAATACAGACATAAAAAAGAGAGAGGGCGCTAAAGCCCTAATAGCAAATATAGTACATAAAACAATATATAATGGAAATAATGTACACCATTCAAAAATACATTATGTAATTTAACCCAATATTGTCAAGTATACCCAGGTACTGCCAGAGATGTACTGTTGTCAGTCCGTATGGGTTTCTTGAATACATCCCAACACATTTCGGAATTATTACTGTATATTCCTTCTTCAGGGGAAATTTTGTTCGAGTGTCCTCTTTCTGAACTGCAAATACAATCACTGATAGTCACAATGTAATACAAGATATAAAAAAACAGTTCATTTCACATAGTGTTTTAAAATATACTAATGGCTGTTTGGATACTTACAATGAACAATATACAATACATGAACAATAGAACAAGCACATGGACCGATGGATGAGCTCGGATTCATCAGGAGTTAAACCAGTATTAAACCCCGAACAAAAAATGTAATATATTGCAGAATACCAGTCATTAGATGTGGTACTTGCATCTGTTTTCTATTTTTAGGCTTTTTCCCCTCTGTTTTCACCCGGTGATTTGGCCAGTTACACACCTCCTGTATTACAGTGCCCCCACTTTGGAGGAAGGAGCACAGCGGGCACCATTGGACAGCAGCATTGTCAGTGTGCAGGGAGGGGAGTGTTATATGTGTTAGCAGATTTAAATACACTAACAAATTGAAGCCAAACGTCAGCTCACAAAGCACACATTTTCTTTTTACTTTTGGAATAAAGGTTTGACATAAATCAAAGCTGATCATTGTAAGCACCCCTGCTAGTATCAAATGGTTTGTCTCATCTTTGTAACTGAAATATTCTGCTAGAGAGCTTGTTCATTTGATAAACAACAGACTTATCAGCTAGTCACCAGATGCAAATAGAAGAAAGAAAAACTAAAAAAGAAAATGAATGCAGCCACCACATCTAAGAAATGGTAAGCTGCGCCATATTAAAATGTTTGCTTTTGGGTTTATTACCACTTTAAAAACGGTCACGTGTTGTCCCCATATAGGAGATTTTTTATCCTGTTCCTGTTTTGTCTGACACTAGTCCCCTTTAAAGGAAGTAATGGGAAATTTTCTACACAAGGTCACAGACAGCAATAAAATCCCGACAGATGATCTTCCATTCTTTTCTTACTTTACTAGAAAATGTATTCCTGTTCTGCCTTATTTCTGTAAAATAGTAAGTGCAGGAATTTTATTTTGCGTTTCTCTCTTGTACTATAAAATAGACAGCTGTCTAGGAGGAGAAATCCCCCAGATGAGGACAAAGAGGACTTCGATAACACTTAAAAGTTTGCAGGGTTCTAACACTTGTAGACAAATGTTTTGGCTAGACCTAGTCTTACCTTTGACCTCAAGGCCTCTGTCACCATGACAATCCGTATATCTGCATGGGCTAGAGTCAGGGAAGGCATTGGGGTTACATGTGACTCCCTGTGTACTATCCCCCCCCCACACACAATATGCATATGTCAGAACAAGGGTTTAACTGAGTTGTCCATAGCAACCAATCATCGTTTTACTGTCTTCCTAAACGGCCTTCTATCTAGTTTTGCACTATAAATTTGCCCATTTTGCAGTCTGATTATATGATTTGTGTAAATCTTCTTTACTATCAATTATGTAGTGTGAATGCTTACCTAAACAATATATTCAGTTTTTTTCCAATAAAGCAGGATATAAACATTAAGGCCCCATTCACACCTGAGCGTTTTGTAGCTTGAAGCCTGAAGCTACATAACGCTTAAGGGGGAAAAAAAAATAAAAAAAATCAATGATTCTCTATGGTAGGGATATGTAATTAGCGGACCTCCAGCTGTTGCAGAACTACAAGTCCCATGAGGCATAGCAAGACTGACAGCCACAAGCATGACACCCACTTGTAGTTTTGCAACAGCTGGGGGTCTGCTAATTACATATCCCTGCTCTATGGAGATGGTTCACATTTCCATGCCAAGAACCTGAAGCTCAAACAAGTTCTAGAGGTATTTTTGTAGCTTGATTTGAGTGTTTTTCTACTTTTTACATTGGTGACCTGTACAAAATCACGCCTGTCTTTCTGCCTGAAAATGCTACGTCTAGATGTGAATCCAGCCTAAGGGCTGATTTACACTGCTCCGATCTCAGAGATCAGATGTGATTCGCACTGCACTGCAGTGTGAGTCACATGCGATCTCTGTGCGATGCAAATTCAGCCATAGAGATTGTATGGCTGAATTTGCATCGCAGTCGGAGCAAACTCAATAGGACCCTTTTTCCGTAAGGTCAGAATCTGATTGCATGGTGGTTCACACCATGCGATCCAATTCCTGTGCGAGTTTGCAGTTCACACTGCGATATGTGAACTGATTTGGGGGTGTCATTAACATTGTATTGACACTCCCCACAGTTCGCATATGGCAGTGTGAACTGCCGCCAGGAGACATGCGATGCGGGAACCCGCAGTGGACTTGCAAGGTTCCGGCATTGCTGCAGTGTGAACCGGCCCTAAGTCCTGGTTCACATTGATGCAATGCGGGAGACGCAGCAATTCCCGTGCGTTTCCCCCACTGCATAGCAGTCACACTGTTCATGCGATCTGCTGGGGGTGTCAATTAAAAGTGAAGGACACCCCAAAAGCAGCTGGCAAAAATGCAGTGCATTTGCTTGAACTGGATCCGGTTACAGTGCAAACTTAAAAAAAAAAGTTGCCTGCACCTTTTTCATGGGGTTGTGGTGCAATTGGAGCCATTCAAAATGAATGGGCTCAAATCTCACCGTATGGAATTGCATGTGATTTGTACGGGAATGGGATGTGCATCACATACAATGTGACAGTGGGATCCAGTGCTAAAGGAGATTGCAGTCTTGTGTCACTAGTAGAGTTGAGCGAACACCTGGACGTTCGGGTTCTGCTGGTCCGTCTGAACTTCGGGACAAAGTCCGGGTCCGGGTCCGGACGGAACCCGAACGCTCGCACGGACAACGAAAATTTTTATAAATTTCAATAAAGGGACAGGGGTAAAAAAACATCCCGTGAACGGGATGGGAATGGGGGTAAAATGAAGGAAAACGTCGGGAGACCCCGAAAGGTCCTGAAACGATGTCGGTAAAAACACGGATTTTCAAGCCCAGGGGTAACTAAAGTTACCTCAAGCAACAGGCACGCTCGCAAGCCCAAGGCAGGCCTGGGCCTGGGCCTGAAACAGGGCTTCAAGTCTGCCTGGTCGTCTTGGGCTTGCAGGTCCACAAGCGAGTTGAGATGATCACTGTGTTCTGACGTTAGAGGAAATCGTGACCTAGGGTGACAGTGT
>BLSH010145457.1:810647-823623 GCA_018402905.1 Glandirana rugosa | reverse complement strand
CAGCGGTATGTGAAATCTCTAATTTCTGCTATCTGTCCTCAGAGCAACAGCACAGACAGCAGTAGTAAAGTAATCTATCTCAGGATGCAGGATCAGGTCTTAAAATGTCTCAAATCTGTCCCTCACGCAGTCAGCTACCTTTCCCTACACTAACCCAAGGAGCATGTGACTGCAGCACTGTGACTCCAGCTTATAAAGAGGCTGGGTCACATGATGCACTGGCCAATCACAGCCATGCCATTAGTAGGCATGGCTGTGATGGCTTCTAAGGGCAAACCAGTGAAACGC
Source organism: Glandirana rugosa (assembly GCA_018402905.1). Classification (NCBI taxonomy): domain Eukaryota; kingdom Metazoa; phylum Chordata; class Amphibia; order Anura; family Ranidae; genus Glandirana; species Glandirana rugosa. The sequence continues at coordinate 823,335 of BLSH010145457.1, read as the reverse complement.
TTGTTGATTGGCTGCCCTGCAGCTTCTCAACACGTGGAGTAAAATAGCAGAACCCCGGACCGAACCCGAACGATTTTTGAAATGTCCGGGTCCGGGTCCGTGCCCCGGACACCCGAAAGTTCGGTACGGACCCGAACGTTACAGTCCGGGTTCGCTCAACACTAGTCACTAGCTTTCTGAACCCGTTTTTAATTTTTTTAAGTGCTACAAGGATGGGCTCGGGTGTGTTCGCAAGTGCACATGCTCGAGCCTGCCGGGGAGTGAACCCGGCACTGCGCCAATCGCAGGCAGCGAGACATTTTCCCGATGCGCGGCTGCAGCAATCAGGGAATGTCTCATTGCCTCTTATTAGCACAGTGCAGGGTTCACTTCCTGGCGGGCTTGGGCACGTGCACTTGCGAACACTCCCGAACCCATCCTTAGCTACAAGCAGAGAAATGCATGTGCAGATGTGTGAGGCCGGGGCTACACTAGCTGTGGCCACGGCTCTCAGCAGGGGGTCCAGTGCACCCCTGTTCTCTGTATCAGGGGCGACGGGGTCCAAATTTTTGCCTGAATTCGGACCTAAAACGGAGCCAAAGTCGCACAGGACCCTTTTCCAGTGCCGGCCGCCCCGGAGATGTATGAACCGGCTCCATTCAGAGGCCCAGTCTCCTGTCATGCGAAACAGATGTGGAGAAACGCGCATCCAATTCACGTAAGTGTGAACCCAGCCTTAAAGAAGCCCTTTTTAGTGAAACCCTGCAAAGACTTTTCCAACCAATCACAATTCATCTTGTAAAGCAGTGGTTCTCAACTCCTGTCCTCGGGACCCACTAACAGGCCAGGTTTGCAAGATAACTGAAATACATCACAGGTGATATAATTTGCTGCTCAGTGATTGCAGTATTCTAGTCTTCATCTCCCCAAGGTAATACTTAAAATCTGGCTTGTTTGTGGGTCCAGAGGACCAGAGTTGAGAACCACTGTTGTAAAGGTTTGGCTTTAGTAAAGCACATTGTTATTGGTTACTTCACACTTGAGGCTCTGCTCCATGTACGTTCTCACTAAAAAAGGTATGTGTCTTATTTGAACAGATCAGGCTGCTGGAGGTAGGGTTGTAATAGCGAGATGAAGTGGGTGGTACACGCGATAAGAAGATTGAAAGAAAAATTACATTAGTATAATGCTTTTCGACAGCCGATCCCAACTTTTCGGGCGACAAAAATAGAAGGTGCAGGCTAGAAAAAAAATCATTAGAGCAAAACTACGCATGCTCAGAAACAAAAGAATACATTACAATTCAACACATTACATCACTTCCAAAGTTGTATTCTGTCCTACGAGAATTTTCATAAGTTGAGTAACCTCTTCATTTTCAATAGGAGATTAGCATGCAACAAAAAGCGGACAATCATTTGTCCAATAATCTCATTGTGTGTACGAGGTTTTAGTCTAGGGCAGCCATTCTCAATCAGGGTTCCTTGAGCTGTGGCTAACTGACCTCTTTCTGATGGTGCTTGTATAGTTCTATGTCCAGCATCACTTGACAGAGCTTGTAGCTTTTATTCTATGTAAAAAAAAAAAATGTGTAATTGCCAGGGCTTTTGCTAGGGTCCTGATCAGGGGCGGCCTGTCCATTACGGGCACCGCCCCCCCTCCATCCATGCGTCAGGCCCCCCATGCAGGACGCTGGATGCATGAATTCCAATGGCGGGGTTGAAACACCTGATTAGAGCCAGAGGCTCTAATAGGCTTTAAAATAGGGTGGGCACTGAGCCCACCCAGGTGTGTTACAATTAGGGTTGCCACATCATCCCTTTAATCCAGGACACATTAATTGCACAGGTTCTATGGCCGATTAAGGGGGTAATTAAACTCAGTGCCTTATGTGCATTATATTACCCTCAGAACCTGTGTAATTCTTATGTGTCCTGGATTAAAGGGATGATGTGGCAACCCTAGTTACAATAGCGAATGAATATTCGCTACTGAAACAGTGATGCTCCTCCCGGCCAATCAGGAAGCATGTTTCGATTGGCCAAAAAGAGAAGCATTGCGATTGGCCACCAAGGAGGCGGGAGGAGACGGAAGCCGATGTGATGACCGCAGGGCAAGAGGAAGCCGCCCATAATACCTGACACCTATGATGCCCACCGTCTGAGATGCCTGCCGCCTGGGCAAAGCGCCCCCCAAAATAAAATTGCCACCAGCCCCCACTGGTCCTGATAGACCTTGGATTCCCTGGATACACACCTGGGAATGCACTAAGCTAGTACCAGAAAATTGCTGCAAGCAATGGAGTGGCAGGCATTGCATTAACAAGGCACGGGGACTTGTTTTAGGTCTATCTGCACCACACTGAGTGAAATGGAATATCAACGTTTTATATAAACTCCAATCCCCACCAGGTTGGACCTGACAGCTCACATCCTTCTCTCTGCACCTGCAAACAGAGCCTGCCCAGCCCTCCTCCCTCCTGCACTCAGCTGAGCAAGGGGAAAAGCAGATTCATTTAGAGCATGCATCTCCAGCTGCACTGTTCGGTGTGGTGTCTCAGGACAGCCCTCAGATCAGTACTAATTAACAAAGGGGCTGCACCACAGCAAAAACCAACCTGAAGTAAACTTAGCCCAGTGCAGGTCCATTAGCATCTTGTGCATTGGGCTGCAAATCACAATGATTCACATCAAGGCCAAGGGGTGTTGGCACAACGCATAGGTAGGAAGCTGATCTTAGAATTTTCCGTTTGAAGGTCAGCTTATTCTTATTAGTAAATATGTTTCCTTTGAGATAATCATATGATATATTAAACATTTGTGTGCTCCCTGTACTTGCAATATATATATATATATATATACTGTACATCTAGGGTTGCCACATCATCCTTTTAATCCAGGACACATATGAATTACACAGGTTCTGAGGCTAATTTAATGCAAATAAGGCACCAAGTGAGTTTAATTACCAACTTAATTGGCCACAGAACCTGTGCAGTTAATATGTGTCTGGGATTAAAGGGATGATGTGGCAACCCTATGTACATCTGTGATAATGAGATCAGATAAAACAGTTAGGCCTAATATACACTTGTGAATAGGGCCACAAGCAATTCGATGTGGGAGACCCAATGGGGGTCCCTGGCGATTATCTGACCGCTCCCACAGCTATTCATGGAGACTCGCATGTAATCGCTCATGGAGCAATTACTGGTGAATGGACACAGAGGCAGATACCCCTGGAAGTGCGTGCTCCTTGAGTGATGTCTGCACCAGATGAAGGTGGACGTTCTCAGTCATTGTGTCCACTTCCTATTATGGGGGTGAATCCCGGCTTCTATAGAGCAACACCCGTAGCCGTACACCATCTCTTCATTGTCACCCATCACTTTCCCTCACAATCGGTTGCTGAGCCCCGGTGCTGCAAATCTTGTCAATCTTCGCCTGTTTCCTACTTCCTCTTGTACGCGCAACTTACAATTTTTTAATAACGTGTTTGTTTTAATACTACACTATGTTGGCCCATTGCACCTCTCCCCTTGTATGCATCCTAGATGGAGTATTTCCTCTGATTTGCAGGCTGCAGCACCCAGCTGTCAGTGTAGCATTTATTTGTATAGTGTTGACTACCCACTCACCAGATTCCATTTGTGTATTAACTACACATTGATTTGTGTATTACATTTCCTTTTTGAGATTATTAGGTTATATACTGCTACTTTGACATCACACATTAACCATTTGGTTTTACCATTTTGCCTAACCATTCAGGTTCAGGAGCCGCATTGTGGAGCGCTATGGTGCCAGTGGATTTGTATGGGGGCATTTTTTTGTGTCATATACTTTTTGGTTCTTATGATTGCACAGCAGCCCTACAACCCCTGTATGGTGTTTATGGCAAGCCTGTTTGTCATTCTATGATCAGATTGATTTGTGTTTCACACATATAAGTCAGTGTTCACTGGACTCCTGGTTTGGAGGACTTGCTAGTTTAGCTTTAGACCATGTTTCAGCTTTATATTTTGGGCTAATTGCATGTTTATTGCAGGTATGTTGCTACTTTGACATCATACATTATCCATTTGGTTTTACCAGTTTGTTTTTGCCTAACCCTTCAGGGACTGCTATGTGGAGTGCTGTGGTCCCAGTGGATTTCCACTGGGCAATTTCATTGTTCTACATACATACGGACTGAATTGCTTTCCGGATCAGTGTATTCTGATGGTGGGGAAGCCTTCCCACTGCGAGAATACAATAATTCAGTGGGAAGGATTCCCACATGCACATTGAAAGTGTGGATGGGGAAATTGGATCATTCTTTTTTTGTACAACCTGCTGGTTGAGCTTAAAAAAAATGTATGGGCAGCAAGCTGGATACACACTACAATTTTGTTTAGATTTTTTTCCTTAAGATTTACCAAAACCATATAATTAAGGATCGGCTCGGGTGTGTTTGCAACCGCACATGCCCGAGCTGGCCAGGAAGCTTACCCTGCGCTGATTGCAGGCAGTACGTCATCGGCAGCCGCGAATCGGGAAACATCTCGCTGCCTGTGATTAGCGCGGCACAGTGTATTTTCCTGGTGGGCTCGAGCATGTGCGGTTGCGAACACGCCCGGGCCCATCCTTACATATAATGTGAGGTCAATCCTTAGAGTTTCAATTAGTATGCAATCAGGCAGGCCCTTGTACTACATGATTTTGGTAAATATACGGACTGTTTAGGTCCGCCTGTCAGTTTTTCAGGTGGACCCGAACGGACGCTCCATGTATCTTTATGGAGTGGCGGATGTCATAGGTGACATGTCCGATCTGCTAAATTCAGACGGATGGAAACCCTATTTTCCATCCGTCTGGTGGATCGGATGAGAACATGCAGGCGGATCCGTTCTCATACAATCCCCATAGAGGACAGCGGGGCTCTGACAGGTCTGTCACAGCACAGTGAGCAGAGACGCACCTGTCATCTGCCGGCTCAACGGGGATCAGTGGAGGGATCCCTGCTGAGCAAGCAGAATGGACATTCAGGTGTGAAAGTACCCTAAAGGAAATCGGACAACAAAAGTTGTATGGGGTCTAATGGCAGGAATATGCGATAAGAAAATTGGGCAAAAATTTCCGTTCTGCGAATGATCTGCCAATTTTCTACTCGATGCCCAGCAAGTAATACCTGATATTGATATTGTGTACGAAAAAGACTGATTGAAAAATATATTATTATTATATATATTCTATTAGTTGGTGTGAAGGTCGTCAATAAAAAAAATCTCACGCACACTACATCACTTCCACTTGCGTGTGAGACGTGAATACTGCGTATGAAATCGATGGCTCTTTTAAAGATTTTTTTTTTTGTTCTGGTTAACGGCAACGATTTTGACCAACCACCGTTGTTTCGTTGGTCGATTTTCTGTATTCCTGCTATAACAGTTGAAAAGTGTATTCACACCGATGTATTTAGTTCATATAAGATGCATTGGCTTCAGGTGTTTGGCATGTCAGTCTCCTCATTACAGGTGTTTCATCATTAATCCCCTCTTCAACCTTCCCACATTAGGCAGAGCTAATGCTTAGTAAATGGCTTTGTGTGGACAAGGAAAGAGCAGTCAAGCAGCTCCAGGTTAATAATAAAATCCAAGAAATATATATATATCTATATATGAAATAAATCAAAGGATTGCTGCACCAACTTCTTTATTCCAAAAACGGTAAATCCGCAATTACATGACTATGAGGTGTGCATGGTAACCGTTTCGGGCTATTGTTGCTTACGCCCTTCTTCTGGTGGCAGGTATTTGGTCTTTGAAGAAGGGCGTAAGCAACAATAGCCATGCACACCTCATAATCATGTAAATTGCAGATTTACCGTTTTTGGAATAAAAAAGTTGGTGCAGCAATCCTTTGATTCATTTCTTATGAAGACAATCCTGGGGAGGATTTGATTGCTTGACGCCATTCACCTGCATTGAGTGTGCGCCTCACCTTCCACATTATTGTGTGTGTGTGTATGTATGTATATATGTGTGTATGTATGTATGTATATGTGTGTGTGTGTATATATATATACACACACTTGTAAACTTTTATGAAACCTGCAAATGAAAGTTAACCATCAGTTCTCAAATAATTTACTGTTCGGTTACTGGTTTAAAGTTAATTTCATTAGAAATGTTCAGAGATGCTTGGTTGTGTTTTTCAACGACCTAATCAATGTACGACTCTGGATAATCTGACAGTGCAGGTAATGAGCAAACGCGTGTTTAGAAGCAGCTTGAATTTGCAGGAATCGCACAGCATGCTGGGAAGTTTCTAAAAATGAGGTTGTGGTTCAGGCATTGAATATGCTGTTTGCTTGTTTCCATGACATGGATTTTTTGTTTCATTTATAATTGATTCAATGTAAATCTGTATGTTTTTGAATATTTTCAAAGATGTGTAAATGTGAACAATTGCCAATGTTCTTCCTTTTTTTTTTTATTTAAATTAAATGGGGGTCCTGTTTTTACTCTTTGCATAATCTTTATTATACGTTTTACCATATTTACGCTCTGTATGATCTTTGATTAAAACGATGAACCCAATCTATGGGGGAAAGTCAGATGCCTTCCAGCTTTTGTGAAAGAATGGGGGGATGTCGTAATGTCAGTCGCACATTTGGATCTGCATTTCCCCCTGAGAGTAGTAGTAGTACTGACACCCTCTATCGATAATTTATTTTGTATCAGATCATGACTTTGTGTCAGTAGTTTATTAGAAAGCAGTTGCTAGTATGCGCTGTCTGGAGCCGTGCCCATGCACTGAAAATTGTGCATCTCACTGTAATTTTTTTTTTTTTTTTAGGGTCAGTTCACACCACATGCGGTCCAGTGCATTTTTTTATGTATCAAAAACGCATGGAAAGTAGGTTATATGATTTTCTATGGCATAGTTCACACCAGTGCCGTCAGTTCCAGTACAGAAAAAAAAGTAGAACATGCTGCATTTTTTCTGCATTGAACTGTACTGGAACGCACCGGAAAGGGTAAAAACGCACCGGAATGTACCAGAAACGCACCAGAAAGCATTAAAATGCACCGGAACTGGCCCCAGGGCTGGATTAAGAGCATCATGGGCCTGGTGCTGAGGAAGTTGCATCCTCCTCCTTTGCCGGGGCCTGTGCTTGCACTTGATTGGTTGCTAGGATGCTAGGCAGTCCAAGCAACCAATAATTTTCACAGCAGTGACCAGTGGTGGCGCGAGGGTGCCAGTGCGAAGTTCTTGGGCGGCTGGGCCTATATTAAGGTAGGGGCCTGGAGCTGCAGCTCCAATAGCCCATATGTTAATCTGGCCTTGACTGGTCCTTAAGGTTTAAGTACCTGTTCACACCAGATGCAGTTCAGTGCACTTTTTTCTGCACTTAGGGCCAGTTCACACCATAGAAACGCAGTCCAGATGCGTTCCAGGTGCTTTTCTGCAGACGTGTTTTTGATGCAGTGCAGTGCTTTTTTCCCCCCTCTCTTTTCTTAACCTTAAGGGCCAATTCCAGTGCGTTTTTTATGCTTTCCGGTGCATTTCTGGTACGTTCTGTTGTGTTTTTGATACGTTCCGGTGAGTTTGATACGTTCCAGTGCGTTCCAGTACATTTCAGTGCAGAAAAAATGCAGCATGTTCTACTTTTTTTTTTCTGGAACTGCAACGCACTTAAACTGACCGCACTGGTGTGAACTATGCCATTGAAAACCATATACTTTCCATTCGTTTTTGATACATAAAAAAACGCACTGGACTGCATGTGGTGTGAACCGACCCTAAAAATACATGCACAGTGTTTTCCATGTATTCCAATGGCTCTAGTTCACACCAGTGCAGTCAGTTTCCGGTGCAGGAAAAATGTAATACATATAGTTCACATTAGTACGGTCAGTTTCTGGTAAGTTTCCAGTCGGTTCCCGATCAGTTTCTGGTGCAGAAAAAATAAAGAGTATGCTGCATTTTTTCTGCACAGAACTGTACTGGAACATAGCAAATTGTATCAAAAACGCACTGGCACTGCGTGTGGTGTGAACATAATTTGCTATGTTCCAGTACAGTTCTGTGCAGAAAAATTGCAGCATGCTCTATATTTTTTCTGCTCCGGAAACTGACTGCACTGGTGTGAACTAGAGCCATTGGAAAACATGGAAAACACTGTACATGCATTTTAGCGCAGAAAAAAGCGCACGGAACTGCATCTGGTGTGAACTAGCACTAAGAAAAGAGAGGGGACAAAAAGCACTGAACTGCATCAAAAACGTGTCAAAAACGTGCCTGCAGAAAAGCATCTGGAAGGTATCTGGACTGCATTTCTGTGGAGTGAACTAGCCCTTAGAACTTTTTGAAAATTCACTACATTGCAACATGCTACAGTGAAAGAGTGTGTTGGGGTTGTGGCCTGCCCAGTGTATCTAGTAGGAACGGGCCCTAAAGCCTCGTACACACGGGACGACAATCGTATTCAACAGGTCGTACTAACGACCGTTGTATGCGATATCGATCGTTCGTATGCGCGATTAGAACAGCCGAACATATGACGGTCGTACAAGGGCAGTTGTATGAGCAGAGTAGAAAACTTGGTCATACCAACAAGCGCTCATACGACCGTTGTATCGTGTGTACAGAGCAGTTGGTACAACAAGTTGTATTGTGCAAAACACGTATGCCCAAAGTCAGGAACGGCTGATGCTAATTACATGCACCTGAACGTTCTTTCTGTGGTCGTACGATCGTTTAGTGCAGTCAGTATGCAAGTTACATTATGCAACATACGATTTGCGACGATCGTACGTACGATCGTTGTCGCGTGTGTACGAGGCTTAAGGCTAGGTTCGCACCTAAGTGTTTTGCGGACTGCAGAAACTCACTACAGTCCATTTAACATGATTTCCTATGGGTCCTGTTCACATCTGTGCCTTTCAGCTGCTGCGTTTTTTTTGGATGGGGTCAGGGACCTTTTTACCTGCAGCAGTTTGCATTTTTGCTTCCATAGACTTCAATGAAAACAAATCAAAAATGCAAGTGTTGCGTTTCCATTTTTCACCTGCATGACAACAAACCTCTCTGCCCTTAGACCCCTTTCACACTGAAAGGTGGTTTTCAGGTGCTTTTGCACTAAAAATAGCACCTGACAAGCACCTACCATTCATTTCAATGAGTTCTTTCACACTGGGGCTGTGAAAAAAGTCCTGCAAGCAGCATCTTTCTTTGGGGCATGTTTGAAGCACTTTTAAAAGCGATTTTAAAAATACCCCTGCCCATTGAAATGAATGGGCAGCACTTTGTTCGGGGCAGTCTTAATGCGTTGTCACGTGGCCTTACTAAAAGCGCACTGATAGCGCTTTGCAAGCGTCGCTAAAGCACCGCAAAAACGACCAGCGTTTTAGCGGCAGTTTTTGCAGCACTTCAGTGTGAAAGGGGTCTAACAACGAACATCCCAAAAAACCCCAAAACGTGTCAAAAGCACACGAAAAACGCATGTTCAGAAATGCAAAACGCACTGAAAAACCTAGCCTAAAGAGAAACTTGCTTTGGGTCGAGTGTATGAATACATTTAATGAAAATAGATAGAAATTTTTGTCAAATTTTCACATTTTACTTGCAGTTTTTGCCATCTTAAAGGTAGGCGGAACAGTCAGAAGAAATGGGCTGGTTTATTGATCATCTTATGCTAGCCATGCATGAAACAAAACAAATATTTATGTAAAACAATAATTTAGATGAAAGAATTCTATTGATTACAAATAGTTGACTTTCTTGGAAATTCTAGTTGAATGCTTGTATGGCTAGCAGTAGATTGGCAGAGCTTAGATTTTTAAGCCATTTTTCATTGAGCATTAATCTTTCCACTTAAAACATCCATCAGATTTATTTTTTGCTTTGTCTTTGACCCCATACACACTATGAGATTTTCTGCAGATGTTTGTCTTCAGATTTACCAAAACCATGTAGTGCAAGGGCCTGCCTGATTGCATACAAATTAACCACTTGCTTACTGGGCACTTAAACCCCCTTCCTGCCCAGGCCAGCTTTCAGCGCTGTCGCGCTTTGAATGACAACTGCGCAGGCATGGTACATATAATTTTTTTCATACAAATAGAGCTTTTTTTTTTGGTGGTATTAAATCACTGCTGTTTGTTTTTTTTAGCAAAAAAAACAAACAAAAAAAAGACCGAAAATTTAATAAAAAATCATTTTTATAGTTATAAAATGTTGAAAACTGGTAATTTTTCTCCTTCCTTGATGTACGCTGATGAGGCAGCACTGATAAGGTGGCACTGATGGGTGCCACTTACAGGCGGCACTGGTAGGCACTGCTAGGTGTCACTGATCGGTGGCAATGGTTGGCAGTACTGATGGCCATTGATAGGTGGCACCGGTGGGCACTAATAGGTGGCACTCGTGGGCACTGGTAGGCTGTACTGATGTGCACCTCTAGGTGGCACTGGAGGGCACTGCATAGCAGCAATGCCTCTCCGTGTGCGGGGTCAGTGTCCCTCTGCAGCCGGTGATCGCCTTTTTTTTTTCCCCCTCATGCTATCGGCGTGAGGTGAACAAAAAAGCAGATCAATGATCTTTTGTTTACATCACGTGATCAGCTGTCACTGGCTGACAAGCTGATTACATGGTAAGGGGCCGGGACTGGTCCCTTAAACCAATCTGTGATCAGCCGAGTCTCATAGACTCGGTGATCACAGAGCGCGCCGGCGGCGCGTGCACGGGATTACATCCATGGCCGTCCGCACTGTAGCCGTCTTTCGGCTATAGCGCAGACGTCAAGAGGTTAAAACGCCTAAGGTTTGACCTCCTATTATATGGTTTTGGTAAATTTGAAGACAAAAATCTGCAGAAAATCTAATAGTGTGTATGGGGTCTTAGGGTAGATTTTCTATTGCTTCCTGTTCCACGGACACATCAGGAAGTGAGAAAATCTTTGTAAATTGAGAGAAATTCATACTTTGGGCTCATGCACACTGCAGCTCAAAATAAGCTGCTTTTTACAGGCGTTTGAGCTTTTATTTCTGCCTATAAAAGCTTGAAGATTATTCTTTTTTTGTGCTTTCTCGTGTTTTTATTGAGCTCTTTCGAGCATAAGCGTTTTGGTGTTTTTTTTCACAAACCCTCCTAGATAGTATTTTCTTAACCACTTTATAAACAAAACAAAAGGCTGGAACAAACGTTTTTGTGTGTTTTGTTTTTCATGCGTTTTGAGCTTTTATCAGCTCTTTTGAGCTCTTTGGGGCACTAGCTCCTCTCAAAAACGCGAGTTTGGTGGGGGGAGGGGGGGTGCATGAACACATTGGCTAACATGGAGGGGAGTTTCTTGGCAGAAAAAATAAGAGCTCAAATCAGCTCAAAGGCCTGTAGGAGCCGCTTCTTTGAGCTCATTTGAGCTGCAGTGTGGATGAGCCCTTAGACAACAGAAGAACAAGTGTCTCTTTTTTAAAAGATTTCTCGTCCATTCCTGTTCTAGTGAAAACTAGAGAAAAAATGGTTTAGCCCATATGATGGTGTTTACCAGGACTTTTGATTTACAAACATTGTTATGGGTTTTTCCAGTTAGGTGGCGCAAGTTCGACTAACGTTACTTAAGTTTAGGTGCCGAATCCCAACCCAGTGAAGTCAATTAAAGGACAACATTAAAAGTGCACAATTCCTTTAAATAACATACCTGGCAGCATAGGCGTTCGCACAGGGTGTGCCTGTGCATAGCCTAATCGCCCAGTGTGGCGCAGATTCCCACTGTTTAAACCCCTGATATTATTTAGGGCTCCTAAAAGAATCAAATTGTAAAAAATAATAAAAATACAAAAGACTGACACCACCCACTGCTCTACTGACACCAATCTCTGCTCTACTGATTCCCTCCTTTGCTCTGCTACACCATAATTATATACTGTATACACATGCACACACACGCAAATGTGTTTGAGCTTTGGCATGCACACCCTAATGCAATAGGCTGTTGCACACCTCTACCTGGCGGATGCCCTTAACCTACCTGTAAAGTGGCACATCTGTGCAACGTATACAATCTACTCAGCAAAACCTGGTATTTACAAAGAATAAAAAAGTGTTTAACCACTTGTTTACCAGGGCAATTTTTTAACTGTTTTGTACACATGGTAAACTCTGCATTGTTTTCTAGAAATTGCTGTAAACCACCCCCCCAAAAAAAAAATTATTATATTTTCTGAAAGCAAAGGACCTGGAGAATAAAATGGTGGTAATTGCTTCAGCATTTTACTTCAAAGGGACAGTGCACATTAATAATCACGGATTAAGGTTACATATACACGGGCGTTATGAAAAACGAGCTGTAAAGCTAGTACCAACGCCAGGAAAAAAGACGCGTTAAAAACAAGATTTTATCAGTGTTATGCATTGATGTCAATGCATGTTTAGCAGCATTAGCTTTCAGCAGCGTTTTTCTGCCTCTATTCAAAATCAATGGTTCCCTATGGGAGCCCATTGATTTGAATAGAAGTTGGATTATGATAAACTGACTTGCGGTGTGAATTGTGTGCTGAGGATCTTGAAGGGGAACCCCCGCAGAAATGAAAAAAAAAATATGCATGGGTTACCCGAGGGTATCCCTTGGTAACTAAAACTTATCTCCGTCTTTTTGCGACGACTTTCGATTACGACGATTTGTACGTAACTGTAGTTACGTATTGTGACTATTTTAGAACAAAAAT
>BLSH010145457.1:785461-807136 GCA_018402905.1 Glandirana rugosa | reverse complement strand
TTCAACCCCCCCCCCCTACCAGAGCGTCTTGCCAAAAATAAATAAGTCTCTCTGCCCTGTCGCCTCTCATGGCGCCAGCATCGCAACAACAAACAGCGTAACACAGCAGTCAGTATTGCGAGCAGAGTGGATGCAGCAGGTCGCGTGTAAGGCACACCAGGGGCGTAGAGAAGGGGGGGTTTGGGGTGTTCAAACCCCCCCAGAGCATCCTGACAAAAATAAAATGTCTCTCTACCCTGTTGCCTCTCATGGCGCCAGCATCGCAACAACAAACAGCAGAGCACAGCAGTCAGTATTGGATGCAGCAGGTCGGGTGTAAGGCACACTGTCACAGGCACTTAAGTCACGCTGTTATGACCAGGCTGTGCTGGGTTCCCGGCGGACAGATCATAGACACAGTGGGAGCGGGCGGCGTCTGTAGTCCCGCCCACCGTGCCCGACTGACTGTCTCTTTACGTCCCGCCTTGGACTTTGGAGGAGAATGGAGCGGAGAGCTCGCAAGGTAGCAGTACTGCTGTTAAGGAGCTGACCCTTCCTCTTTCCTTTTCGGCTTGCTTGCTGCCTGAGAGATGGTCATCACAGACCACTTACCACCACTGCTGTGCTGCCATTGAGGTAAGTGAGTTTGTGGCAGCTTGCAAAATTATTCACTAATCACTGGATTCATGGGTTACTATTTTCCACTGCTTGGTTGGTACTGACAGTCCAACCTGGCTCTGTCAGCTATGTTGTGGTGCTGACTGCAGAGCCAAAGGGCTGAGGGGTTGCCAGGCACAACAACATTGCTGCCAGTGTCAGGCTGGACTGTTTGCTGCCCTCAGTGCCATGACCTTTTTTTAATTGTGTTGAAAAGGAAATAATAAGCCCTGATTCACACTAGGATGTGGTGCAGAAAACCTGCAGTGCATCTCCCGCACAAGGCTGTCTTTAACGTGGGGCAAAAGGGACAGCTGCCCTGGGCCCAGCCTCAGTCATTGTTGGGCGCAAAGCAGCTGCTCTTTGCACCTGCGCTAAAAAAGATGGCGGCCAAATACTACTGGGGTGGAGTTGGACTACAGCTGTGCTGCTTGGTTCACGGCTTGATGCTCCGTCAGCTCTTCCAATTCCCAACCAACCACTGCCTAACCTGCCGTCACGTGACCTCCACATCCCCCTAACAGTCAATCACTCCACCCCCTAACAACCAGACCTGTGATCAGTGGGGAAGAGAGTCCATGCTGAAAGTCTGGGACCTGTCCTCATTGTCGGTGCCACACTGTAAGTAAATGACGTGGTGTGTGGGGACACTGACCGCACCTGTTCTGGTGATCAGGAAGGACCTTTGGGAGAGTTCAGCAGACAATGAACAGGGATAGGATATCAGACAGTACATGGATGGCCTCTGACCATCTCCTGTAGTACAACTGCAGTCTGACAATCTCCTCTGGTATGTCTGCAGTTTATGACCATCTCCTGTAGTATGCCTGCAGTCTCTGACCATCTCTTGTATGCCTGCAGTCTCTGACCATCTCTTGTAGTACACCTGCAGTCCCTGACCATCTCCTGTAGTATGTCTGCAGTCTCTGACCATCTCCTGTAGTATGTCTGCATTCTCTGACCATCTCTTGTACGCCTGCAGTCTCCGACCATCTCCTGTATCATGTCTGCAGTCTCTGACCATCTTTTGTAGTACGCCTGTAGTCTCTGACCATCTCTTGTACGCCTGAAGTCTCCGACCGTCTCCTGTATCATGTCTGCAGTCTCTGACCATCTCCTGTATCATGTCTGCAGTCTCTGATGTAGTATGTCTGGCAGTAAATGATATGCACAGCCCTTTGGTGTGTCAGGGGCTGCAGTTGAGGCCCTGAAAACCTCATGAGTTGACCATCACTGGGATGCAGTATCAAACCAAGCTATACATCCACACAATAAATGGAGTATTAAATATTAAAGGTGGCCCTGGTCCTGCGCCACATTCAGTTTGCACTGCCCTTGCAACCTGCAGCGGTTGTCAGTTAAATCTTAACGACAACCCAAATGCAGCGTTTTTGCGTGCCCCAGATTCGATGATAAAAAAATGACCATGTGATCGGGTTTCAATGTGTTCTTAAAATTGGTGCATGCACGACTTTGGTGTAATGCAGTGCAATCTATCTAATTCAAAATGAATGGGCTCAAATCGCACTGCACTGAATCGCATGTGAATTGCACAGAAATGTGATGCAGTTCCTTTGTGACTCATAGCGTGAACCAAGGCTAAAGGTAGTTCGCACCTATGCATGCGGTATGGCCTGAGTTTGCTTGGGAATGGGCTGCTGTCTCTGCGGGAAATGCAAGGAAAAGGTCCTTGCACCTTTTTTAAAAACACAGCCGCAGAGAAACCACATTTTAAATTAAAAAATGCATTTTAAATTAAAATAAGGAACATGTTATATTCACCTGCTCTGTGCAATGGTTTTGCACAGAGTGGCCCTGATCCTCCTGTTATCTATGTGCCACAACAGAGAGCTGCTTGCTACGGGGGCACACAGTGCATGCTCACTCCTGTACTGTAGCCATGCTCTATAGACGCACACAGCGCTGCTTGGTTCTCCCCCCTGACACCCACCGCCCCGCTTCACCACTTGGTACCTGCTACTGAACCCCCCCCAGGACAAAAAATTATCTATGGCCCTGCCAATAAGTGCACTCATTTCTAATTGCTAATGTGCATCGAAGAGCTCCAATGAGGATAAAATGGTAAATAGTGTGACATGGTCTGCCTGTCCAATTTTCAGGCGGACCTGAACGGATGCTCCATGCAGCCCTATGGAGTGGCGGATGTCAGCGGAGACATGTCCGCTGACATCCGCCGCTATCCGATCCTGTCCGTGAAATCCAGACAGATGGAAACCCTATTTTCCATCCGTCTGTAGAATCGGATCGGAGCAGATCGGATGAAAACAGACAGGCGGTCCGTTTTCATTTGATCTCTATAGAGGAGAGCGGAGCTCTGACCGTTCCATCTCCGCTCAGTGAGCGGAGACGGATCTGTCAGCCGTCGGCTCAGCGGGGATCAGCAGAACGATCCCCGCTGAGCAAAAACAGACCCCGCTCACGTAAAGCAAATGTGAAAGGGGCCTTATAGTCAGAGAAGATTTTCTCCTGGAACACATTTCATTGTGTGCAATGGTTGTCCTGTATCAGGAAATCCTTGATGTAGAAACATTGTTTTGCAGGCAAACTGCATTGTCTGCAAACCTTTATAAATAGTGTCCCATAAATGAACTTGAATTAGAAATTTTTCTCCCTTTGTTTATATCTAATCCTATATAGCTGCCGATTGAGTGTTGGATTGAACTAGTCACATGTGGGATTACTATCGTATTTCTACTAACCTACCTATGGCTGCAACTTGTTTAGTACTGGTGTCTTTGATAGTTCCATGTGCTATCCTGGATATGGTTGAGATGTTGTCTCCATATGTATAGCACCCTGTACATTTAGGTAGGTACTGAGAGAGAGATATTTGTGTTAGGAGAGGTATATTTAGTTGGGTGATTGTTTTGATTCTGGGTCAGGGAGTGGCCTAGGGAGTGACTAGTGACTGCAGGTAGTGACACCCCTTGGTAACCCCTCCTTTCTGCATCAGAAAGTTCTAGAAGAAAGGGTGGGGAAGAGGAGGTGAAGCTCCCTGAGGTATGTTAAGGAGCTCTGACCAATCCCCAACTTGGATTGGCAGGGGGCAGGCCTCCTTAAGTACCTGGGGTCAGCCCAGTCTGGGAGGAGAGTTTGGGTGGAAGAGCAGGAGATGGAATAGTGCGGAGTCTGTCAGGGCCTTGAGGGAGCCCCTAGTCTGGGGGGGGTGACCTTGGCCTGGGAGAGCTCGGGTGCATCCAGGAGGAGAGAGTGAGTTCCTGGTGGAGAGGCACAGGGAGAGAGCGGAAGTGGACAGCGGGAGAGAGCACTATCCGAGAGATCTCTAGGAGGACCTACGAGTGACAGGTGTCGGTGAGTGGCTCACACCCTCGGAAGCTGGAGAGGCATGCTGGAGCAGATTGGGGTGAGAGACAGAGATGCAAGAGCCAGTTTTGGACTGTGGTGTCACCATGGCAGTGAAGAAGGCAGTTGCAGCTGGCAGGGCCTGGAAGAGAATGGGCTGGGAGCAGTAGTCAATCAGACTAGCTAGCAGATATGCACTTTGCTACACTTTGGGGGCCCAAGGCCCCTGGCTGTAATGGGTGGTTCAGAGGTCATACTAAAATTACAGCAGGCCTCACCATGTGCTAACTAGGCCAGAATCAAGTTTTGTGCAGCAGAGTGGAACAGGAGTGTTTGAGAAGCAAGTGGGTGCTGGAGGAAGATAAGGAGTGTATATGCAGGATGTGTACATAGTATGGCCCAATTCTATTTGGAATCAATCTACTGGGCATCCCATAACTATCCCGATCCCTATCCAAGTTCAATCCCCTAATATAAAAACAAAACAAAGTACCAGCCTGTTTGGTGAGTCATGCCGCACTGTACATATGACATTTTCATATTTTTTTTCATATTTTCATACAAATAGAACTTTCTTTTGGTGGTATTTAACCACTGCTGTTTTGTTTGCTAAATAAACTAAAAAGGAGCAAAAATTTTTTAAAAGAAAACGTGTTTTTCTTTCAGCAAATTTTGAAAATTAATAATCTTTCTTCATACATTTTGGCCAAACTGTATTCAGTACATTAGAGTGATATCGCAGTAAGCAATAGTACTGATTTTATGAATGAAGCAGGGGAACATAGTCAGCACTTTTGACGAGTGCTTGTCACAGCTGTGGGGGTATCCGGGGGCAAAGTATTGAAGATTTCAACAATCGTAGCATCTACCAGCACAAGGGACACTTCATTCAATGTAATGTACCCTCCATGGTGCTAATTATTGAAAGTATATTTTTTTAACAGAGAATTGGAAGCAAATATGTAACTAAACAAAGTTTAGATGTACCTTGATTTGAAATGTCACTTCTGTCTGCATTTTGGTACTGTAGGCATTGTGGACCTAAATGTTTTTCCTTACCTAGACCTACCAAACTGGGGGAATTTAAGAAAGAATTTGTGCTAATGAGCTTGTATGGAGACCAAGGAGTTCAAGCAATATATCATTTCAATCTGCAAAATTATTTGGGAAAGGCTGCAAGTGTAAACAAGGCCTTAGAGGCTCATTCACATGGGCGGACAGGAGGCCAGTAAAAGCAAGCATTTGAGCCATATTTCTCTTACCTTCTCTGACAGACGCAACCCTCATTGACAAGTGGGTTATATGCACATCCTACTAGGAGTTAACTAGGCAAATAGAAAGAAAGCAAAGTTTTATTATGCCTAGTGCAAGGAGTTAGACCTGGCTCCCTTATGGGACCTGCGGTTCATATTTTTTGTTACCGCTTTTTAATTTTTTTCAAGCCATCTGATGAAGACTGCTATCAAGAAGCCAGCTGGGGCATAGAGGATATCTAGAATCCTGCACTTTCCCCAGCACGGCCGACCGATGCGAGCTAGTCCTAAGCCTTGGCGGGGCCCGCCGCATCGTGCCCGTTACGTGCGGGCAGCCAGTGGGTGACCCCCACTTGCGCCCGGTGACCAGGGGCCTATGGCCTGCAGCATCCCTCTCCGGCATTGGAGGAAGGTCTGCGACCGTGTGGCTACCCGCTACGCCCGTCGGAGTGGTGAGTGACCCCCTCTCTTCCCCCCTAGGGGCACGGAGTGGGGGTGCTGGGGCGTACTTTAGCGTTTTTGGCCGGCCGGTGGAGGGTGGTCGCTGGGCTAGTGCTCCCCTGGGTGTCCGCACCCCGTTGCTTGTACCGCCATGCAGCGATCCGCCGCCATTTTGCCGTAGCCACGGCCATTTTACTGAGGGTTTCCCTCTAGTGCCAGCGGCGGCCATTTTGCTGTAGTCGCGGCCTGCATACAGGCTTTGGGCTCTTGTGGACGTTTTCGGCGGCCATATTGGATGTACCTGGAGCAGTGAAAAACATGCTGCTGCCGTTTTCACTTTCTCTTTTGTTTGGGACAGCGTGGCTGACTACAGACGGCGCAAGCTTCTTACTGGCGGTTCTTAAGCACTCCTGCTGGGAGCAGCGCTTGTGGGCAAAAACGGCAAGTATAGCTGGGCTCTCCCTGGGGTGCTGGTAGCGGTGGGTGCAGTCCTCCTGGGGTCTCCCTGGCGTTCTGTGGGGTGGCGGTGTGCTGCATTGTGGGGGTGTCAGGTCATTTTTCTAATTTTGACTGTCATTTCCGGTGGTGCGATGGCAGATGGCCCTGCAGGTCCTTCTGGGGAGGAGTCAGTGGCAGCGCAACCTGCGCTGGGGACCCTGGTGTCCCTGGACCAGCTGAGAGCAGTGTTTGGGGAATTTCTTCCCCGGGTGGGGCCGAGCAGCGCTCTGGGGCCCTTAAAAAACTTCCGCCTCCCCCTTGTTCCTCGGAGAAGAGTCCGAACCGGAAATGGCTTTGGGGGTCACGGGGACACCCGTGGAACTCTCAGAGGGTGAACTAGTCCCCTCAGACGGCGAAGAGGACCAGGGGGCCTTGGTTGCGCACGAAAAAGTGCTGGTGGCCGCACTGATTTCTAATATCCGTGCGTCCTTGCGACTGGACCAAGCAGGGGAGTCACAAGTGTCCGCATATGTTTGCGGGTCTGCTAGGCCACCTAGGCTTATCCTTATGGTAATTTTTTTGACCACTTGGTATATGAGGAATGGCAGCGTCCGCAGAATTCCTTTGCCCCACCAAATGCTTTGCTATACGCTATCCTTTTGAGGATAGTTTTGTGAAGAAATGGGCATCCGCAGTGGACCCTCCGGTGGCTCGCCTGAACGAGGCAACGACCATTCCTTTGGAAGGGTCTCCCTCGTTTAGGGACCCAGCCGTTAGGCGGACAGAGGCGGTGTCAAAGGCACTTTTCCTGTTAGCAGGGTCAGCCATGAGGCCGGCCTTGGCGTCAGCCATGGCGGCGCAATATCTGTCCGAGTGTATGGTGGAGCTGCAGAATGATTTGACTGTGGCAGGACGCTTGAGGCATCGCAGAAAGCAGAACATTTGTTTCAGGGTATCTGTGTGATGCAGCTCTGGATCTGCTTCCCATGCTGTCAAAAATGTCTGTTTTTGCAGTCAGTATCAGACGGGTACTCTGGTTACGTTCGTGGTCGGGTGACCACGCGTCCAAGAAAGGTCTTGCGGATCTTCCTTTTCAGGGTGGCCGTCTCTTTGGGCCGCAGTTGGATGAAATCATCAAGGATTTCGCCGGAGGGAAGAGTACTTTTCTTCCGGAGCCCAGGCGGCGGGAGTTCCGCTGCAAGCAGGGTCCTGTCTCTTCGGGTCAGAAGAGGTTTTTTCATGTCCCTGGCGCAGCGGGCAAGGGGGCGAGGCCCGGCAAGCCTGCCGCAGGGGCCGGTAAACGACCCTGGCAACGCAGGAACGAAAAGACAGAGGACAAGCCTTCCTCTGTATGATGGGTTGCCCCCACCCGAACTTCGGGTGGGGGGACGTCTTCTGGGGTTCGCAGACAGGTGGACTGCCCGCATTTCCGACCGTTGGGTGCAGGAAGTGGTGTCCTCCGGGTACAGAATAGAGTTCAGCACTCTACCCCCAGACAGGTTCTTCCCATCGAATTTGAGACTCCTTCAGGGGCGTCGGGAGGCCCTCTTAAGGGCTGTTCAGGCACTCTCCGACCAGGGGGTGATTGTGCCAGTACCTCAGTTGGAAAGGCTTCACGGTTTTTACTCCAACTTATTCATGGTCCCTAAAAATGGGGGGGGGGGGGCAGTTCTGGACCTAAAGGCGCTAAACCACTTTGTGAAAGCGCAAAGATTCCGGATGGAATCTGTTAGTTCGGTCGTGGCCGCCCTGCACCAAAGGGACTTCATGGCGTCCCTGGATATCAGGGACGTGTACCTCCATGTTCCCATTTGTCTCTGGCACCAGCGCTTCCTGCGCTTTGCGGTGGGAGATCTCCATTACCAATTCGTGGCACTTCCCTACGGTCTGGCCTCGGCTCCTCGGGTGTTCACCAAGCTGGTGGCCCCGGTGCTGGCGCTACTGAGGCATAGAGGCATTGCGGTGGTAGCATACCTAGACAACCTGCTCCTGAGAGCGGAGTCTGCTTCAGCTCTGGAGGAGAATGTGGCTATCACCATGTCCTCGTTAAAGGACTTCGGCTGGCTGATCAATCTGCAGAAGTCGACGGTGACACCGTCCTGTCGCCTGGAATATCTGGGTCTGATTCTGGACACGGAGCAGGCGAAGGTGTTCTTACCTTCGGCCAAGTTACTGACACTGCAAGCAGCGGTGCGAACCCTGCTGTCATGCCGGTGGTCCTCCTTATGGTTCTGTATGCGGGTTTCAGCCTTCGAGGCTGTACCCTACGCCCAGAGTCGCACTCGGCTCCTTTAACGAGCGATTCTGTCTCGGTGGGACAAGTCTTCTCTGTCCCTAGACCAGCTGATCAGATTGGATCCTCAGACCAGAGGGTCGTTGACCTGGTGGCTTCGGGCCCCGACTCTAACGTTGGGGAAGTTGTTTCTTCCCCTGAATTGGTTGATAGTCACGATGGATGCCAGCCTATTGGGCTGGGTTCCTGGGGCAGCTGTCTGCTCAGGGCCGTTGGTCGGCGCAGGAATCTCGCCTTCCAATCAATGTGCTGGAGCTGAGGGCGATCAGGCTCTGCCTCTCCCACTGGACGGTAAGGTTGCGTGGCCTCCCGGTTCGGGTTCAGTCGGACAATGCCACGGCAGTGGCGTATGTGAACCATCAGGGCGGAACGAGGAGCTCAGCAGCGGCTGCGAAAGCGGCTCTCATTCTGCGGTGGGCAGAACTTCACGTGCCGGCGATCTCTGCCCTCTACATTCAGAGACTTGGCAGGCGGACTTTCTCAGTTGCCAGACGCTGGATCAGGGGGAATGGTCCCTACATCCAGAGGTATTCCGCCAGATTTGCCACAAGTGGGGCACGCCAGATGTGGACCTCATGGCGTCCCGGTTCAATCACAGTGAGAACTTTTGTGTGTAGGGCGAGAGACCCGTTGGCGGTTGCCACGGACATGCTGGTAGAGCCTTGGGGTCGGTATTGACTTCTGTACGCTTATCCTCCCATCAAGCTTCTGTCACAGCTACTGTGCATGGTGGAAGCGGAGGGGATTCCGATAATCCTGGTGGCTCCAGATTGGCCTCGGCGTCCTTGGTACGCCGACGTGGTGTGAATGGTGGCAGATGTTCCCTGGTGCCTTCCGCTGCGCGAAGATCTGTTGTCTCAGGGACCCATCTTGCACCCTGCTTTACCCTCGCTGGCTTTTACGGCTTGGCTATTGAGTCCCAGGTGTGGAGGTATAGGGGTGTCGCTGACTCCGTGATCCCTACCATGCTGAAAGCACGCAAGTGTACCTCGCACAAGATTTATCATCGCACCTGGAAGGCCTATATTGCCTTGTGTGAGGCTGGGGGTTGGAACCCCTGCTCTTACGTTGTGCCCAGGGTTCTGGCTTTTTTGCAGCAGGGCCTGGATAAAAAATTAGCTTCGAGTACTCTCAAGGGTCAGATTTCGGCTCTGGCGATTCTCTTTCAGTGGCCTCTGGCGTCTCATTTGTTGATTCGTACATTTGTACAGGGTGTGTGTCATGTGGCTCCTCAGGTTTGGTCGCCTATGGCACCGTGGGACTTGAATTTGGTACTTTCCACGGTGCCATAGGCGACCAGACCTGAGGAGCCACATGACACACACCCTGTACAAATGTACGAATCAACAAAGGCCAGGCCCTGCTGCAAAAAAGCCAGAACCCTGGACACAACTGACAGACGCAGCCCTCATTGACAAGTGGGGATTTCCCAAAGCTGTGTCAGTAAAGAGGGTGGGTAAACGACAACAACCGTACCCAACAGAATCCTCTCAGGAGGCGCCAGCCACGCCAACACTGCCGCCTGTAAAACGTTACGGCCAAAAGCAGCATCCGAAGATGCTGACACATCAACTTTATAAAACTTAGTAAATGTGTGCACCGAAGCCCAAGTGGCCGCCTTGTAAAAATGAAGGAGACTGGCACAAGACCGCCTTGTGCTGCAGAAACCACCATATGAGAAGATCAGGGATATTCCCTTACATTTGCTGTTGCAGAAGGTGGCTTTCTTGGTGGCCATTACATCCGCTAGGCGGGTGTCTGATTTGGCAGCGTTGTCCTGCAAGTCTCCTTACCTAGTCCTTCACAAGGACAAGGCGGTCTTGCGCCCATCTCCTTCGTTTTTACCGAAGGTGGTCTCTTCTTTTCACATTAATGAAGATATTGTTCTTCCTTTGTTATGTCCGCATCCTTCACATCCCAAGGAATTTGAGTTACATTCATTGGATGTCGTGAGGGCTTTGCGAGTGTATTTGGCAGCTACAGACTCTTTTCGGAAGTCTGATGCGTTGTTTGTATTGACGGATGGTTCACGCAAAGGATTGGCGGCCTCCTCGGCTACTGTTTCCCGTTGGATCAGACAGACTGTGACTCATGCTTATACTGTTCGGGGCAAGGTACCCCCTTTTCCAATCATGGCTCATTCCACCAGGGCTGTTAGCACTTCCTGGGCTTTCAGACACCAGACCTCGGTGTCACAGGTGTGCAAGGCGGCCACTTGGGCTTCGGTGTACACATTTACTAAGTTTTATAAAGTTGATGTGTCAGCATCTTTGGATGCTGCTTTTGGCCGTAACGTTTTACAGGCGGCAGTGTAGGCGTGGCTGGCGCCTCCTGAGAGGATTCTGTTGGGTACGGTTGTTGTCGTTTACCCACCCCTCTTTACTGACACAGCTTTGGGACATCCCCACTTGTCAATGAGGGCTGCGTCTGTCAGTGAACGTAAGAGAAAAAGGAATTTTATTAAAACTTACCGTAAAATCCTTTTCTCTGAGTTCACTGACAGACGCAGCACCCGTCCCTCTGTGGTGCATTGTGCGGCTTGTTACAAACTGATATGCTAAGCAGAGCAGGTGGGTTATATGGGAGAGAGAGGACGCCCCCTGGGAGGGGCCAGCTTGCTTTCTTTCTATTTGCCTAGTTAACTCCTAGTAGGATGTGCATATAACCCACTTGTCAATGAGGGCTGCATCTGTCAGTGAACTCAGAGAAAAGGATTTTACGGTAAGTTTTAATAAAATCCCTTTTTTTACTGTACCCAACTAGCCAACTGAACAAGGAGATGCAGCTGTTCAGAGCTGTACATTGTGCCGTGGCCTGATAATTTGCTTCACAGCCATGCCAAAAAATAAATGGAACAAGGTCATCCTGCGACTGTGTGCAATGCACACAGTTGCAGTGCTGTGGGTCATTGGGTTAAAGCCGGCAGAAAGGAGGTGAAATATCTATCAAACGCCCTCAAAATTAATCTGTTACAGATGATTTTTTGGAAGAGCCTCAGTGAAAGCCATATATCCGAACAAGCTTTTGGAGCCCTTTCAGCACCCCTTCCTCCTTGGCTTCACCCTTGACACAGAAGCATTTTTTCCTTCCAGTGGCAGGGACGTTCTTTCTTCGCCACTGTTAGCCCTATATTTATACACTGATTTTATAATAATAATTTTAAACTCTTCAGTTTGCTGCAGTGTACCACAACTACTGGCACTATTTCAGAACATGACACAAACATTACATACATTTTGCTCCATGCACTGCCATTAGCCCTACCCCTCCACTAGTTTGCCATCTCCGCCCTTTGGGCTGGATGACCTGGTCCTGGCATTGACAGTTTGGCATATCGTAAGCTGGCTACTTTGTGGTGTTTGTGAGCAAAAATGACTAGCATTTTACAAATCCTCAAGGGGTATCAGCTGTATTTGTTTATCATTGTGTGTGGCAAACAATTGGGCAATCTTTCTTCTGAGTGGCTCAACTGATATGTATGGCTGCTTAAAGTAATGTTTCTCTTTCTCCCATATCTCAGGACAGCTAAGGGCATGGAACACAGGAATATATGACGGTCCAAGAAGAACTTCTGATATGACTCAAAACCAGGTGCGGGGCATCTGGGAGGAGCTTGGTGTTGGACACAATGGATACCTCAATCAACAGGAACTTGCCACTGTATGTAAGAATATAGGACTTGAAGATCTTAGCGAAGAGGTATGTGATAAATAACTGGAAGTGTCACAAAAAGCATCCTTGTCTTTTGACCAGGACTGCAATTTTTCACAATTCTCATTAACGTTTAGGAGGTAGAGAAGACAAAAATGCAGAGCGCAGAGTGATGTCATTATAAGATACACTTTATTGAGGATAAAACAGCATCCACTTACATGTAAAATGTGGAGCATCCGACCTGGTAGCAAGACATCACATAAGCTTATAAATCAGAGCAAACACTAGTGGGATGAAGGAGAAAAGTCAGGACCCACACTGTAAGATGTTATGGCTGCACTGGATGGCACAGGAGGGCAATGCTCTGCAAAAAACAGCCTGCTCATAAAATGTCACAGCAAACACTAGTGGGGTGAAAGAGAAGAGCCAGGATCCACACACTGTCAGAGGGTTATGTAAGCTTCAGGGACCGGAGGTTGCCAGTAATAACGGGTAACACAGGAGCGGCTGTACTAGATGGCACAGGCGGGCATCGCTCTGCAAAAAACAGCCCAAGAATACGCCATTGGATTGGTTAGTAGCCAGAATAACAGCGGAAACTGTACTTCCCCTTCAGGATAAAGAACAGATTTTATAGCCGTAGAAAAAATACACCCTAACAGGAGGGAAGGGCAGGGTAAGTTTCTTTTCTGTCAATGGAATATATAAATGCTGTAATACTGGTAAGGTGGGCCATAGATTAGGCGATTTTCTTTGTGGTTGCAGGAAAGAAAAATACTCGCTTTTTTTCCCCCCATCAAGAGTCCCCCTGACATTCACCTGTCAGGAGAACAAAATGATTATTGTTTGCGGCTTTAGCCACTGGCAATATTTGCATGTAAAAATCAGACATGCTGATTGTACCCAAGTTGATTGATGGATCGACTTGGGTGCAATCAGCCTGTCCATAGATGGTTTAAATCTTGGCCAGTCCATGCTGAACCGGCAAAGATTTGAACCCTCTATGGCCGGCTTAAGTTTTTGTTCCTGGAGTTGGTTACTATAAAGCTGAAAATAATTTTTTTGCTTTAAATACACTTTGATTTTTGGACTTTACTTTGAACCTTTAATATGTTTCTGGGTTGCAGAATGTGTGTATATGCAAATGATTCCACACAATCTCTTAGCTGATAGCCACATCTAATTAGACTTGCCTGTAATGTTAAAGACATCTTGGTGCTTATCCGAGTAGTTTTCCCCATTTTAATGATTGGCATGAATATACTACAGCATTTATAGCCACATGGGTGTAGCCAATGTCCCCCTTAGGGGTGGCTGGAAGTTGTGGTTCACCTGCTCACACTGCCCTCAATCACACTCCTCGCTTGCACCCGGAGAACTCAAACAGGCTGGCTCTTATTTTTTTTTTGTTTTTTGTTTTATTAGAGGTTTAAACATGGATGGGGTAGGGGATGGTTATGGGATGCCTGATGATCAACAGTTCTTTACATGGGACCTCTATATACATCCAATATATACTCTCTTCCTTGAACCTCCAGCACAACGCTTCTTCTTGTTCCTCTCTCCTGCACAACACTTTCTTCCGGCCTAGTAGCACATGGTGAGTCCTGATCTGCCTTTGATCAGATCAAAGTTTGTAAATGTGCTACTTGGCCTGTGGACTACTGCTCCCAGGCAACCTACTTCCAGGTCTCTACAGTCCTCCTGACTGCAAGCACCTGTACACTGCCCACTGACACCAAAATCCCAGTCTCTTCCTGCACCTCCTTCCAGACTGCTTCTCTCCCTTCTCTCTGCTGCAGAGTGCATCTCCACTTCCCTGGGCTTTGTCATTCACCGACACCCGATGGAATCCACCTGGAGACCTTGCTGTAGTACTCTCCTCCTGCTGACCTCTCCTGCTTCACCTTGTGCTTCTCCGCTAGGACCTCACTCCTCCTGGACGCACCCGAGTCCCGGGCCGAGGGCATCCCCCCCCCAGAATGGGGACTCCCTCAAGGCCCACCGACAGCCTCAGTGCGACGCCTCCTTTCTCCAACTTCCACTCAAACTCTCCTCTCCCTGCTGGGCAGGCCACCGCATTGAAGGAAGCCTGCTCCCAGGTTGGGGATTGGTCAGGGCTCCTTTAACATACTTCAGAAAGCCTCACCTCCTATTCCCATCCCCTTTTCCAGAACTTTCTGAAGAAAGGGAGAGGAGTAACCGAGGGGTGTTTCTTCCTGCAGTCTCCAGCTTTCCCTGGTCCACTCCCCTGCCCAGAATCAAAACAAACAAGCCTGACAGCAGCTAAGCCTGCCTAAATGTACGTACTCTGACACAAATATCCTCAACTAGCACCTACCTAACGTAGAGGGTGCTACATGGGTAACACGGTGAGCTTAATCTAATCAACATGGTATCATGTAATGTGTCAAGACAAATATGTCAAACTGGAACAATCGTCCCTCAAAAGGGGTTGGGGGGCCCTAAAACACATATCCATAGTAATGCCACCACTACTCTGCAAATTGGAAGGGAAAGCTTGCACTGAGCCACAAGAACAGTGCTGTCTTCCAGCATCTGATGGTCCAGTTGGCCTGATTTTGTACCATCCAATGAGGAGCCAGGACAGCCTTTGGATTTTCAGATCATCTCCATAGGCTCACGATAAGCTGTTCTTTCCTGTTTGTGAGTGGCTTTGCCCACAGCTTTCAACTACACGTCATAAACGGCTGCGGTACCGAGCCGCATGCACAATAGGAAGCTGGCTGTAAAGAACCACTTTTATAGTATTTTAATATAAAATGTATAAAAGTTTTTGTTTGATAATTACTGCACCCTGGTCGTTTACGCTCTGCCTTCTGCTTTATATTTCTGTTCAGTCCACAGATCATCCCTGTCCTATTATAAAAGGTGCACCATGACCAGCACATTTGATAATCTATGATAATTTGATTTTTTTTTTATATATTTAAGCTTCCATTAAAAGGAAACCTTGAAGCACAAGTTGAAATTGTTCTTTTTATTTGTTTGGGCCTTTAATACCATTTTTTTCACCCACCTACAATGCATTTTGTTATGTTTTGCTTTGGCAGTTTGACTACAATTCACACCTTTATTAATGTAACTCAAACTGGGGTTCTTCAATTATGTAATTAGAACGGGGAGGCTCTTGTCGTTTTCTGGGCAATCAAAATTTGCCTTCACAAATTCACCACCATGGTGATTGGTTAAGGTGGATTGCCCATGTGGATATACATGTTGGGGTATGATCCTGACATCCATTTGATCTAATACTAAAGCTGCATAGAAAAATGATGAATATCTTAAGTGGATGTAAACCCGCTTCCTGAAATTTGAGCTGGGCATATCTGTCTGTAGTGTTTTGTTACATCACCAATATGTCTCCAAATATCACCATATCCGTTCCTCCCAAGACCCCCTACTCTCAAGCTCCCTCGTCTCCTCCTCCCATGCTCGTCTCCAGGATTTCTGCAGAGCCTCTCCCATCCTCTGGAACTCTATACCTCAACCTGTCCGTCTATCTCCTTCTCTTGCTACCTTCAGGCAACCCCTCAAAACTCATCTCTTCAGGGAAGCCTATCACACCTCCAACTCATTCCCCACAGTTAGAACCTTTTGTACTGCCTGCCCCACCCTATTAGATTGTAAGCTCTTCTGAGCAGGGCCATTTTAACTCTCTTCTATTTTATTGTATTGTAACTGTATTGTCTCCCTTTTACACTGTAAAGCACTGCGTAAACTGTTGGCGCTATGTAAATCCTGTATAATAATAATAATCTCTCTTCAAATAGCTATGTCCTGTAGCTGTCTTTTTCTTCTGTAGCTCTGTTATCAGCCTGATAAAATCTCACTCATTCTGGTTAGTCAGGACATAAAATTCGAGCCGTGGGAGGTTGCTAAAAATAGATTAGCAGGCTGCTAAACCAAACACAGTCAGAGCTCTGCATGTGTGGAGAGGGGGTGTGTGCCTTTCATCCAATCAGCTTTCTCACAGTGCCTCACAACGTCTAGCTATCAATCCCTCCCAGACAGGAATGAGGAAGTGGAAAATCTAACAACGTGCATTTTCTAAACTGTGCATCAAAGGGGCGACAGAAGAGATACATATACGACTTGTATAGGGAGGTTTGTGTCATCTGTGTGTATCAACTGATGCTGTTCACTTCACTGGGTATATGGAGGGTTTACATCCACTTTAAGTATTATTCTTAAAAAGCACAAAAAAATCTTTTCCCTATCAAACTTTCAGAATGCATTAGAGGGAAAGTCCTGTTTGGAGAGCTCATTAATAGATCCTTTCCTCAGAGTTTTTATAACTGATTAGGTATCAAATGTACATTAGAGCTTTTACCCTATTAAGAGGCAATTTATTAGGAAGGCTCCGTTCACATCTAGGTGTTTTTGGGCGATTTTCTGCTCTAAGCCTCAGCTCTAAAAACGTCCAACAAGACAAATCCCATTCATTTCAATGGCCCCTGTTCACTTTTGAGTGTTCTGTCGCCTTAAGCAAAACCATGTCGCTAAAAAAAAATTACATGAGCTTCTTTTTTGGCAGATTACAGGCGTTTTACTGCTTTTCATTGGTGGCTTGACAACTTCAAAACGCCTGTACAAAAATGCTGCAAAAAGAAAAAAATGCCCGAAAAACATCTGCAAAATAGCAACGCCTAGATCTGAATGGAGCTTTAGGCCCCTTTCACACTCGTGCGACCCAATTTTACGGTGATTTTTTTTGCAGCGATTTTACCGCGATTTGGGATCAGTGCGACTTTGGTCTGACTTTGTTGCAACTTTGGCTCAATGAAAACCTATTACAAAGTCGTACAGAAGTAGTACAGAAATCGCATCTATATTATTCAGGTGCGATTTTGCATGAGACTTAGAGAGTTTAACATTGAAGTCTATGGACCTCAAGTTGCATCAAAGTTGGACCAAAGTAATGCAGGAACTACTTTGAAGTCGGCACGACATGAAAGTCGTATAGATATGAATGGTTCTCATTGGAAATAATGGGGAACGACTTGTCATGGGACTTTGTAGTCCCAAATCGCAGGACAACTCGCACAAGTGTGAAAGGGGTCTTGGCGTTACTAATTGTGCTTCAGAGATGATACATTTTGTTTGTTTTGTTTAATAGGAACTTGAAGACTTGTTCAACAAGCTGGACAGAGATGGAGACGGCAGAGTAAGCTTTCAAGAGTTTCAAGTGGGCTTGTTTAGCCACACACCTATTGCTTCCACACCACTAAAGCATCATCGTCCATGTGCACTTTACCAGGTGGGTTCATAAATCTCTTAATTAGTATTAACCACTTCGCATTTGGGGGCAATTTCTTTTATTTGTCACACACTATAAAAGCAGCATTTTTTGCTATAAAATTAATTGGAACCTCTAAATAAGTATATATTTTGTGAAAGCCAAAAACTTGTAAAATAAAATAGTTGCAATTTTTTTGTCATTCAAATATTTTATTATTATTATAGACGATACAAAAGCCATCACAAGCTATTGAACAGGTAATGTAGATAATAAAGTTATCCACACAGGGAGAAAAACAAAAAAGAACACTGTTGACAGTATAGAACCGGACACTAGCTCCTCTTCAAGGGGTGAACATTGTTGTAACTGGGAAAATCCAGCAGGCGATGGCTGTTCACATCATTTTGATCACTGTTGAGTTGAGAAAGCAAAAAGAACGGACACTTGTATAGCCCAACGCTGCTATAGTCTGGGGGTAGCAAGGACCAGGCAGTGTTGAGGAGGCATACCGAAGACATCCAGTAATCAAAAAGAAAGGTAGAAAATGGAGAAAACAAAGGAAAGGAGGGGGAGTGGTTCCAGGGTCTGCATTGGCAGCGGTCCGAAGAGCCCAAACTGATGACCAAGGAATGGATTTAGTTAAGGCTCTAAAAAGGCAACTGCGAAATCCTGGGGTAATAATTATTGACCCAGGGTTGCCAAATTTTGGTGTACCTGGGCACCTGTGCAAGTGTTACCTCAATCTTGGCATGTATCATCGCCTGAGTGATTTTGGTTTTCGATTGCACACAAATAGAACAGAGTGGGCAAGGATTAAATGCCTGTTTTTACTGCTATCAGGAGCTGTGTTATAGAGGTATACCTTCACTCTCCTGTCCTGCTGACAAGGGTTTACTAAACAGGAAATCAAGGGAAAATTTTCAACAGGGACAGAGATTTTAATACAGAGCTGACGGGATCTCTATCCTTTCCCTACTCTAGTAAAGAAAATAATTTTATTTCAGTTTGTGTTGTTGCTGTTGGACATTTACACCCTCTTCCTATCTGGGAAAATGTCAGCAGGGCTGAAAGTGAGGGGGGAATTCTCTAATGGAGCTCCAGATAGCAATAAATAACCTGACATGGTTCTGACCCTTTCCCATTCAGTCTAAAACTTAAAATAGAACTATAAGTAAAACTTTTTTTTTCTATTTTGGCTAAAAAATGTTTTGCCATATGTGTCCCATTGTGAAGTTTTCCCTTCACTTCCTGTCCCATAGCCAAACAGGAAGTGGGAGTAAATCCCTGCAAATTTTAAGGTATTCTTTGGGGACCCCCAGGTCACCAGAACTAGTGTTCCCATTGGAAAAAAATTCTGGGGACAACCCAAAATTTGAGATTTTCTTTTTACTTTCACTTTTAATGATAATGGTAAACAGGACAAATAGAGGGCACATCTTCCTAATGGGGCATAGACAGCAATAAAAACCTAATAGGTGTTCTAATCCCTCTCCACTCTATCAAAAAACGAAAGAAAAAATTTTGCCTTTTAGTTATACTTTAAGAAAACTGTTTTTCGGCTGGACATGCACTTTAAGTACAAATCTATTTTATATGGGGGGGGCTATATTAAGCATCGAAACAAACAATTCTCATATAGTAGGATGTACTGTAAAGCCCTGATTTCATGCCTTTCGTTAATATTCTCAGCAGGCCATAGATGCTCTGTATTGCCTGAGTTTGAAAGCATGCCCGTTCATGGAGGAAGTTTAGATTTACTGAACATTCTAATAAAAGCACTCTTTAAGAGATTTTATATACCGTGGACATTTAGGTTAATTGATTGTTTTTCATCTGCAGCTAGAAGACAGCAGCCATAAAACTCCATCCTTGCTGTCGGGATTTGGAGGCTTCCATGTTTTTTCCAGCATTGATGATGGGACTGGCTTTGGAAACCCAGAGCAGGTCATGATCATTTGGGAAGAAGAGGGTATTGAGGATGGTAAAGAAATATTTTTGGTATGGAACTGTTTTTTGCTTGATAAAACTGTCATACACTAAGGGAGATTTACTAAAACCAGAGTGTGCAAAATCTGGTACAACTCTACATAGAAATCAATCAGCGTCCAGGTTTTATTGTCAAAGCTTAAATGAGCTGCACCAGATTCCCAGTGCTCCAGGTTTAGTAAATCTCCCCCTATATTTACTGCTGAAGTGTACTGTTAAACTTCATTGTATCCAAACCACAGTCGCTAAATACAGAGCTTGTGATTTTACTATGCACTCAAGTAGGTGTTTTAAATTGAATACCATATGGCAGGTACTGGTGCCTTTGTTTTCTCTCTGTTGAGAATTTAATATACAGGGTCCGCCATATCTGTGACATTTATGGTCTGTCCTGTGGGAGGTGAGGTCTCCGGGCTCTTTTTATCATCCCTCTTGCTAATCAACGCATGGGCTGTCCTGGAAGACTATTTGGGAAAACCGTAATTAGACTTATCAGTGACAGTTTCCAGAAGTCTTCCAGGACAGCATTATTCCTGCCCTTGTGTAATGTTCTTTGTCTGTTTGTGTATGTTTTGTCCTTCAGTCCTTGTTGCAAAACTGACCAGTTCAGCAGAAGGACTTCCTTTTACAGTATTTTTGGTGATGTGTTTCCCATTGCTGTTGGAGGAGGTGCCTATACTGTATCTCATTGGCTTTCCTGGAAAACTCTTGGAAAAAGAGTTACCAGCAAGTCTAACTCCAGTTTTCATTTATTCTAAGTCCGGTTCCAGTACCTGGACCCACAAGCCGTCTTCTGCCTACTCCTGCTCAGGAGGTTCTAAACATCCATGGCACACCAAATGCTTCAAGTTTGCGGATAAAGCCACCAAAGCATAAAGGATCAGTCCCCAAAATTTCCATTATAGGTAGGGGAACATATATAGGTTTTCCTGAAGATTTAGGAAGCTCGATATTTTTAAAAGGATACAAAACAGATTTACCTCTGTCATCCACCATGTATCTTTGCTTTTGCTTCTTCCAGTGTCTTAGCAATGCCGGTAGAACCTCTTTTTAGCCATTTGGGGTATGTTGTTAGGGGATCATGGTACCTGTTTCCCCCAACCGAACAGTTTGAAGGTTTTTTATTTCAATCTGTTTACAGTTCTGAAACCCAAGGGGGAGGCATTAATCCCATTTTGGACAGTCAGTCATTTTCTCCCATCGTGAGACTTTACCAGCTTACATCAAATTAAGAAATGCATATTTACACATTCCATCTTTCCAGGTCATCAGCGTTTTTTTTTTTTTTTTTTTTGCTTTAGTGCGAGAGAAGATCCTCATTTACCTTTCCTCATACCCAAAAGTATTTACAAAGGTTCTTCTACCAGTTTTAGGTCATCATTATTTCAGAGGCATTTCTATCATTGGATAATTGGATGATCTTTTTCTGCAAGAACAGGCCTCCCTGGCCTTGAACCCTCAATCTGTTAATCATGCTGTAAACCTTCAAATGGGTCCTGCATATTGCAAAGTATTCCAGCACAATGCTTGAAGTACTTGGGCTTCTTTCTGGATACCCTTCAAACCAATGTCTTCTTGCCCTGGGAAAAGTTGACAAAGCTGCAGAGTGAGGTTCAGCAACTTCAATCCCAGCTTTGGCCCTCCCTGCGGAGATGCACGTGAGTGCTGGGGCTGATGGTATTTACCTTCCAAGTGGTTCTATTTGCAGCAGAACATTCCTATGGCAAATCCGGTATGCCCTATGTGCCATGAGCAGAAAAGCTCCACCCCCACCCAAAAAAAAATAAAAACAGAGATGCGAGAAGTCATGAACATTTCTATGGAACACACTAGGGGCTAAGGTAAAGCCGTGTTCTAAAAATCAAAGAAAGCTTTTATTTCTCTGCAACAGGTACATTTAATATTATGTTGGTACATAGTGGAGCTGAAATTTAGAAAAAAGATGGACTTTGCTTTTATAATTTTACTCTACCAGTCAAAAAATTGGAGATTTAAATGATAGAATCCTTTTGTTTAACAACTTTAATCTAGATTTTTAACACAACAAAGTAGCCACTTTTTGCAGATTTATCAGCTCTTCTTTATTTGTTTTGTTTCCGAATGGTACCTTACGGTCGTATCATAGGTATGAAATTGGGTGATTCGACCGAAACCTATGTTACATGTCTTCTCATTCGTTTCGTTGGATGTTCACGTTGTCTAAACACCCCTGAAGACGTTGACACTTAAAAGAGTCGTTATAAATTAAATTATTTTTTTATGGTGTCCACACAAAACCGACTATTTAGACGTTTTTCACCGATGAAACAACACAATTTTTAGATCTAATTTCAACAATTTGTTTTCCTAAGATAGTAAATTTAGAGGTTAAAAAACTGACCATCTCA
>BLSH010145457.1:763837-776205 GCA_018402905.1 Glandirana rugosa | reverse complement strand
ACTCACAGGAAGTGATGAGGTAACTACATTTCTGGCAGGATCAACAGTTATTTTCTGTACTTGCTGAAAATTTTCTTAGTCTGAAATAAGAAAATGAATGCAACCTCCTCATCCAAAGACTTAGAAACATGCAATGTAAAAAAAAGTTGTTTGTAAATCTAGATATGCTTTAAAGTAACCTTGTCACAAGTCAGACTGAACATGCTGAATAACACATAAGTGTAGCACCCTCCTAGGTAGGTGCTAGAAGAGAGTATAGTTTTTGGGTCTTTCTGCTTACCAGGAAGCTTGCCAGGTATAGATGCTCTCATTCTACCAGGGAGCAGGATCCATGGAGAGTGGGGTTCTGGAGGGAGGGGGCGGCTGCCCCTCTTCTGTAGAAGCTGCCATGCGGCCTTAGGTGCCTGACCTGAGGGCTCAAAGTTGAGAATAGCTGCAACCCAGATCTCCTGCATAACTGACTGGAAGGGAGACACCCTAGGAAGGATCTGCTTTGGCCTACAGTGAGTACAGATGTGTCTTGTGTCCTGTCCTGTGAGCGCCATCCCTTCAGCTGTTCGAGTCAGAGGACGGGTAGCAGTGAAACGGGATGCCAGTCAGTGTCCTGAAGAGAAGCCGTTTCTTCAAGTCTGCTGCCAGTGCAAGCAAAGGACTTATTCTTCCCATACAAGTGCTGTATGGCATAACAGCCAGTCTGTTATCACATCTAGCCTGTGAGGCTGAGTGGGAGTTGTCATCCGCTGTAATTAGTTCCAGTTGGAGTATACCACTATTCCTTTCTCCTATCCAAGTTCCACAATAAATACCATAAACAATGCCAAAAAACCTAACCCCTGGATTGATTATTGAAAACGAGTGGCCTGATCAGGGGGAAAGCCCAGGGAATACTACACACAGCAAGCCCTACAGGGACAGTGCTACATAAGCAAAGGTGACCTATATGGAAAACTGCACGGAAAATATAGGCAAACAAATGTATGTACAATTTAAGACCTTTTCCATTTAAGTTAAGGTTAGTTCTGACTTTTGACCACTCCCACCTTTCCTGTTGGCTACCTAATCTTATTGACTGCTCTCTTGACTTACAGCAGTGTTTCTCAATTCCGGTCCTCAAGGCGCACCAACAGGACGTGTTTTCAGGATTTCCCTCCGCTGAAAGGCTGTGGTAATTACTAAGGCATTGAAACTGATCACCTGTGCAAAATAATGGAGAGCCTGAAAACATGACCTGTTGGTGCACCTTGAGGCCTGGAACTGAGAAACACTGACTTATAGGATTGTTTGGGAATATATTAGGGCTAAGTTTAACATTTACAGGAAAGTTCAAGTTTCCATAAAATGTATAATTGCCCGTGCCCCAGGATCTACTGAAGTTTTTAATTGAACTGAAACTGACTAATGGCAATTAATTTATTATCAAATGTTTAGTTTGAAATGACAAGGTTTATAACTGGTTTAGTTTAAAATAATTAGATATGGTGGCTGTATTAATTTGTAGGCCTTTTAGTTTAGGTGGGTGCAGAGTTCAGGTGGGTGCAGGGTGTGCAGAGCTCAGGTGGGTGCAGAGTGCAGTGCCCAGGTAGGTGCAGAGTCCCACCCTCAGTCTTCTTCCACCTCCCAGGACCGATCCCCATCCCCCTTCCTGTACAATTGGCATACAAATGCTTTTCATTTGTATTCTCCCCCAAATCTCCCCTCCAAACACAAACCTCAGACACAGAGCGGCTCAGCCCAGATGACAGCGAGCGAGGAACCGAGCGCAGTGTGCATCTCTCACTCCCGCCTTCTGGATGCAGCGCCCTCTGGATGCACTGCCATGTCAGTTTTTTTTTTTTTTTTTAAGTGGCCGCTCGCTCGGGGCTAATAATACAGTTTGAAACCCCCGAGACCCGGGGCTTTTTGGGGACCCACTCGGGGCTCCAGCCCCCCCCCCCTCCTGACACCACTGCTTTTGGGATAAAGGTTTTACATAAATAAATTAAAGGTGATTGTTGTAAGCAGCCCTGTCCATGGTTTTGTTTCAGTTCAGTTGCAGTTAGAGGGTTGAGACAAACCATTTAACACTGTCATGGGGGCTTACAGTGATCAGCTTTTATTTATTTATGTAAAACATCCCAAAAGGAACAAAACTGTTGCTGTAACTGCTTATAAAGTGTTAGCTGGAGTTTGGCTTCAATTTGTTAGTGCTACAAGCTGCTCCATGAGTCTCTTTTGACCCATTTTGTTATGTAGCCCTGTTGACATTTACTTGCCCCGTGGTTAAAGCCTAAAAATCCTGAGTCCTCTACTGTACAACTAGGAAAATAGAATTAATGACTTAAAAATCCATTTATTGGAATATAGTACACTTTGTTCCATATTGCTTGCTGCAAAACTGAGACTAGCTGGGAGTAGGATGGGTTTTACAGGAGATGTGCCTGTAGTTTTTTGTTTTTGCCAGTGTCCAGTCAGCTGAAAGTAGCTGCATAAAGACTAAGCCTGCATTCACATAGTGGCGACCTGACTTCGGCGCGACTTCGCTGGGCGACTTTCAGCGCGACTTCAAGGACCTCAGGCGACTTTACAACACGACTTTTGCCAGGCGACTTTGCCTTGACCAATCAGAGAAGGGAGGGGGCTGCCTAAAAATAAATTCTATTCTTTTAACTGTAAAGTCGCTTCCATGTAGATGGGGATCTGACTTGGAGGCGACTTCTATTGAATTCTATGGGCACAAGTCGGATAGAAGTCGCCTAGAAGTAGTACAAGAACCTTTTCAGAAGTCGCCTTGAAGTCGGAGCGACTTCAGTCATGTATATTATGACGGCTCCCATTCATTTCAATGGGATTTCAAATGTCAAGCGACTTGGGACGACTTGAGGCAACTCAAGTCGGATCGCAAGTCGCCCCTGTGTGAACGGGCACTCAAGATCCTGTGTCCTGTACTGTATTCCAACAAATGGATTTTACTAATGCATAAAAATTATTTTTTCTTGGTCAGCATTCCTATAAATGAGAATTGTCTATATGGAATTTTATTTTTTGCTTTTACAATATTTGTGCTTTGTATATTATTAGCTGCCTTGTAGTTATGTTTGTCCCCTAGTTAAGCTTTGCTATGTTAGAACTGCAATATAATATATTTATAATTATTTATTTAATATATTTCTCTTATTAAGGGATTTGGAACAGGAGTACAGACAGCGCTTGTCCTCTATGCGATCAGAGCTGGAGAATGAAAAGGAGCAATTCCTGCAACAGAATGATCAGCAAAAGAAAAAACTTGAGACCGACCTGGCCAATTACCAGATGGAACAGGCCTATTTCAGACACAAACTGGATTTGTCCTTAAAGGCAGGGAAAGCTTCAATTCCTACACAACGTACCTTCACACAAAGGGTTAAAGTGAGAGGTCTAAGAGGAAGCAACATGTAACCATTAGGTTTAAATGTAGTATTGTCTGTGCTAGACAAAAAAAAACTACATATAAACCTATTTGTAACATCACCTTGACATTACTATCATGAAAGGTAGCCTATCTTGTCATCACTTCAGCCGGAAGGGTTTCTGATGTTTTGGCATTGTCCTGTAGGCAGGCCCATTCGATATTGCATAAAGACAAGGTTGTTTTGGGCCGCGCTAAAAATAGTCTATACAGTGGCGCAAACCAGATGAATAAACTGGCCAACCAAAGTCCATAGGTTGATCAATATGTGGAGGTTCTATTGAATAAGGCGCTCCTATCCACTACAATAGGATCAGCATTGATCAAAATCTTGGTCACACAAAGGATCACCAAATGTGAGGCTCTCACTAGGTGGTGGCGGGTCGCACAGCATGTTTATCCAGCACATTTGGTGATCCTTTGTGTGACCAAGATTTTGATCAATGCTGATCCTATTGTAGTGGATAGGACCGCCTTATTCAATAGAACCTCCACATATTGATCAACCTATGGACTTTGGTTGGCCAGTTTATTCATTTGGTTTGTGCCACTATATGGACTATTTTTAGCGCGCCCCATTATTTGATGTGACCTATATATTTATTGTGTTTATTGGCTGCTGCTTTCCAATTTGGACTTTAGCGTGGTATTATTATTTTATTTATTATATAAGGTTGTTTTGGGACCATGTACCACATGGTTGCTGTTTTTCACCTTTATGGCTATTTTGTTACCTTCCCTTGTCTGACCGTGGTTAACAAGAATATTTTCTTCCATTGGATGCGTTGAGGGCTGTCAGGGTTTTTGTAATTACCACTACTAATTTTAGGGAGATGCATTCCCTGCTTTGTCATTGTAGAAGGTTCTGAAAGAGGTTTTTAAAACTCCAGATTCGCTCCTCCTCAGCTGATTTGACACGCTATTGTGCAAACCTATAGGTTGTGATATAGAGTTCCTTCCTCTTCATGTTAAAGCCGACTCTACTAAGGCAGTAAGTGTTTCTTGGGCTATTTGTCATCAGGCCTCTGTACCTCAGGTTTCTAAGGCTGTGACTTAGTCTTTTGTACATACAAAAATCCATTTTTTTTTTTCATTTAAGGATAGAGTGGTGCCGTTTAAAACCTCTGATAGCTTTCTTTTGGTTTGCCTATCCCTGTTAGGGAGATTTACTCTCGCTATTTGTCCTGGTGAACACTGCCACTAGACTGAAAGTAAGGGACAAGGCAAAATTTTGAGGGAAAGATGGTAAATCTTTCAATGGGGTTACTTGCTTTGGTGGCCATTATCTACATGGGTAATTCCCTCACTTGGGAGAGATTTTCTTTCATTTTCTGTTGCCTACAAAACAGGAGGGGAAATCTCAGGTCGTGTCCCATTGGGGAGATGTACTGTAATTCATCCTTATCAGTCTGATTTGGTCTTCCTTTTTTTTTTTGAAAATTACCATAAACATTTTGGCACATGAAAAATGTGATTTATTGTTCAGGGTGTAATAGTATTTAATGAACTAGGTTATATTGCATCGAACCACATGGATATATAGTAATAACAGCACTGTCTTGTGTTGCAGGAGAACAGCAGGTTACAAAAGGAAATGTTGGAGGTTGTGGGAAAGCTATCTGAATCAGATAGTCAGCTGGTAAAACTACAGACCAGTCTAGATCAAATGTTGCAAAACAAGGTAATGACCACTGTACAATATCACCTGTTTATAAAAACAATGAATTCCATACTTATATTATACTACTATCAGGGAGAAACACAAATAGTGAGCATGGGAACTAGCCTTCCCTGTTCTTTCTCAAATGATCAA
This sequence comes from Glandirana rugosa, assembly GCA_018402905.1. Classification (NCBI taxonomy): domain Eukaryota; kingdom Metazoa; phylum Chordata; class Amphibia; order Anura; family Ranidae; genus Glandirana; species Glandirana rugosa. Next base: position 770,968 of record BLSH010145457.1, on the reverse strand, counting down.
TTTTATGGTAGGTTAAGTGCCCATTCACACTACAGCAACTTTGGAAGTCGACTTGTGACAGAAGAAATGCTATGTTGGTGAATGAGAGTGGTCTTAATGTACACTACTGAAGTCGCTCCAACTTCAGAAAAGGTTCCTGTACTACTTGGAGGCGACTTCTATCCTACTTGTGCCAATAGGATTCATAAGTCGCCTCCAAGTCGAATCCCCCATCTAAATGCAAGCGACTTTGTTATTGAAAAGAATAGAATTTATCTGGAGCAGCCCCCTCCCTCCCTTCTGATTGGCCACAGGCAAAGTCGCCTGGCATAAGCCGTGTTGAAATTCGCGCTGAAAGTCACGCTGAAATCGCCTAGCAAAGTCACGCTGACGTCGGGTTGCCCCTGTGGAAATGCAGCTTACATTCACTTGCAAAATGATATGTTTTACCATGCAGGCTAGTGACATTGTCGGGTCCAGCAGGGAGCCGTGTGATGCACCTTTTAGCACATCAGGCTGCTTATATATATATTTTTTGTTTAATTTGTTTGAAGTGTCACAGTGAAACTTCATTCATGTCTCTGCACATGAGTGGCACATTGCACGGCTGTGACATGTGATGCCATCCAGTACGTTGCAGAAAAATGCAGACCTGCTGCATTTTCTGCACTGCCCCCACCACACCAGCATTGTGAGTGAACAGGACGCATAGAAAACAAATTGTTTCCTATGTGCCCTAGCAGCGACGTGTCATTTGTTTGAACAGGGTCAGGGAAGTGGTATGTAGGAAGTGGGTGGAGCTTCACATTAGAGCAAACTGTGGAAAATGAAGCCTGTTGACCAGGACAGGGAGATCTGACAGCCTGACCAGTGATAGCTTGTTCATCCACTGATGGCATTTCTGCAGTGGGTATTCATTGTGATGGGCGTATGTGCTAAATGTATTCGGGGTGCAAGTTGCAATGTGCTTAGTGTTCTTTGAATGATGTGGATTGCTAATGCACACTTACTAATGTTTGTAGTTGTAGTCAATTCTCCAGAAAATAGTGACACACCGGTTCTTTTAGGTGTGCTGCACATATGGGGCATTGTTGAAACTCCTGCTTGCTTTATCTTTAGTGCGGTTTCCGGCTAAACATTATAGTTACGTGTGTGCCTTAAGGTACTGATACACTAAACATTGCGATTGTTCAATCTCCGTTAGATCTACCTTCAGCTATGTAGTTCATGGGCCTGCCTGATTTGATACAAATGGAATGAATTGTTCAGGTGTTTTATCTTATTGCATAGTTTGGTAAGTCTAAAGGAGATTGCACAGAGATTGTAAAATCAGATTGTATTGTGTATAGCCAATTTCAAACGTACAAAGCATTGCACCACTTTTCTGTACGCTTATTCTTTGACCTCTCTGCTATCTATGATACAGTTGACCACCCTCTTTTCCTCAAAAAACTCGTTGCATTTGGTTTCAGTGACTGTACTCTTCATTGGTTCTCATTTTGCCTATCTCACTGCAACTTCAGTATCCCTTACAACTCTACCTCCTCCTCTCCTATTCCTTATTCAATTGGAGTCCCCCAAGGTTCTGTCCTTGGACCTTCCTTATTCTCTATCTATTCTTGATTCTCTTGCCTGGGTCAGTTGATAGATTCCCATGGCATACAATACTATTTCTATGCTGATGACACCCAAATCTATCTTTTTACCCTTCAGCTTACTCCATCAGTCTCCTTGTGCATCACTAATTTACTAACAGAGGTATCAATTTGGATGTCACATCACTTCCTGATATCTATCCAAAAGTAAGCTTATAATATTTCACCCCCCATGTCCCCCTTCCCCTGACTTCTCTGTCAAGATTGATGGCACAACTATCAGTCTGTCCCCTCCTTCCATAGTGCTAGAGGTAACCTTGAACTCTGAACTCTCCTTTTGGCCCCACATCCAATTGCTGTCCAAATCATGCCACCTCAAACTCCACAACCTCTCTAAAGTACGTGCCATTTTACCCACTGACACAACAAAGCTGTTAATTTGCTCCCTGATTATCTCTTAAATCGAGTTCTGCAACTCCCTCCTCAATGGCCTACCTTTACATAGACTATTCCTACTTCAGTCCATCATGAATTCTGCTGCCAGACTCATCCACATTACCAAAAGCTCAGTGTCTGCTACATCTCTGCCAGTCCCTCCACTGGCTTCCACTTATCCAACCAATAGAATTCATAATACTAACAAGAACTTAAAAAGCCATAGACCACTCTGCCCCCAGCTACATCACTAAGCTGATCTCAAAATACCAACAAAACTGCTCTCTATGGTCCTCACAAGATCTCCTGCTCTCTTGCTCCCTTGTCACCACTTCCCATGCTCACCTCCAGGACTTCTCCAGAGCCTCTCCCATCCTCTGGAACTCCTTACCCCAATCTATCCATCTATCTCCTACTTTATCCACCTTTAGGCGATCCCTGAAAACCAATCTCTTTAGAAAAGCCTCTCCTGTTTCTACTAGTAAGCTGAGTTTTTACTTTCTACGTCAGCTTATCCCCCATGGCTATTACCATGGTCATTACTCACTTTTGTGAGATAGTGTGTGTGTGTGTGTGTGTGTGTGTGTGTGTGTGTGTGTGTGTGTGTGTGTGTGTGTATGTATGTATGTACAGTGGGTACGGAAAGTATTCAGACCCCCTTAAATTTTTCACTCTTTGTTATATTGCAGCCATTTGCTAAAATCATTTAAGTTAATTTATTTTCCTCATTAATGTACACACAGCACCCCATATTGACAGAAAAACACAGAATTGTTGACATTTTTGCAGATTTATTAAAAAAGAAAAACTGAAATATCACATGGTCCTAAGTATTCAGACCCTTTGCTGTGACACTCATATATTTAACTCAGGTGCTGTCCATTTCTTCTGATCATCCTTGAGATGGTTCTACACCAGGGGAGGGCTGGCAGCTGTAGGCCTGGGGGGCAAGTCCAGTCAAGTGGCCCATTGAACCACCGAATCAGCTCACCATCCATGCCCACCCAATGGGCCTAGCGGGATCCATGGTAGGGCCGGCCCTGGGCGCCCCCCTTTGCCTGCAGTTAGTTGGTGGCTGCGCCCCTGGGCCCTATTTCCTTCCTCCACAAGAAAAAAAAAGTGTGAGCGGGCAGCAGCCATCGGCCATTTTAAATGTAAGTTAGGGTGGCCTGGGGGGCAATTGCCACCCTACCCCCTGGGCCAGCCCTCCCCTGTTCTACACCTTCATTTGAGTCCACCTGTGTTTGATTATACTGATTGGACTTGATTAGGAAAGCCACACACCTGTCTATATAAGACCTTACAGCTCACAGTACATGTCAGAGCAAATGAGAATCGTGAGGTCAAAGGAACTGCCTGAAGAGCTCAGAGACAGAATTGTGGCAAGGCACAGATCTGGCCAAGGTTACAAAAAAAAAAATTTTGCTGCACTTCAGGTTCCTAAGAGCACAGTGGCCTCCATAATCCTTAAATGGAAGACGTTTGGAACTACCAGAACCCTTCCTATAGCTGGCCATCCGGCCAAACTGAGGTATCGGGGGAGAAGAGCCTTGAAGAGAGAGGTAAAGCAGAACCCAAAGATCACTGTGGCTGAGCTCCAGAGATGCAGTCGGGAGATGGGAGAAAGTTGTAGAAAGTCAACCATCACTGCAGCCCTCCACCAGTCGGGGCTTTATGACAGAGTGGCCCGACGGAAGCCTCTCCTCAGTGCAAGACACATTAAAGCCCGCATGGAGTTTGCTAAAAAACACCTGAAGGACTCCAAGATGGTGAGAAATAAGATTCTCTGGTCTGATGAGACCAAGATAGAACTTTTTGGCCTTAATTCTAAGGGGTTATGTGTGGAGAAAACCAGGCACTGCTCATCACCTGTCCAATACAGTCCCAACAGTGAAGCATGGTGGTGGCAGCATCATGCTGTGGGGGTGTTTTTCAGCTGCAGGGACAGGACGACTGGTTGCAATCCAGGGAAAGATGAATGCGGCCAAGTACAGGGATATCCTGGAGGAAAGAGTGCTCAGGACCTCAGACTGGGCCAAAGGTTTACCTTCCAACAAGACAATGACCCTAAGCACACAGCTAAAATAACGAAGGAATGGCTTCACAACAACTCCGTGACTGCTCTTGAATGGCCCAGCCAGAGCCCTGACTTAAACCCAATTGAGCATTTCTGGAAAGACCTAAAAATGGCTGTCCACCAATGTTTACCATTCAACCTGACAGGACTGAAGAGGATCTACAAGGAGGAATGGCAGAGGATCCCCAAATCCAGGTGTGAAAAACTTGTTGCATATTTCCCAAAAACACTCCTGGCTTTATTAGATCAAAAGGGTGCTTCTACTAAATACTGAGCACAGGGTCTGAATATTTAGAACCATGTGATATTTCAGTTTTTTCTTTTTTAATAAATCTGCAAAAATGTCAACAACTCTCTGATTTTCTGTCAATATGGGGTGCTGTGTGTACATTAATGAGGGAAACAATGAACTTAAATGATTTTAGCAAATGGCTGCAATATAACAATGAGTGAAAAATTTAAGGGGGTCTGAATACTTTCCGTACCCACTGTATGTGTGTGTGTGTGTGTGTGTGTGTGTGTGTGTGTGTATGTGTATGTATGTACATATTTATGTGTATGTATGTGTGTGTGTATGTATATATATATATATACATATATACAAAAGTGAGTACACCCCTCAAGTTTTTGTAAATATTTTATTTTAGCTTTTCATGTGACAACACTGAAGAAATTACACTTTGCTACAATGTAAAGCAGTGAGTGTACAGCTTGTATAACAGTGTAAATTTGCTGTCCCCTCAAAATAAAACACAGCCATTAATGTCTATACCGCTAACAACAAAAGTGAGTACACCCCTTAGTGAAAATGTACACATTGAGCCCAGTTAGCCATTTTCCCTCCCCAATGTCATGTTACTCGTTAGTGTTACAAGGTCTCAGGTGTGAATGGGGAGCAGGTGTGTTAAATTTGGTGGCATCACACTCACTCTCTTATACTGGTCACTGGAAGTTCAACATGGCAATAACTCTGAGGATCTGAAAAAAAGAATTGTTGCTCTACATAAAGATGGCCTAGGCTATAAGAAGATTGCCAAGACCTTGAAGCTGAGCTGCAGCATGGTGGCCAAGATCATACAGAGGTTTAACAAGACAGGTTCCACTCAGAACAGGCCTCGCCATGGTCAACCAAAGAAGTTGAGTGCACGTGCTCAGTCATATCCAGAGGTTGTCTTTGGGAAATAGACGAATGAGTACTGCCAGCATTGCTGCAGAGGTTGAAGGGGTGGGGGGTCAGCTTGTCAGTGCTCAGACCATACGCTGCACACTGCATCAAATTGGTCTGCATGGCTGTCATCCAGAAGGAAGCCTCTTCTAAAGATGGTGTACAAGAGAGCCCGCAAACAGTTTGCTGATGACAAACAGACTAAGGACATGGATTACTGGAACCATGTCCTGTGGTCTGATGAGACCACGACAATTTTATTTGGTAGAGATAGTTTCAAGCGTGTCTGGCGGCAACCAGGTGAGGAGTACAAAGACAAGTGTGTCTTGCCTACAGTCAAGCATGGTGGTGGGAGTGTCATGTTCTGGGGCTCCATGATTGTCAACATGTACTGTGACATACTGAAGCAGAGCATGATCCCCTCCCTTCAGAGAGTGGGCCCCAGGGCAGTATTCCAATATGATAATGACCCAAATCACACCTCCAAGAGGACCACTGCCTTGCTAAAGAAGCTGAGGATAAAGGTGATGGACTGGGCAAGCATGTCTCCAGACCTAAACCCTATTGAGCATCTGTGGGGCATCCTCAAATGGAAGTTGGAGGAGCCCAAGGTCTCGAACATACACCAGCTCTGTGATGTCTTCATGAAGGAGTGGAAGAGGACTCCAGTGGAAACCTGTGAATCTCTGGTGAACTTCATACTCAAGAGGGTTAAGGCAGTGCTGGAAAATAATGGTGGCCACAAAAAATATTGACACTTTGGGCCCAATTTGAACATTTTCACTTAGGGGTGTACTCACTTTTGTTGTCAGTGGTTTACACATCAATGGCTGTGTGTTGAGTTATTTTGAGGGGACAGCAAATTTACACTCTTATACAAGCTGTACACTCACTTTAAGATATAATAAAATATTTACAAGAATTTGAGGGGATGTACTCATTTTTGTGAGATACTGTGTATATGTGTGTATATATGTATGTATGTGTGTGTGTGTGTGTATATATATATATATATATATATATATATATATATATATATATATATATACATACATACATACATACATACATACATACATACATACATACATACATACATACATACATAGAAAGTATTCGGCCCCCTTTGAACTTTGCGACCTTTTGCCACATTTCAGGCTTCAAACATAAAGATATACAACTGTAATTTTTTGTGAAGAATCAACAACAAGTGGGACACAATCATGAAGTGGAACGAAATTTATTGGATATTTCAAACTTTTTTAACAAATAAAAAACTGAAAAATTGGGCGTGCAAAATGATTCAGCCCCTTTACTTTCAGTGCAGCAAACTCTCTCCAGAAGTTCAGTGGGGATCTCTGAATGATCCAATATTGACCTCAATGACTAATGATGATAAATAGAATCCACCTGTGTGTAATCAAGTCTGCACTATGATAGTCTCAGAGGTCCGTTTAAAGCGCAGAGAGCATCATGAAGAATAAGGAACACACCAGGCAGGTCCGAGATACTGTTGTGGAGAAGTTTAAAGCCGGATTTGGATACAAAAAGATTTCCCAAGCTTTAAACATCCCAAGGAGCACTGTGCGATAATATTGAAATGGAAGGAGTATCAGACCACTGCAAATCTACCAAGACCTGGCCGTCCCTCTAAACTTTCAGCTCATACAAGGAGAAGACTGATCAGAGCTGCAGCCAAGAGGCCCATGATCACTCTGGATGAACTGCAGAGATCTACAGCTGAGGTGGGAGACTCTGTCCATAGGACAACAATCAGTCGTATTCACCAGACTATGAGGAAGGTAAAGTTATAATAGCGTGTCACGAGGAACCCTACAAATTTCGAACCCTTTAGAAAAACATAGGTTTAGGCCGAAATT
>BLSH010145457.1:707847-723432 GCA_018402905.1 Glandirana rugosa | reverse complement strand
AAAAGCTCACAAAGGCACCTTAAACATTTGCTGACCGCTGTACATATATATATATATATATATATATATATATATATATATATATGCGACCCGTCAGAAAGTGTTTATACCAAGATCATAGCTGCAGCTAGTGATGGGCTGTCTAGTAAAAGTGATCCGGGTGTAACTAGAAGGGCCACTGCCCGCAGTGGTTCCTGGGCTCTCTTGTCCCTCCGGGGAATCTTGGACCATGGTAAACTGCTAGGATTCACACAGAGGAGACGGAGGATCATTTGTTTCCTCATCTCCTCTGTGATTAATGAAGCCAAAAGCAGCAATAATTATGTCACTCCCAGATTCAGATCTGTCATTCCTTGGCTGTTACAGCAAGTGAAGCAGCTAACTGAGCATGGTCTGTGCTTGTTTAGCTGCTTTGGAGGGCAGAGGAGGCACTGGGAGTCTAAAAGACCCCTGATGTTTCCATAAATAGTACCGGTCACCTGCCCAAAGCTATTTCATAGGGGGCCTATTAGCCCTCTTGCGATAGAGTTAAATGAAAAAGAAAACCGTAAAAAAAAATACAAGTAAATAGAAAATACGGTAGTTAAATGAAAAAAAATTTAAAGTACCCCCACCACTCCACACAAACGTAGGTCCCACGCGCATATGTAAACAGTGTTTGCACCACATGTGAGGTATCGCTGCGAACATCCGAGTGAGAGCGATTATTCTAGGACCATCAATCATAATTAAAGTAGAAGTTCAGGCAAAAACTAACTCTAAATCTACTGGCAGCCACATTCTAAGACGAATCTAGCAAAAATCGCTGTACATACCTTCTCTGCAGCTGATCCGGTCCGGTCTCCTGCAGCGGAGGCTGTGTGAAAGAGATAGCCGACAAGGCCTGGGAATTGACATCACTCATAGACTTACTATGGGGCTTCCGTTGTCTGTTGCCTCTCCTGCACTTGCCTATACAGAGAAGCTGCCGCTGACAGCTCAGTGTTGGACCGGACCGGAGTGGCTGCAGAAAAGGTATGTATAGCGATTTTTGCTTAACAGGGTTACATAGATTAGTCTTAGAATGTAGCTGCCAGTAGATTTTGAGTTAATTTTTGGCTGAACTTCTACTTTAATTCTAGATTGATATCTTGTAAAGACTTTTAAAGTGTCACCTACGAAAAATTTTACATACTGTAGTTTGCCATTTCTCGGGCACAAGTAATTTTGATTCTTAACACATTTGGTATCTATTTACTTGATGCAGTATCATCGTTACCTAAAACTAGATATTACATTGTGTTTGTGTGCATTAAATTCATTTTAGTGTATTTTGTCCTGTTAATTTGCATTTAAAAATGGCTGCGTAAATATTATGAGGCATAAAAAATTGCATCTAAAACTGTTTTATTTTCCAGGGCTTCTGCTTTCAGATGTATAGGGATTGACTTCCTAAAACTGGAGACTGCAAAATCTGGTGCAGTTCTGCATAGAAACCATCAGCTTCCAGTTTTTGGTCTAAGCTGAAGTTTGAAGCTGATTGGCTACCATGCACAGCTGCACCAGATTTTGCACTCTCCAGTTTTAGTAAATCAACCCCATGATGTTTGGAGGTTCTAAGTAATTTTCTAGCAAAACAATGCTGATTTTAATGTGGGTGTAAAAAATTTAATAAAAGCAAGTGGTTAAAAATGGCTAAAATCCATCCGGGCAATGACAGTTTCACTTGCTGTTTGCAAATAGATCTGTGTAACTACGCAATACAAAACCATACCTAAAATTGAGCTTTAAAGGATATGTTTACTTTTTTTTAAAAAAAGAATGAATGCACATTTTTTTGCAGGTAAAAAACATGTGCATTTCTATTTTTTTTTTTTTTTTTTTTTAGGACCCTGAAAAGCATTGCACCAGCAATCAGCAGATCACTGCAGACTGTCAGTGTGAGCTGTCTGCCCATACATCGTACAGCCAAGCAGTTTCACACTGACGGGAAGACTCAATGAACTACCACAGAGCTCAACAGCGCCGTGGTAGTTCATTGAGGACTACAAGCCGACAGCCACAAAAGATGTCGGGGCTTGTAGTTCATTCACATACACAGCTGTGTGAATGAATGACATGGCCGTGTGGACAGAGCCCCACATGGGCGTGCTGTTTTCTAAAAAAAAAATGACAGCTAGTACAGGGAATTCCTCCCCGCACTGCTGTCACAGGGAGAGGAGGGAACAGCGAGCGTCTACAGCAGTGGGAACATGTAACGTGGTCCTAAAGGTGAATTTATCCTTTAAAGTCATTTCAGCTGTAATTGTCAATAAATCTACAGCTTGTCATTAAAATAATGCCTAGTGATCTTGCCATGGAGGTTTTTGTTCAATCACATGCTAATATAGAGTAACAATGTTCTGCCCTGGGTTCCCAGTTATGTTTCTGGGTTGTCGCCATGTCACATGGGCTTCTTTTCTAGGGACTATAAGGGGGTATTAATTAAAACTGAAGAGTGCCAAATCTGACGCAAATCTGCATCGAATCAGCTTCCAGGTTTTATTTCCATAACTTAATTGAACAAGCTGAGGTTAGAAGCTGATTGGCTACCATGCACAACTGCGCCAGATTCTAAGTTTAGTAAATCTACCCCGCAGCACCCGTTCACACCGATGCAACTTGCCATGATAAGTCGCACCATATTGTTTGGCAATGGAACTATTCAAATCAGTGCGACGCCGACCTTGCGGTGCCGCACAGATTTTAAAAAGTAGTTCCTGCACTACTTTTGGCGATTTCAGGTGCCATTTGCATAGACCTCTGTGCATGAAGTTGCACAGATGTCAGCCAAGTCGCACCTGAAGTCACACTGACGTGACTTTGAAATTGTGTGATTTTAAGTAGTCACATGATTTCAAAGCCGCATTCAATGTGAACGAGGGCTAAGTGCCTATGTCAATGCACATTGTGCTAGCTCGTTCTACTGTTGTCACCATCAGAAAACCTTGCTTGAGAAATGTCATGCAGACATCACTGGAGTACATGCATATAGACAGGAAGTGGCTGGAAGAGTCTAACAGCACTGAAAGTATAAAAAAGGAGAAAGATAGTATTGTGTTTAAAAAAAATTTAAATTCTTTACAGTTCACTTCAATTAGTATTTTCATCGACTTTCATTGTATTTAGTTGCTGTGGGTTACTACATTCTGTAGTGAATAGAACTTTGCACTTCCTTATGAAATACATATTAATTACTGATTGTTTTACAAGTATCCATGTATCACTGAGGGGAGCCAAAAATCCTGGTTATTTGTGGTTGGTTAAATATAATGAATTTTAAATGTTATGTCAACTGTTTACTGCTCTCTTAAAACCATTTCAACTGAGCAGTTTCTTTTTTTTTTTTGCTTCTGGATACAGTTTGTCAGCGATGGCTTTCTTAGCTAACATTGGATACATTAATGTTTTCTTAAGGCATGATCTGGAAAATGCATGTATAATTATATTTAATTCAGGTGAACCATCCATTTGTCTATAGGGAAGAGGCAGAGGAAGAACTTGCTGAGAAACTGGCACAGTTTGAATTGCAGTATACCGAGTATTGCCAGTCTTTAACACAACAGCATCTAAATGAACAGAATGAACTCTTGCAAAAACATGAGCTGGAAAAGAAGGCCCTAATACAGGATCACATGGATGAGATTAGCCGATGGCAAGAAAAAGAGAGGGCGCAATGGAAAAGCGATCAGACGAACTCGGTCGAGAAACAAAACGAGGAACAAACTGGTATTTGTAAAACTTTCGCTATTGAGAAGGAAATGCTAGAAAGCTACTACAGAGATCACATTAATAGGCTTAAACATGAAATTGAGGGTTTGAATGAACTTGTGCTAAAAGCCAAGAGCTCTGACCTAATCAAGAAAGAGAAGCAGTCTTTAGTGAACAGACTCTGTGATCATTGTACAAAGGGGAATGAAGGACCGCATTTATTTTCTCTACAGGCAGGAAGCACAGAGCCAGAACATCAAATGATGGACGATACAAATAAGCAACAGAATGAAAATGTCGGGCATCAAAGTGATTCTGCACCTTTACACGTACAGCACAAGCTGGTCTTGTCTGCTGTAGAAGTGTTGAAAGGAGAACAGTCCTTGAAACAAAAACAGGAGCATGTACTGATGGCGTTGCAAGAGATAGAGAGCTTGGTAGCTTCCTTGAGAGCACAGCTGCATGAAGAAACAAAGGCTCAAGAGACTCTTATTGTACATCAGAAAGGATATGGTGAAGACCAAATGCATCTGAGCAACCAATCAAAAAAAAGGGAAGATGAATGCATGTTGGCTAAGGACAAATCAAAAGACCTGACCTTTCAGTTACTTGAAGGCGAATCGCATGTCAAAAACCTGGAATCTGCACTTCAGATGCTTGGCAGAGAGGAAGAAGAACTGGAGAAACAGGTGGCAGTGTTAGCAGGCCATATTGGCTTGGAGTACAAGCTTATGAGAAACAAAGGACTAGAGCAGGAGCAAGGTGAAGATTGCGCACCTAAAAGTGAGTGCCATTACCTTATCGAAAATGTCAAAGAGCTTGTTGATGACAATCCCTCGTTATGCCAGCAGCTGATAAGCAAGGACGACCTATTAAACCTCCTACTCGGGCATCTCAGAGAAGCAATGAGTCAGTGCCAACAGCTAGAACCGCTAGCAGCCAAACAAATCCAGGAATCCACTGACCAGCTTGAAAGAGACAAAGACTATGTCAAAGGCAGGCTGTTTGAGCTAGAAGACTTGGTACGAAGGCTAGAGCAAGAAACCATTTCAAACCAGGATGACAGGTTAGATGATGGATTTTTTTCCATTTAAACAGCACTGAATGAGCACCTGACACAATACTAACCCTCCACTGACTTTTTGATTATGGGAAATTTTCTAGGATGTTCAAGCTTGTACAATGCCTTATAAACATTTTAAGATCCTTATTATTTTTTCCAGGTTACTAATCAAGACAATTTGCAGGGTATTTTTTCATTGTTCATTGGGGACATTTATGAAAACAAAGTAAAAAAGGAGAATGTTTCTGAAAACTTTCATCAATATTGTATGATGTTCAGGTTTATCTTTTTATTTTTCCATGTTCATAAATTTCCCCTTTAAACATTTACCATTAACAGTAAATATTTTTTATACTATAGGGGGCACTCTTTTCTTTCCTTTTATGTTCTATACGCTCTACTTATTCTCTGCTCACACTAACAAAACAGAATTTCAGCATTAAATTAGAAATCGTGGCACAGTTTCATCTTGCTATGCTTTTTAGATTTATTATTATGCTACTGTTTAGCTTTGCAGCTTATATATGGGTCTTATTTACAGTAATAAGTAGCAATCTGTTAAATATTAAAATGTCAAAGGCTGCTGTTCACTGAAAATTGTTTGGTTAATGATTCATGATTTAAGCACTGTTTTGATTGAAGTCCCTGTCTTTTAGTTATTTAGGACAGCGTAATACATTTTAAAAGATAGAACCTCATTATTTAGATCAGTGGTCTACAATCTGGGGCTGTTGAGCCACGTGTGGTTCTCTTCTTATCTTTTACAGCTGCTCCTGTTTTTCAGTTTCATGCTCTTTGTACCAACCTTGTGGCCACCCACATATTCATCTGCTGTTCTATACCTACCACACTTGACTATATGACTCTACAGACCGTGTTACTTTTGTAACATTGCCATAACATACATACATAATACCTGCTGTCATCCTAATGCAGGGGTCTCCAAACTTTTCAAACAAAAGGCTGTTTACCGTCTTTCAGACTTTAGGAGGAGGGATTGGCCAGTGGGGGTATAAAATGTCCCAACATCAGTGAAAATAAACATGGCCTCAGGGTTGGTCGTTAGTAGGAGGAAGAGTAGTGCCCCATCATTGGTATTAGTGGGAGAAATCGTACCCCATCATTGGGATTCGTAGAATAAATAGTGCCCTATTGTTGGTGTCAGTAGGAGGAATAGTGACCCAAGGGCCGGATAATAGCTAGTAAAGGGCCACAGTTTGGAGACCCCTGTCCTAATGTAAGTGTATGTTGACAGTCATTGAACCATTGCAAGCAGCATACTGCATTATGACAGTGCTGCTATCCAGTTTTCTGTTATAAAATAGTAAAAACACTCATCAAATGTTACAATTAGACATGGGTCAAGCAGAGGCTTTATTAATCAAGTCTTTAAGCAATTTAATGTAATTTGTTATGCTTTTTTCATGATCTTGTTTACAGACCTATTTTGGTTAATTATGATTAGTATCTTAATTGTGGTTTATGAGCTTACAAGGTTTGAGACCTCTGAGTTCATAAAGAGTTAAAATGTATTAGCTAAAGATCTGAGTTCAAAATAGACAGCTACGTTCTTTAGATCTCCCTCCAAAATGTATATTGGTAGGAATAGAATTTGTGCCCAGAAACTTCCGTTATTTAACCGTGCAGTTAATGCTTATGTGATGAGTGAATTTATATACTTATGACTGTTCTTTTGTGCAGGTGCTGAATATTATACAATAGCTGGCATACCTGCATGACTTGCCTGTATTGTTACTGTCCTAGCTCACATTGGATCTGTTTTTTTTTGGGTTTTTTTTGTCAGTCTTTTCCCTCTTAAATAAAAACAGTGTGCTGTCCTCACAGTTCAGTTTGATTCTATTCGAATCTGAAATTTTGAATCTGATGAGCAGCTATGAACAAAGTAAGCTGGGTACCAATAAGTAAATGATCTCCTATATCTCTTGGGAAATGGTTGTAAGGTTCCTGCAGAGGTTTGTTTTTGTCATATACCATAAGGCCCTAATCATAAAATGTTATTAGAATCCCTGATTATGTAAGGGGGGATTGAATGGAATTGGCTGTTTAGATTAACATGTGAGTACCTACAGAAATGATACAGTAATAATTAATAAACATGTAATTGAGTATGACATCCATGTAAAATTGATAGACTATTGAAATTGTATTAAAAAAGTATATAGCCAAGCCACTACACTGTTATTAGAATACATAATTGCAAAACATCACACACAAAGCTGAAAAAAGGCTAAAACAATTTACCCCTCTACCATGTGTTAAAATTGGTAGAGGGGTAAATTGTTTTTTTTTTCCTTTTTCCAGCTTTGAGCGTGATATTTTTTTTTTTTTCCTGAAAATTGAAAGACCAGATTTTGTTGAAGGTGTCTTTTTCAAGGACGTATAGAGGCTGCTGACCTGTTCTGAAAATCCTCATTACCTGGCTGTGATGATGATCCACTAGGCTTCAGTTCTCCGAAATTACTAATCCAGAAAAATTAAGTAAGGTGGGGGGGGGGGGGGGTTGACTTTCCTGATCTGCATACTTTTCCAGGTCAGTGTCTAAATAGTAAAACTAGTCGGGAAGCTATCATCTGCAGAAGGCCAGTAATGGCAGACCTTATAAAATAGACCTGATCGATCTGTTTTGATAGCTCTTATATGATAGCTTTAGCTCATGCATTGTATTACCCTTTATTTTACAGAGAAACTCTGGTAGCTATGTCCAATTAAAAAACATGCAGAGAAATGGTCAACATTACAGCCTGTGGGCTCCTTGCAACTGATCGTTTCTCCATTACTAACTTGCCGTGCCTTATTTTCCATTTTAATTTTTTTTTCCATTTTGATGCCATGCCTTTTGAACTTTTTGCAGACGGTTATTTTGGTAGAGGCAGGACTTTGCTTCTTCATGTCAGAGCCTCTAGCAAGGAGATCAATGGACAGCACAATTGTGACCTCACCAAATCTCACTCCACATCCCCTGAGACTAAAAGTCAGAGGCATATACAGTGCCTTGAAAAAGTATTCATACCCCTTGAAATTTTCCACATTTTGTCATGTTACAACAAAAAGAGCGTAAATGTATTTTTTTGGAATTTTATGTGATAGACCTGCACAAAATGGCACATAATTGTGTAGTTGAAGGAAAATAATAAATGGTTTTCAAAATAAATGTGTGAAAAGTGTGGCGTACATTTGTATTCAGCCCTCCTAAGTCAATACTTTGTAGAACCACCTTTCACTGCAATTACAGCTGCAAGTTTTTTTTGGGATGTCTCTATCAGCTTTGCACATCTAGAGAGGACATTTTTGACCATTCTTTTTTACAAAATAGCTCAAGCTCTGTCAGATTGGATGGAGAGCGTCTGTGAACAGCAATTTTCAAGTCTTGCCACAGATTTTCAATAGGATTTATGTCTGGACTTTGACTGGGCCATTCTAACACATGAATATGCTTTGATCTAAACCATTCTTTTGCAGACCCTAATGCCTCGTACACACGGGACGCCGATTGTACTTACGATCGTCTCAAATCATAATGTAACTTGCATACTGACTGCACTACACGATCGTACGAGCACAGAAAGAACGTTCAGGTGCATGTAATTAGCATCCGGCCGTTCCTGACTTCGGAGCATGCCTGTTTTGCACAATACAACTTGTTGTACCAACTGCTCTGTATACACAATACAACGGTCGTATGAGCGCTTGTTGGTACAACCAAGTTTTCTAGTTTGCCCATACAACTCCCTTGTACGACCGATGCATGTTCGGCCGTTCTAATCGCGCATACGGACGATAGTTATCGCATACAACGGTCGTTAGTACGACCTGTTGTATACGATCGTCGTCCCGTGTGTACGAGGCTTAACAGTTTTTCTTCTAAGATTGCCCTGTATTTGGCTCCACCCATCTTCCCATCAACTCTGACCAGCGTCCCTGTCTCTGCTGAAGAAAAGCATCCCCACAACATGATACTGCCACCACCATGTTTCACAGTGAAGATGGTGCGTTCAGGGTGATGTGCAGTGTTAGTTTTCCGCCACACATAGGGTTTTGCTTTTAGGCCAAAAAGTTCAATTTTGGTCTCATCTGACCAGAGCATCTTTTTCCAAGTTTGTTCTGTCCCCCACGTGGCTTCTTACAAACCGCAAACAGGACTTCTTATGGCTTTCTTTCAACAATGGCTTTAATCTTGCCACACTTCCATAATGGCCAGATTTGTGGAGCGCACGACTAATAGTTATCCTGTGGACAGATTCTCCCACCTGAGCTGTGGATCTCTGCAGCTCCTCCAGAGTTACCATGAGCCTCTTGGCTGCTTCTCTGATTAATTCTCCCCTTGCCCTTTACTAATTAGGTGACTTCTGAAGGCAATTTGTTCCACTAGATTTTAGTTATGGGTATCAGAGCAAAGGGGGCTGAATACAAATGAATGCCACACTTTTAAGATATGTATTGGTAAAAAATGTTGAAAACCATTTATCATTTTCCTTCCACTTCATAATTATGTGCCACATTGTGTTGGTCTATCACATAAAATCCCAATACAATACATTTACAATTTTGGTTCTAACATGACAAAATGTGGAAAATTGCAAGGGGTATGAATACCTTTTCAAGGTACTGTAGTGTTATAGGTCTCCAACTACAGATAACTGAGACAAGAATGCCTAGGCACCCTCACTTACCAGGATGTACATTGCTGTTTTTCAGGAGGAATTAAAATGCATTATTTATGTTCTCTATACAATAGCAAATCTTTACTTTATGAGTTTGGGTCCACTTTAATTCTTGTTGACCAATATTACACTTTCTCTGCATATCTAGTAAGGATAATGTTTGTTCTGCTTTGTCTTTGCACAGGATGGAGCTGACTAGACTTTCTGAAGACAACACATTTCTCAGGAACAAGGCTGAGCGGCTCCAACGAGATATCATTCATTTGGATGACTCCAACAAGAAATACAGGTTATAATAACTTCATATTTCTATGACCCGTGTATCAGAAGGGTAATATAAAGGGGCAGTAACCCCTGAACCCCTTACAAACAACCATTTCATTGCTGTAAATCTTTGTTGCCATGTTAGGCTTGTTTTTCAAGCCTATTACTTACAAGAATTTTTATCAAAATCAACAACTAATATATATATTTGTGTATTCTTCATTTTCTTAGTTCTATTTGCTGCCTTTTGTATACTTTCACACTGTTCTGGATACATTACATTGATGTCTCCTGGATCTGCGATATTTATGGGTTTTGAAGGCTTAACACATGCTATAAGTTTGACTCCTTGTCATGGGGTGACTCCAGCTGTTACAGGTAGTGGTACTTGCTCTATCTGGTATAGAAAATAGAGAGAAAAGAAAAGACTTTGAGCCAGTTTACATATGTCCGGCCCTGGTTTCAGTGTGATTTTTAAAAGGAGTCTGGTGCGGTTTCGTTCACTGGTTTAGGTGCGATTCTGGTGCAAATTTTTACTTGAAATCAAATCTGAACTTGACTGGAAAAACGTACAGGACTCTTTTTAAAAACAGACTGCAATTGGACCGGACATGTGTGAACCTGCTCCATAGAAAGCTGATTTGGTTCACATGTCATGCGAATGGGATGCGGTTTAAAACCTGAGATTATGTAAAGAGTGACTAATAAATGACTATGACTTATAAAGACAGGGGGTGGGGCCTCCGGATGATGTCACCCGATGGCCCCGTCCCATGTCTTTATAAGTCATAGCATACGGCGGACCCAGCATTCGAGCGGGAGAGAGCATTGAGTCAACATCGGAGGAAGAACAGAGGGATTGGACCCGGCAGAAGAGGGAGAACACAGCGGAGAGAGAAGACCCGATAGAAGAGGGAGAAGACAGCGCAGAGCGGAGAAGGACCGGCAGAGGAAGAAGACATCGCTGGAGGAGGGAGCCGGGAGAGGGGAGAAGAAATTATTATTATTATTATACAGGATTTATATAGCGCTGACCTTTGCTCAGCGCTTTACAACATTAGGGCAGACAGTACAATTACAATACACTTCAATACAGGAGGAACCAGAGGGCCCTGCTCGTTAGAGCTAACAATCTAGGAATCGGAAGAGACGTCGGAGCTGTCTTAATAAAATACTTTAAAAACCTGTGTACTATGTTTATTTTTGACACTTTTTTTTTTTTTTTTTTTAGATGAATGGGTAGGAGTACAATGTACCCCATACTCCTTCACATAGGGTGGGGGGCCGGGATCTGGGGCTTCCAGATTCCGATAAGCCCCCCGCCCGCAGACCCAAACAACCACCGGCCAGTGTTGTCGGGAAGAGGCCCTTGTCCCCATCAACATGGGGACAAGGTGCTTTGGGGGGCATGCGGCCTGGTATGGTTCAGGAGGGTGGGGGCCGTTCGCTCATCCCCAGCCCCCTTTCCTTACCTGCCGGGCTGCATGCTCAGATAAGGGTCTGGGATGGATCTTGGGGGGTTCCCCTTAAAATCCATACCAAACCGAAGGGCCTAATATGCTTTTGGATGGGGGACCCCATGCCATTTTTTTTAAAAATTTGGCATGGAGTTTCCCTTTTAAGAGTCATACCAGACACACACGTTCACTGAAGTCGGATGGCTGTAGGACCGATGTAGGACACATGTCACAGAGCAAGGTAGGGTCAAAGTCGTATCATTGTTGTGTTGGACAAGTGTGAACCCGGCCTTAAACCCAAAACAAAAATGTAATATAACAGTTTACCAATCCTTAGATGTGATGGCTACTTTTTTTTTTGTCTTTTTCACTATTTTTTCACCTGGTGATCTGGCCAGTGACACACCTCCTGTATTATAGAGCATCCACTCTGGATGAAACAGTGCAGGGGCACCTTTGGACAGCAATGTTGCACTTTTGATGTGCTGCATTTTGAAAAGTCCTGCATGCTGCATCTTTGGTGCGCCTTCTATTGTAAATCAGTGGGAACACATCAAGAACACACCTCATCTTTCATTTTGAGTCATATGTCCTTGTTACTAGTGCATCCTGAGAGTCAGGAAATCAGAAAGTGCCCCAAAAATGCATCAAATGAGCGTTAAAAGCGTGATATGCATTTTTGAAAAAAAGCATACCACGTTTTTTAACACACCAGTGTGAAAGGGCCCTTACACTTGCCATGCCATTACCTGCACAACAATACCCTGGATTAGGCATTAATATTTATTATTATCTTAATGCATTCTATGTATTAACATAAAAAAAACTTCTGTGTTTAGCAGCCTCCCCAGCACCCCCTAATACTTACCTGAGCCCCTTCTCTCTCCAGCAATGTCCACGAGTGTCTTAACCGTCCAAGACACTCCTCCTGATAGGCTGCAGCACAGCAGTGGTGCCATTGGCATCGCCGGCTGTCAATCACAGTCAGCCAGTCAGGGGAGAGAGGGGGCAGGGCTCCGTGTCTGAATGGCTACACGGAGCTCTGACTCGGCTCAGGTGCCCCATAGAAAGCTGCTGGCTGAGGGGGTACTCGATGAGAGGAGGGACCCGAGAAGAGGAGGAGCTAGGCTGCTCTGTGCAAAACCAACTGCACAGAGGAGGTAAGTATCACATGTTCTTTAAACAAAAAGTAGCCTTTACAATCACTTGAATACTGATGATATTGATTGTGTTTTATTTCCTTCACCCAGAACTCAGGTTGAGGAGTTGAAGAAAGAAACAGAGTGCCTGCATTCCAAACTGGAACAACTAAGCAAACAGGTGAACAACATAAGCTAATCATCGGTTACAAAATTGTAATACATTCACTTAAAATTAATTGTATCTGTATGTTTTTTGGAGGCCAAAGATTTCACCATTTGGTTCTGGGCTGTTGGTTTTGCCTATGATTTTTAGACCGGCAATAGACGGCTCCTGCTGAACTGGCCAAGATTCGAACTGTGTATTGGCAGGCTGAATGCACCAAGTTAATCAACTTGAGTACAATCAGCCTGCCGGTTTTTACTTGTGATTATCGCTAGTGGCTGCTATAGCCGCTAGCAATAATCACTGTATTTTGCTGGCAATTTCTCCCACCCCAAACCCCCCAGAGAAGACAGTGTCTCAGCAGGAAGGATTCCCCTATCAGCAATATCTGTGATGATGGAAGAATCATGCAAATTTCTTTCCTGCAACCCGTGGTTGCAGAAAAGAAATTTGCACCCTCTGTCACCTGCCTAAGTTTTCCTTCCTTGGTTTATACCTTCTGTTGGTGTACTGCTAGTTTCTTCTGAGCTCTCATTTACTGTGCAGAGGGGAGTATATAGCCTAGTTAGGGAGCAGCAATGCTTTTAATCCTGTCCTACAACAAAGTGACCTGAGAAAAGGATTTCACAATCAGTAACAATCTTCATTTTCCTTGTGGGTAGACCTGGTTGAATAAACTTCTGTCTTAGGAGATCGAGCTCCTCATTTTTATTTTCCCTACTCCTTCCACAATTTTGTCCAGAGACTTTCTTCACATAACTTATTTTCTATAATAAAAAAAATGTAATCAAACAACACCCCTTGTACTGACTGTGGTACGTGGATGGACCTGGTTACAAGTTCTTGTGAGGTATAAGAAGCCAATTGATAATCTGACATGACAAACATCTACTCCACACTGAGATCTTTATTTAGCATAAAGCAGTCTTGAGGAATTCCTACTGATCAAAAGTATCTAAAGGTAAACACTTGTGATCCTAAAATCCAAGGTATATAAAACTCTGCTGTTGTCCAGGCAGATATCGCATGAGCAACAACAGACAGATGTTAGGATGGGCCCTACCATGTGTGACATTAATGAACCTGGCGCTTTAGACTGTGTGCTCCAAATCCATCAGCAAATGTAAATAACCCATGTCCTATGTGCTATGAACACTGAGTTTCACTAAAAAAAAATGTATTGAGATTACCAACAGAGTAGATGAATCAAGATAAGAGTATTGACTGCATTTTAATTAGAGGGTAAGACCCTGCTAAAGTGAAACTATAAGGCCTCATGCACACAGGAAGTTTTTTGATGTTTTTTCAGCAGCTGTTTTTAGCTGCAGACATTTTTTTCTACAGTCAATAAACCCTCCATCACGTTATCCTATGTGTTCATGCACACACAGGCTGTTATCAACTGTTTTTAGTAGTGACGTTTTTGAGCTGTAAAAAAAAACCCAAGACCAGTGGGTTCTGAGGGACGTTTTTCAGCTGTAAAAACAATCAAACGCTCAAAAATCAAAAACTTGGCTAAACGTCGATCCCCAATGTTTTTGGAAGTTTTTCGATCAATTGGGAAAAAAACCAAAAAAAAAACAGAATATTGGACACTTAGGGGTTTATTTGCTAAAATTAGTGAGGGCAAAAATAGTCACAATTCTGCAGAGAAACCAATCAGCTTCTAACCTCAGCTTGTTTAAGCTTTAGCGATAAAACCTGGAAGCTGATTGTTTTCTCTGCAGAATTGTGACTATTTTTGCCCTCTCTAGTTTTAGCAAATAAACCCCTAAATGTCCAATATTCTGTGAGGCACAACCCACCTTTCTCATACATATACATATATATATATATATATATATATATATATATATATATATATATATATATATTAATTTTCCTCACTGTATATATAGATATACACACACACATATATCTATCTTTTTCTTTTAAAAATAGACATTTGATACATGGCACAAAATTCTATGAGCCTTATAGGTTTTTTTTAGGTAATGGCACAGCAGCTTGTTGGAAAGAAACCTCACATGGACCTGGACTAAGGGCTTGTTTACACTTGCGGTCAGATGGTAAAAATAGGTGATTGAACCGTGGTTTACCTGCGCCCCCCTTAAAGCACAACTAAACTCTCTCAAGATTAACTGGTTTTAATCCTTATGTTGCTAGCATTAGTAAATAGGAAGGTATTTTAAATGTACTTGTTCTAATCTTTTTTTTTTTCTTCAGTTGCTTCCTGGTTTCTATCCTAGGCTAAAATGATGCCATACATCTCTTGGGTCTTCCTGGGCATTGTTTTTCTTTCTTCTGGAGGAGGGACTTTCTTAGCTAAGCCTGTCTGCATGCCTGAGCTAAGGGTAGATGGGTTCCAGGAAGTAATTGCTACATCAATCACTTGCCCTTACTCAAGATGGCCACGGCTATAAATGCTAGGGGGATGTTTTTCAAAATGATTTCTCAACAAAATAAAGTACGGAGACGTGGCTTGATGGGGGAGTTTAATCTGAATATTGAAAGAGAAATAGCATTTTCAGTTTGTGGTGCTCAGATACAGATAAGTTGCTCTTTAAGCTGCAAAGGCAGCTGGACAGAATTGTACACATTCCGTAACAGTGATGCTGTGCTTTTTAATGTCCGTGACAAAAATGAATTCCCCCTGTCAACTAAATGGGCCGTCAAGTGAATGCAATGCACAGAGTTGTGGCACAGTGGTTTTCTGTCAACTACCCTCTTCCAAGTGATCCACTGCAGATCTCTTTTCAGAGGGGCAGCAAGTGCAGAGATCGCTTTTCAGAAGCACTGCAGAAAATGGTTAAAGTGGTTGTAAAGGCTAAGGTTTTTCACCTTTAAACATTCTGGGCTGCAGCTCCCCAGACCCCCCCCCCCTTTTCTTAACTGAGCCCGGTTCGATTCATCGATGTGCACGAGCGCAGCGGCTCCCACTGCTGTCAATCAAAAGCTGTGACGTGGGAGCGGGGGGCAGGGCCGAGTCCCGCTGTCTGTGTCAATGGGTGCAGCAGTGGGACTCGAAGGCCGAGCCGCAACGGATGCTTTAACTAAGCAGGTCAGTGCCTGTAATTTTTCGTGT
>BLSH010145457.1:678564-707837 GCA_018402905.1 Glandirana rugosa | reverse complement strand
GGGGGGGGGGGGGGGTGATTGCTAGACTTGCTAACATATGTGTATAAATTTTAGCTGAAAGTGACTCATATTTTTTTTTTTTTTGTATTCTTCTTGCTCTTTAATTTAACATAGAAGCTGTCGTAAGGTCTTTGTTGCGCCTTCTTTCATGTCACAGCTGTATAGCAAACCCTAGATGACAGCTTTGAAAGCGCAGTGTAAAAATCCTTTTTTCTGCATTGGCTGTAATTATTTTTTTTTTCTACTGAGTGACCTCTGCCAATAGAAAGAGTCCTAACCAACAGGGAAAGGAGGGATGATATCAGTGTATCCAGACAGACTAGGGGAGATTTACTAAAACCGGTGCACACAGAATCTGGTACAGCTGTGCATGGTAACCAATCAGCTTCCACATTTTATTGTCAAAGCTTAGTTGAACAAGCTAGAAGCTGATTGGTTAGTGAGCACAGCTGCACCAGTTTTAGTAAATCTCCTCCATTGTGTTTAATTCTACTTTATGTTCAAAAGTATGAATTCCAGACTAAGTTTTCACAACTGCTGTGTAGGGATTGCTATAGAATTGTGACATGAGCCATAAGAGGCTTACGCCAGCCTCTATGCACAAGCACTGCTTGATGGGATAGCAAGAAGAATAGCATGTTTTTTTTAGGAGAAACAATAATATGCAATATTTTATTTATTTAGTCCCAACCCTAATAATTTTATACTAAAACATGATACATTTTATACTAAACTATTACACGTTCTCTTTAACTTGCCAAGTTTGCAATGTTAAAACTGCAGGAAGGGTCACGTCTCTGTTTGGAATAGAGAACCTCCATTCATTTCTGGTTTATAAGTATACATTTATTATGTGTCTCTTGCAGTACCAGGACCACCAGAATGGGTTGTCACAATCTAATGTACAGCATGAGGAGACGGTTCTTCATCTCAACACCAAACTACAGGAGGTCATTGAACAGAAGGACAAAGCCGATGCTGTTCTAGAGCAACTGCAGGGGATGATTACTGCTCTGGAGAGCGAGCGACACGAGCAACAGACAATCTGGCAAAGAGAAAAAGAAGAATTAGAACAAGAACTGCAGAAAACCAAACAAGAGGTAGGGTCCTTCTACACAGGCTTTCTGTTCAGGTCCTCCTGTCCATTTTTCAGTCGGACCTGAACGGACGCTCCATGCAGCCCTATGGAGCGGCAGATGTCAGCGGAGACATGTCCACTGACATCCGCCGTTATCTGATCCGATCCTGTCCATATAATACAGACCGATGGAAGACTATTTTCCATCCGTCTGTAGAATCGAATCGGAGTCGATCGCCTGTCCGTTTTCATCCGATCTCGATAGAGGAGAGCGGTGCTCTGACAGTTCCATCTCCGCTCAGTGAGAGGAGACGGAACTGTCATTCATCGGCTCAGCGGGGATCAGTGGAGAGATCCCTGCTGAGCAAAAGTGGATCCTTTACATAAAGCGGAGTGATTTGGCATAATTGAAACATGACAGATGACATGTTCAGATAAGGAAACCGAATGAAGAAAAACTTGCTCTGAGATCAGCAGCCATGAAGCCTGTTAGCCCCAAAGTAAGCGCCCACAGATGTAATAAGCAAGTATGCACTGTAAAAAGGGGTCGGAGAATTCCACCTCCTTGTTATTTATTATTAAAAGAAGAAAGTGCCAGTTCCTTCATAATTCAGTTGTTTTACCATCTTTTGTTCTTTATAAATGAACTGTAAAGCAGCCTTTAGTTTTATAGTTGTGAAATATACAATGAAGTCTGGTTGTACACTATATTTATCAACAGGTTTTCATGTTAATGTTGCATTAAAACAGAGAATAATAATAATGGATAAGGAGAAAAAAAGGGCATAAACGCATGTTTACTTAAAGAGTAACTCCACTTTTGTTGAGAAAAAAACATTCCCCCCTGGGTGATCTATGTACATTGCATTTTTTATTAAATGTAACCATCCTCATCTGTAATCTGCTTGTAATTAGTGTGTGTGTGTGTGTGTGTATAAAAGGTCAATGAGTTTCTGGACTCCTGACAGACCCTTGCATCGAAATTTCATCCAGTGCTGCATTGACTTTTCTGGATTCTGCCATGGGGAAAGCAAAAGAATTGTCTGCGGGAAAAGGTAGTTGAACTGTATAAAACGAGATAGGGATATAAAAAGATATCAAAGGAACTGAGAATGCCAATGAGCAGTGTTCAAACTCTAATCAAGAAGTGAAAAATGAGGGGTTCTGTTGAAACCAAACCACGGTCAGGTAGACCAACTGAATGTTCAGTCACAACTGCCAGGAAAATTGTTCAGGATGCAAAGAAAAACACACAAATAACTTCAGGTGAAATACAGGACTCTCGTGTGGTGTGGCTGTTTTCAAGATGCACAATAAGGAGGCACTTGAAGAAAGATGGGCTGCATGGTCGAGTCGCCAGAAGAAAGCCATTACTAAGCAAATGCCACAAAGTATCCCACTTACAATATGCCAAACAGCACAGAGACAAGCCTCAAACCTTCTGGCACAAAGTCATTTGGAGTGATAAAACCAAAAAGTAACTTCATACCGTGCATTGCCCACTTTAACATCAATGACAGCTTGAATTATTTTGTGATATTTGTGGATGAGGCTCTTTATCTTCTTAGATTGTAAAGCTGCCAATTCCTCTTGGCAAAAAGCCCAGTTGTGGCTGAAATTTTAGTTGGTCTACCTGACCGTGGTTTGGTTTCAATAGAACCCCTCATTTTCCAATTCTTGATTAGAGTTTGAACACTGCTCATTGGCATTCTCAGTTCCTTTGATATCTTATTTATATCCCTATCCTGTTTTATACAGTTCAACTACCTTTTCCCGCAGATCCTTTGACAATTCTTTTGCTTTTCCCATAACTCAAAATCCCGAAACATCAGTGCAGCACTGGATGAAAGCTGCAAGGGTCTGTCAGGAGTCCAGAAACTCATTAACCTTTTATACACACACACTAATTACAAGCAAACAGATCACAGGTGAGGATGATTACCTTTAACCACTTGCCGACCACCGATCGGCATCTGACGGCGGCAAGGTGGCTCGATAACGCGGATCGCTGTCATATGACGGCGGCTGCGGGATCAAGCCTAGTGAGAGGGGGAAGGGCTGTGGTCACAGCCTTCCTCTACATGGAAGCTGTGACCACTTCCCTTCCCCAGCTAGGGCAGTCCCCACACAGTTAGAACACGCCCAGGGAACACAGTTAACCCTTAGAGCGCCCCCTGCAGGTTAACCCCTTCACTGCCAATGGCATTTACACAGTAATCAGTGCATTTTTATAGCACTGATCGCTGTATAAATGCCAATTGTCCCCGAAAAAGTGTCAAAATGGTCCGACATGTCTTCTGAAATATCGCAGTACCGCTAAAAATCGCAGATCGCCGCCATTACTAGTAAAAAAAATATATAAAAACCCCAAAAATGAATTCTCCTCATCCGTAAATGCGACCACTTTTGCGCAAACCAATCAATAAACGCCGATTGCGATTTTTTTTTTATCACAAATATGAGGAAGAATATAAATCGGCCAAAACCGATGAAAAAAAATGTTTTTTTATATTTTTTTTTGGATTTGTATTTTAGCAAAAAGTAAGAAATTTGGGTTTTTTTTGCAAAATTGTAGCTCTTCATTTGTTTATAGTGGCGATCAGAAATGACGCGGCGGTGATCAAATACCACCAAAAGAAAGCTCTATTTGTGGGAAAAAAAGGACGCAAATTTTGTTTGTGTACAACGTCGCACAACCGCGCAATTGTCAGTTAAAGCGACGCAGTGCCGAATTGCAAAAAGGGCTCCGGTCCTAAAGCTGGAAATCCTTCCGGTCCTTAAGTGGTTAATAGCCATTCAAACGCCTTTGTGTCAACTTGTGTGCATGTTATCAGGCCAAAATCACCAGGGTATGTAAACTTTTGGTCAGGATCATTTGGATAGTTTCTGTCGTCTTTATAATTTAAAAAGGGTAAACATAGTTGATTGATAATAAATGGCTTCAGCCAAACACTAACCATGAGTGAAAGAAAAGTTTTTGTGTTCTCATTCATATTCTCTGAAAAATGGCCAAAAAATCATAAATTCTGCCGGGGTATGTAAACTTATGAGCATGACTATACAATACCTCACAAGTGAGTACACCCCTCACAATTTTGTAAATATTTTATTATATTTTTCATGTGAAAACATAGAAGGAATGACACTTTGCTACAATGTAAAGTAGTGAGTGTACAGCTTGTATAACAGTGTCAATTTGCTGTCCCCTCAAAATAACCCAACACACAGCCATTAATGTCTAAACCACTGGCAACAAAAGTGAGTACACCCCTAAGTGAAAATGTCCAAATAGGGCCCAAAGTGTCAGTATTTTGTGTAGCCACCATTATTTTCCAGTACTGCCTTAACCCTCTCAGGCATGGAGTTCACCAAAGCTTCACAGGTTGCCACTGGAGTCCTCTTCCACTCCTCCATGTCGACATCACACAGCTGGTGGATGTTAGAGACCTTGCGCTCCTCCACCTTCCGTTTTGAGAATGCCCCACAGATGCTCAGTAGGGTTTAGGTCTGGAGACATGCTTGGCCAGTCCATCACCTTTACCCTCAGCTTCTTTAGCAAGGCAGTGGTCATCTTGGAGTTGTGTTTGCGGTTGTTATGTTGCAATACTGCCCTGTATGTCACAGTACATGTTGGCATTCATGGTTCCCTCAATGAACTGTAGTTCCCCAGTGCTGGCAGCACTCATGCAGCCTCAGACCATGACACTCCCTCCACCATGCTTGACTGTAGGCAAGACACACTTGTCTTTTTACTCCTTACCTGGTTGCCGCCACACACGCTTGACACCATCTGAACCAAATAAGTTTATATTGGTCTCATCAGACCACAGGATGTGGTTCCAGTAATCCATGTCCTTAGTCTGCTTGTCTTTAGCAAACTGTTTGCGGGCTTTCTTGTGCATCATCTTTAGAAGAGGCTTCCTTCTGGGATGACAGCCATGCAGACTTATTTGATGCAGTGTGCGGCGTATGGCCTGAGCACTGACAGGCTGCCCCCTCTTCAACCTCTGCAGCAATGCTGGCAGCACTCATACATCTATTTCCCAAAGAAAAGCTTTGGATATGATGCTGAGCACGTGCACTCAACTTTTTTGGTTGACTATGGTGAGGCCTGTTCTGAGTGGAACCTGTCCTGTTAAACTGCTGTATGGTCTTGGCCACCATGCTGCAGCTCAGTTTCAGGGTCTTGGCAATCTTCTTATAGCCTGGGCCATCTTTATGTAGAGCAACAATTCTTTTTTTTCAGATCCTCAGAGAGTTCTTTGCCATGAGGTGCCATGTTGAACTTCCAGTGACCAGTATGAGAGAGTGAGAGCAATAACACCAAATTTAACACACCTGCTCCCTATTCACACCTGAGACCTTGTAGCACTAACAAGTCACATGACACCGGGAAGGAATGGCTAATTGGGCCCAATTTGGACATTTTTACTTAGGGGTGTTCTCACTTTTGTTGCCAGCTGTTTAGACATTAATGGCTGTGTGTTCAGTTATTTTGAGGGGACAGCAAATTTACATGCTGTACACTCACTACTTTACATTGTAGCAAAGTGTCATTTCTTCAGTGTTGTCACATGAAAAGATATAGCAAAATATTTACAAAATGTGAGGGGTGTTCTCACTTTGGTGAGATACTGTATATGTCCTTATTTAAGATGAGGGAAAAAAAGGGGAGGGGGGATGCACTGGATTGCACCAAAATGTGCATGCAGAAAAGCATCTGGAATGCATGTGAACTGGCCCTAAAGGAAAAATTTCAAAAGAAATGAAAAGGTGAGCCAACACCTTACACCCACCCCACCCCTATCCCTGGTCCCTGCTTATCTCTGCGGGTGATGAGCTACCAGTGCCTACGTAGCTGCTGCATTGGTCTAGGGATTTCAAATCCCCGCTCCTCTCCCCCTTCGTTCTCCAGCACTTCCAGATGGATCTGTGCTGTATCTAACCAAAATAGAATCACTGGTCCTCGAAGGGTAGAAGAGTAGGTATTTTAAATCCCCAAACCGCTGCACCAGCTGGGTGGACACTGACGGCTCATCACCCACAGAAATAGGTTGTATGGTGTACTGCAAAGACAAATTTAGACTTTAGGGGGAAAGGAGAACACGTAACTACCAGTGCAGTAAAAGGTGTTAGCAGATGTGAAACAGATGCTTTTCAGTTGTTCCTTCGTGTGACTTTGTGTTAATACCAAGTAACATTGCGTATTTTGAGGCTTTATGACTTATGATTTCCAGGTATTTCATGAGAAGTTAAAGGAAATCTCTCTGAAGTATGAGAAATTCCTTTTAGCTGTCATTGCAAAAAGGTGCCCTATTGGAAAAATGTCTTACTAGGGTAACTGCTAGTATGTAAACTTAGGGTGGTAGTATTCTGGCTTTTTGTATAAATGAAAATTAGTTTCTTAGTAGAATGCAGACCTCCTTTCAAAGGGGCTGTTATGGGCTATATATTGATTAAAGCCATTTTAATAACCATTACCATTTACAATGATGCTTTCCGATGCTCCAACAGCTCAGTCTCTCGCATACAGGAGTATAGCTACCAGTACATATTCGGTAAGGTATCTAGATTAGACAATATAAGCAGCACATTTAATATTGCTATTAAACGTTAGCAAAAGCTTCAGGTAGCTGCACTTATTTATAGAAGTATATGTCTGTATAACCATTAACAATAACATTTCATGCTAGTTACAAAGTAGAACAAAGACCGGTATGTTCAGTCACCTAGCATCTCTTTTGGGGGAACTTTTTTCTGTATATTGTGAGTCATGAATGCATGTGGGCTACAGGTAAGGGCATTGTGGACCACTAAGGTGGGTTGCTGATGGTCTGTGTGATACGGGTTAGGAAGGTTGTACACGGTGTTCCCACAGTCTGCACCTCACCCCCTAATTCCCAGTTCCCTCCTTTGGTTTTTTTTGCCATTGTTTGACAAACAGATGGAGCCCGGCGTATAATACATTATGGCTGCATAGAGACTGTGTTCCTTCTGCTTACCAAGAGCCTTTATGTCTGCCAACTACCAAATCACTTTGCTTGATGTCAGATGGTCTCAGAGCTTACCCGGGTGGATGACATCACTGCCACCCTACATGTGACAGTGTTTAGGTCTGGTGATTATCTGCCCAGGTCCAAGCACTATCACAGGGAGGCTTCATTAGAGTAACAAAATGAAGGTGGCGAAGGAGAGGGTAATGGTCAATGCAACTTGCTTTGGGGCGGGGGGGAATGTCTGTAGCCACTGTCATTTTGCCTATGTAGGGCAAAGTGAATATCTCTTTTTTTTTTTTTTTTAACCAGATACATTGTTTTTATTGAACAAATTCAAAATATAGTACATGGCAGCTTACAGTCAACATCAGCGGAAAACACCTTTGGTTACGTATTACAGCATCACTTCCGTATACCACTTTTGCAATGAACAACCCTCACCCCGAACTCGTACAGTACCACAGTATAATCAGATCAGGCATATTATCAATCTCCCTCCTGTTATCTCTCTAGATGCTCTTGAGTCTCTGCCTGTCAGTCATGGACGAGCATGGTTCGCTGATTAGCCCACACCCATCCCCAACAATCTGTCCATAACCAGATCCACCGTGGCAAGCCCCGGTGAATCCAGCCACGGTGCCTACATCCTTTCAAATTTATGAGTTGCACCCCTATGCTGGCATGCCAACTTCTCCAAGTCCATTCCTTTACTGTGGGTGGATCTTCGTCCTTCCAGTGAACCATTACAAGTTTTCTCGCCTTTGTATAGCCTCTCTAGTACCTACTTCCCACCCGTACTGTTCCAGTATCCCCAACAGGCACGCTCTAGGGTCTACTGGAAGAGTCACCTGAAAGACTCGGTTAATCTGCTGTATTGTCCCGGCCCAGTATTTGTGGAGTTTTGGACACCTCCACAGCAGGTGTATTAAATCCCCATGGTCCCTTTTACATCTAGTGCATGTTGCATCCTCTCGTATGCCCATCAAGTGTAGCCTGTGAGGGGTAAAGTAGAACCATAGCACAATGTACAGCTGCGTCAGTCTCTGGGATATATTTAAGGAGCACATTCCCACTGCCTGAAGGGCTTCCTCCCACTGATCTCCGTCTATGGGACCCATGTCCCGCACCCACTGCTCCACCACCACCAGAGGATGCCGCCCCAAAAAAGACTGCAGGAGAATGGCATAGCACTGGAAAATGAAGCCTTTAGATGGGTCTGCATCCCTGACCAGGCCAAACAGAGGGGCGGGAGACAGGTGCCACCCGGTGGATCTACCCTGCTCTCTTATCGCATGTCTCAACTGGATATAATTGTAATATAGGCTACCAGGTAGTTGAAACTTTCCCTGTAGACTGGCAAACGATAGGGGAGTACCGTTCTGGAATAGCTGCTGAATGTGTGTTACCCCATGTTTAACCCACCTAGGGCCAAATTGCAGTTTCCTTAACTCCAGGTAAGTATTGTTGTCCCATATGGGGCTAAACTCTGTATACCCAGTCACCCCCTGTGAGTACTTGACTTTATTCCATATCTTTTGAATGAGATTGTACGTCGGGTATCTTTTATGTGGCTTCCCGAACGTTTGTGCCTCAAGTGCCTGAGCAACCAACTCTCTTTGTATTGTGTGTGTGTCATTACCACCAGAGAAGAGTTATCCTCTCTGTCCGCTCCAGCACCCTCCCGACCTATTATTCCTATAAGGTGTTGCAACTGCGCCGCTATGTAATATAACCACGGATTTGGCAATGCCAACCCACCCTCATCTTTAGGGCGCTGTAGGTGTTCCAACTTAATTCTCTGGGTTCTGCCCTTCCAAATTAGTTCCCGAAAGATTTTGTTTACTAGATTTTGTTTAGCGCTTCAGCTGACCGGGGAGGGGGGAGGAGGTGCAATGAGGAGGGGGAAAGATCCCCGTTCAATGCGGAACACATCTACAATTTGGATGCGTTCCCATTGAACAAAATGGGGCTAGAATTCGCACTGCACTGCACAGAACACGCACACGTTTTCTGTGCAATGCGGAGTGCGAATGCACTGCACATATGTGAACTGGACACATTGAAAACAACATGTTTTCAAGTGTCCTGCGAATTGGATGCGGTGTAAGCTGCATCCAATTAGCATAGGTGTGAACCTAGTCTGAAGAAAATTAAATGCAAGAGTGGACAACTTTATTAACTATTTGTATATGTTTTCTTGATCAGAATGAGAAGTACTGGGATGAACTGTGCCAGCTGAACACACACAGCCTTCAGTTGACAAGCACCATATCTGATCTTACTGCACAGAGAGAAGGGAGCTATGAGACCATCCAGCAAATGAATACTAAACTCAGAGAGGCGATTGAAGAAAAGCATCAGGCATCTGCCCTTGTGGAGCAGCTACAGGGAAAGATAAATGAGCTGAAGAGAGAGAACCTTCAGAATGAGACTGGATGGCAGAGGGAGAAAGAACACCTTGAATGTGAACTGCAGGTGTCCAAACAAGAGGTATGCTTTTCAATACATTATATAATATATTACCGATCATTAAAGTTGTTGTAAAAAAAACTAAATTTTTTTTATTGAAAAAACAAACATGGTATACTTACCTGCTCTGTGCAACAGTATTAAACGATACAGTACCTCCCCTTCTGGGGAAGCCGCTTGCTATAGGGGTGCACGTGTGGGCAGCTCCCAAGCCGCAGACCTAGACACACTCCATAAACACACACACAGTGCGGCTAGGCCCGTCCTCTGCTCTATGTTCACAAGCTTTGATTGACAGCAGCAGGAGCCAATGGCTCCCACCACTGCTTCTGAGTGCTGTAAATGCAGGGAAAGAGGAGAGAGCCGCTACAGAGGTGGATCAAGCAAGGACTCGGGTCAGTGGTTGGAGGGGCTCGATACTGCTACCTGGACATTTTTTACCTTAACGGCTTGTTGACCGCCCATTTACTGCTACAGTGCGGCTGCGCTGCACAGGATCATGTATATACAGGATCTCACAAAAGTGAGTACACCCCTCAGATTTTTGTAAATATTTTATTCTATCTTTTCATGTGACAACACTGAAGAAATTACACTTTGCTACAATGTAAAGTAGTGAGTGTACAGCTTGGATAACAGTGTAAATTTGCTGTCCTCTCAAAATAACTCAACACACAGCCATTAATGTCAAAATGTCATTTCTTCAGTCTTGTCACATGAAAAGCTATTTCAAAATATTTATAAAAATGTGAGGGGTGTACTCACTTTTGTGAGATACTGTATATGTGATCCTGCACTTCTGGGTATCGGGCACGAGTGTGCCCTGCCAGCAGCTCACTACCGCTGTGATTCTACACAGTGAGATCTGATCAGCGGGTCCCATGGACCCGATGTGCTCTGGCATCCGCTGATCATTCTGTACACAGGTAGAACGGCGGTATGTAAACATAGCAGATTGCCGTTCTGTGAGTACAGAAGGCATGGATCCTGTGTTCCTGTAAAGCAGGAACACGATCCATGTCTTCCACTAGTAAAAGCATGAACCCCAATACACTGAAACACCAGCTAGGCACACAGTTAACCCTTTGATCGCCCCTGATGTTACCACCTTCCCAGCCAGTGTCATTAGTACAGTGACAGTGCATATTTTTAGCACTGATCACTGTATTAGTGTCTCTGGTTCCCAAAAATGTGTCAGGTGTCAGATTTGTCAGCCGCAATATCGCAGTCCCGCAATTAGTCGCCAATCGCTGCCATTACTAGCAAAAATAAATAAAAACTCCATAAATTTATCCCATAGTTTTTACACGCTATAACTTTTGCGAAAACCAATCAATATACGCTTATTGGGATCTTTTTTACCAAAAATATGTAGCAGAACACATATTGGCCTAAATTGATGAAGAAATTAATTTTTTTTTTTTTTTATTGGATATGTTTTAGAGCAGAAAGTAAAAAATATTGTTTTTTGTTTTTTTTTTTTTAATTGTTGGTCGTGTTTTGTTTATAGCACAAAAAATAAAAAACGCAGAGATGATCCAATATCACCAAAAGAAAGCGCTCTTTTGTGGGAAAAAGGGACATACATTTTATTTGGTTACTTTATCACATGACAGCACAATTGTCAGTTAAAATAACGCAGTGCCGTATAGCAAAAAAATTACCTGGTCATGAAGGGGGGTAATCTTCTGGAGCTGTGGTTAATACAGGGAATGTATTAAGGTAAAAAGTGTTATGACTTTAGAACCACTTTAAGCTGCAAAGTATCTCATCAAAACATCCCCTAACGCATAAAGCCCAATTGAAGTTCAGATTGTTAGCTAAATACGTTCTAGGTGCATCAAAAAAAGATGTTCAAGTTTAAGATCTTAAAGATCATTCACTAGAAAGCATCAAAAAGCAGCCACATTGGTTATCCCCAATCCCCCATGCCGGATTGAAGGAGACATTTAAAATTTTTTCAAATGCATTATATTAAATTTTATTTTTTCAGCACTTATTTTATATATATATATATATATATATATATATATATATATATATATGTATATATATATATATGTATATGTTATAACTATAACATGAAAGGCTGGCAGCTCCCTATGTAATCTGCAGGGCTCCGCCGGCCTGCCGTTTCATTCATTCAGAGTGTTTTGTGAATGAATAGACTACAGCTATTGACAGCCTCCTTTGCAGCTGTCAGCTTGTAGTTCTCAATGAACTACCACAGCACTGTTGAGTGATGCCCCCCACCCTAACCGCCATAATCTTCTGGTGTGGCAGGGGTTAGAACTGAGCAAGCTGTGACAGCCACTCATCAAGAGTGTACGACTATGCCCACACTTTCCACCCTGCTGCTCCATTCATAGAAGCCATACTACAGCTTCTATGAATAAAACATAAATTCTGAATAGAGGACCTTTCGATCACCTGCCCATCCTCCATTTATAGATCACATAACTGCACAGCATTTTATCCTAATCGTACAGTACAGGACAAAGGCTTGATATTCATATACCCTGGGTTATAGGTTGGTACCTTTTAGGTAATGGGACATTGGCAAAGCTGTTAAGGACATGTCCATTGGGTGTTCCTCTATAACCCTACCCTCCTCAGTTTTTTGCTAGTGTCTAAAGACGATCAAAGGACATTTTCTCCCTTATGGGGAAATCACTCTTAGCTTAACTAGTTTATTATTTACATCTTGGATTCTGCAATCTACTCTTGATTCCTCCTGCATTGAACTGTATTATAACTGTACTGTCTGCCCTAATGTTGTAAACCACTGCGCAAACTGTAAATCCTGTATAATAATAATAATAATAATAATAATAATATTCTTTGCTGTCTTATAATACAACAATAAAAGCAGTGCATCTGGATCTGTGCAACCTTGATAAAACCTTAGGAGACCCCATGCTGTGGGGACGGCCTGGAATTTGGCTTCAGGCACAGGATCTTGCACAGGCACTCTCCTTTGGCACTTGGTGCAATTAATTTGTTTCGTTAGCTGCAACAGTTCATAGAATATCCCTATGCAGCCCAGAACCTGAAGACCTATTTAGGGGAATGCCCACCATGACGAGAAAAGCCTAGACTTTATATAGGGAACAGCGACATAGATAAGGTAAGAAGGGGTCACCCTGTTTCTCTGACAGTCACTGTAGTCCCACAGCAAGAAAGAATATCTCTGTTACTTGCTTTACACTATGTGTGTCCAGAATAGTATGCAATTATATATTACCACTATCTGGAAACTAGGAATGAAATTTATTCACTTATACAGTGTTACATTTTTCAAACTTGGTACTAAAATTCAACCACTAGGAAATTTTGCCACAAAGACTTCGCTACGGGGTAGTCATCACCGGGTTCCTGCACACTCGAACATGCTTATCCCATTTGTGCACCCTACTCCGTGAGTACCCCGCATGGGAATACCCTCACTGATAGCAATGGAAACCAGGTGCAAGGGAACCACAGCAAAAACTGAATTGTTTCTCTGCTGAAGGCCAACAAAACACTTAGACTGCTCAGAGTGCTGATGCTTCCCTTGCATCAGAGGAGGGCCCTATTTTAACACTGGTCTCTGCATCCAATTCTAGCTCTACCTTAAGCCAGACATAGACTGATCGATTCTTGGCCGGTTCAGCAGGAACCAGCTCGGATTTAAATCATGTATGGACAAGTTGATCTATTGATCAACTTTGGTACAACCAGCCTGCCGGATTTTACATGTGATTATTGCCAGTGGCTGTTATAGCCACTAGCAATAATTACTATGTTGTTCCAGCGTGGACAGCTTCCCCTGCTGTGAGAACACAATGGCCCCGCTTGCTTTCCTGCAACAATGTCACAATTCCTAGGACTTTAATATAGCCGTCACTGTCCAGGGCTCAAAAGCAACAGGCTCCTCCTCTCTCGGATCTCGCTATGCCTGCTCTAGAAGAGGTAGATATAAAAGGAAATAAAGAAGACCCAGAATCGCTCTGATTTATGTTCACATGCACAGAATTTGTTGGCATAGAGCCTGGGCAGCTAAAGCTATCTGTAAAAGATGCTGAACACATATGCCTATTAAAGGAGTATGTGATTTTGGCGAGGCACTTGACAAATTCATGAAATATGTCACATGAGAAAAGGCCCTTCTTCCAAAATGGAAAGTTCCAAAATCTCCTTTTTTTGTGTGGAATTCGCAAGGTCGGTTATTGTTGCCTCTCTAAAACAAGGAGAATATCTGACAGCTGTAGACATCCAGTATGCCTATCTGCATATCCCCATTTACCTACCTCAAAGATCAAGGAAGCATCCCTCTGTGAGATTCTTTGTATTCTCTGAGTTCTAGACCTCATTGTGTGGGCGGCACAGTGGTGTAGTGGATAGCACTTTCGCCTGGCAGCAAAAGGGCCACTGGTTCGAATCCCAACCACAACACTACCTGCCTGGAGTTTGCATGTTCTCCCTGTGCCTGCGTGGTTTTCCTCCGGGTATTCCGGTTTCCTCGCACACCCCAAAGACATGCTGGTAGGTAAATTAGATCCTGTTTAAATTGGCCTTAGTACATGTATGAATGTGAGTTAGGGACCTTAGATTGTAAGCTCCTTGAGGGTAGGAACTGATGTGAATGTACAATATATATGTAAAGCACTGCGTAAATTGACAGCGCTATATAAGTACCTGAAATAAAATAAATAATAATAAAATGGTGGCCTCCTTCCATGCTGTTCCATTTGCAGAATTCTATTCAAGGTCTCTCTAACACAACATCATGTTGGCATGGAAAAAAAACATGCTTCCTCTCTCGACCTGCCAATGCTCTATCCAGTCAAGCAAGAGACTCCCTAGTTTGGTGGACTTCCCACCCTGCCTTGGCAATAGGAAATATATGCCAGTGTCTCAGGCTGGGGAGCAATATTCCAATCTCTCACAGTTCTCGGAACAGTGTCATAAGAGTAAGCCAAGCTCTCCCCATCTCATCCTGGAGCAGGGAGTGATCAAAATGGCTCTGCACCACTGGGCCCCTTCTTCATGGACACCTAGTCAGAGTGTAGTCAGACAATGCCACAGCTATGGCCTATATCAGTCACCAAGGGGACACCAGGAGTTATGAAGCCTTGAAGGATTCAAGCCTGATCATTTCATGATGGAATAACACTGTCCAGTGATCTCTGCTGTCCATGTTCCACACCCTGACATCTTCAGCCTGATAGATCAAAGATGGGGACTCCGGACATAGATAATCATGGCCTTCAGGTCCTAGAAGAAGTTACCCCTGTTTGTGACCAGGACCAAGGATTCTTTGAAATTAGATGCTCTGATAATTCCCTGGACTCTCAGACACAGTCATTCTCAGTCTTTCGGAGACGACTCCTGGCCACTTGCCTCCTGTTCCATACTACTTCTTAATTACTGGCTTTAATGGCATGGCTGTTGAAACCCAGGACTTGAGAGACAGAGGGGCCTCTAAGTCTGTCATTTCCACATTGCTAAAAGCAACGAAAGCCACTTTCAGAAAGATCTACGGTCATATCTGGAAATCCTTATTTGCCTGGTGTGAACACAGGCAATTCAATCCCAGACATTATTCTGTAACTCTCACTCTGGCCCTCCCACTATCAGGGCTTGACCAGAACTTGCCCTTAAAGCGGTAGTAAACTGCTGCATTAAAAAAAACCTACTAAAGCGGTTTAAGCTATAATGTGCTACTATGCAGTGCATACTAGTACATTATGACAGACTTACCTTAAAATGAAGCCCTCCAGCGGTGCACTGTTAGCGATGTCGGCACTTCCATCTTCACCCGGTCATCCTTCCATGCTTGGGGGATCAAACTGTTTGGATGGCCAGGCCACGATGACGCCACTCCCGCGCATGGATTCACAGTTGGAGCACATCGCTCTGAATTGACGGCACAGTCAGCGCGCTGTCAATTCAGAGCGCAGTGTTCATGTGCCGGTGATGTCACCAGCTGCTTCAAGCGTGAATATTTCCTAAACACCTCAAGTTTAGGAGACATTCACTGTACTTTCAGGTAAACATTTACTACAACTTTACGTACTCTTAAGGAACAGGTTTGGGCTTTGTCTATTCTTTTAAAAAAGAACCTTCAGCTTTTGGTTTCACTTTGTTCTTTTTTGTTCTTTTTTAATCTTTCTTTAGTTTATCTATACACATAAATAAACATAAACTAACACAAATACAATCCTAATTCCACATAAATAATGTGTCTTACCAGCGCATACAAAAACAAAAGGTGGGGGGGTAGACAACAAACGCGGCATCACTATCAGCAGCTCACGACACCTGACTCTCTGTGGTTAATATTATCGCCAGTTTGTAAGCTAAACACAAATGATTGGTCAAACGGACACCAGTTATAACTCTAAATAGACAAACTTTTAAATGTGTCGGTGGATGCAAATTCGTTCCATGATGCCCATTGATCATGGAATATTTTAAATTCATCATCAAATCTATATCTCCATTCCTCCA
This sequence comes from Glandirana rugosa, assembly GCA_018402905.1. NCBI lineage: Eukaryota > Metazoa > Chordata > Amphibia > Anura > Ranidae > Glandirana > Glandirana rugosa. The sequence goes on along the minus strand of BLSH010145457.1, from coordinate 691,802 downwards.
CCTCTGTAATTTCTTGTACTTTTACTATCCAATTCTTCACTGTGGGAGCCTTAGGTGATTTCCATTTCACAAGCATCAAACTCTTCCCTGCATTCAAAAGGTGAGGCAATAATAATCTTTTATATTTTTTCACTGAAAGATGGGAAGCATGAGACCATATCGGTAGAGGGTCGTCTGGTATGGACAATTGTGTAAAATTGACCAATTAAGCTACGTCTCTCCATTCAGAATGGTTTTATTAATGGGCAGTCCCACCATATATGCTAAAAGGCCCCTTTTAAGCTACACCCCCTTCAACAGTTTGCAGATACAGCTGTAAAATTTTTAGCCAACTTCTCGGGGACTCTATAACATCTTGCTAAGAATTTATAGCAATTCCTGTGTTTTAGAACTGATGGAGGATGTGTGCACTAGTTTAGATATTTTTCTACACCACACTTTCCGACAGGGTCTTACCCCAATTCCTCTCCCAACATATAATGTAATAAGCTACCGTTTGTGAGGCTAAACCCAGAAGCAATTTATAGGATGTGTAGAATAGCCTAGTGGCTGGATCTTTCGAGACACTCAAGCTTTTGAAAGGGGTTAAGGATGTCACCGGTTTCAGATTTTTATCTAAGCTTGAATATGGTTATGTTTCTATCCATCCATAATAGACATACCCTGTTCCTTCCTGAAAGCAGAAAGAGGTTTCAGGCCAGAGCCTTCTAGAAACTCGAAGGCCCTGATTTCTGTTTTTCCTCCCCATTTATTAGAAAACGCTAACTCTTCCCCGGGTGCACACCAGGGGAAGCCTCCTATTGGTATAAGCGAGGATGGGAAGGATGCTAGGCTTCCTTCTTTATTTAGTCGGTCCCAGATCTCTAACGCTGCTTGTGTCAGGAGTGAATTTGAATCAGTCAGGCCCCTATGTTTTTTGGGGACCCACAGGGTTTGGGTAAGGTTTTGGCCCGACATTATCTTTTCTTTTGAACATGCTGGTTCCAATTTACAATTCTCCTCTGTGCGTTGGCCTGGTAGTACAAATGTCTGGAAGACCCAGGCCCCCTTTCTCTTTAGTTCTACATAATTGGTGGTATGAAAGCCTGGGAGAGTTCCCTCCCCAAACAAACAAAAATTAAGGTAAAGACCTTTATTCAAGGTGTTTCTTGGATAAGTCCACCCTTACAGCAACTGCCCTGCAGAAACCACCCTTTGAATCGATCAGTGAACATCCACTGGATGATCTCCCCTGCTAGGTAGCCGCCTTGGTGACTAGCATGTCTGTCAGACGTGTTCATGAGTTGGCGGCTGTCTTGTAAGCAGCCATTCTTCATTCTTTACAAGTAAAAAGTAGTCTTGCACCCAAGACCCTCCTTTCTCCCTGGTTTCAGCCTTCCACCTCAATGAAAACATAGTCCTCCCTTTGTTGTGCTCTACTCTAAAGCACCCAAAGGAGATTGCTCTTCACGTCCTTTGAGCCATCAGAATCTACCTCAAAACTACAGCTAATATCAGGAAGACAGACTATTGTCATCTTACCCTCAGGACCTTGCAAGGGACATCCTGCTTCAAGATCAACCATCGCTAGGTGGATAAGACAACTAACCTCAAGAGCTTACACTCTAAAGGAAAAAGCCCCTTCTGCACGAATACGTTAACAGATTAATAGGAGTTTTTTGGGCATAAATTCATCAAACATCAGCTTCGTAAGTCCAGCACCTGATCTTTTGCTTATAACCTTCTCAAAGTTCTATCAAGTGGACATTCAATCTTCTGCTGATGCAGCTTTCGAACACATGACTCTTGCAACAACACTCTGTGTTGGGTTTGTTGACCGTTGTTATTGTTGGGCTTGTTGGAACAGTTCTGTGTGCCTTGTTATTGATACCCCTTCTTATACATTGCTGAGGGACAGCCCAGCGTATATAAATATCTGTCTGTGTCCTGTACTGTATGGTTAAGATAAAAGCAATTTTGCCTTACCTGTAAATTCCATATCTTGGAGTACAGTACAGGATACAGGCCACCTCCCCTCTGTTCCTGTGTTAATCTTCATTGCTTCTTACAAAACCAAGGACTTATAGAGTGAAGTAGGGTTGTAGGAAGGTGCCCAGAGCAGGGGCGTAACGATAGGGGTTGCAGGGGTTGCAATTGCAACCGGGCCCCATGGTCCAGGGGGCCCATGTGCCTCCCTTGTACACCTGAATAGGAGGGATGGCGGGGGTGGCATTTAGAGGACCCAATCTCCTCCATTTTCCTCTATCCAGTTTACTTGTCTTCTGCTGTTCCCAGGGCCCCTATGTGCTTCCCTGGTCCCCCTGGGGTCTGCTGCAGAACTTGAGAAAGTGCCCCACTGCAGTACCGTAATAAAGGGACCCACGATGGGAGTAAAGGGCCACAGGATCAGTGGGAAGAGGGAAGGGCCCTGGCCAGGGGTCAGGGGGCCCTTCATAATTTCTTGCACCGGGGCCCTGAAGGTTTTAGTTACGCCTCTGGCCCAGAGGGTGTGTCCTCAAAAGCTTTGCCAATGTCCAATCATTTGAAGGTACCAGTCTATAACCCAGCGTATATGAATATCAAGCCCGTGTCCTATCCTATATTCCAACATATGGAATTTACAGGTATGCCAACATTTTTTTCTTTGTTATGAAACACTTACTATTTATACTGCAAAGCATTTAGTTAGTGCAGGGCACTGCTGATGTTACCTTGAAAAGATTACATAATTGTCTGTCCCTCATCTGCAGAGCTTTGAAACCCGCAATGAATTATGTCACTTGACCAGTGCAATGTTTCAACTAAAGTTGCAAAATAAAGATGGCCAGGAGAACATTCAGCACTTGGAAAGTAGGCTGAAAGAGGTGAGCAAGCAGAAGGAAGAGGCCACTGCGACCGCAGAGAAAGTTCAAAACCAGCTTCATTTAGTAGAGAAAGAAAAGACTGATTGGTGCCAGGCTAGAGAACGACTGGAACAAGATCTGCAAACGTCGAAAGCAAAGGTATTTCTTTTGTCAGTGATGGCTAACCTTTAAAGCTCAGCTCTTGCCAATTTTTTTTTTTTCATTTTAGATAGAGTGGGGAAGGGATACAACTGCATTCAGGTTTGTGTTGGCAGTTTGTGTTCCTATTGAACGTGATTGGTGGTAATTTCCTGACAGGAGAGGAAGTGATGGGAAATCTCTTCAGTGGCAACACAGACTGCAACAAAAGGCTTAGGACTTTTACCATATTGTACCTGTCTGTATCTTCCTCTCCCAGTGACAAATCCCTTTTTTTTTTTATTTGTCCTGCTTTCCTTGGACAGGAAGTGACTTGAAATCTGCTCACTGGGGTTATAGACAGCGATAAAAACTTGAAAGTAGTTACTCTTCCTATTCATGACTCAAAATAATTGTTTTCACTATTCACTAGAGTTGTGCTTTAACATTGTGATCATCTGAGCAAATCTGAAAGGGTCAAAGAAAAAAAAAGGCATTTACATGCAGTAAACTGAATTTCTGTTTTCCTTCTCTATGGGAAATAGGTTGAAGCGCTGCTTCTCCAACACAGGCAGGAAAAACAAGATCTTCTGAATGGATTAGATGAAAGCAACAAACAGGTAACTACTTCCAAACTTTGTGTTATTGAATAATGGTCTACATTTTTGCCTGACAAAACTGGACTTTAACCAGTTTTCATTTTTTATATTATATATAGGAACCTAACTCAAAAAGTTTTTTTGAAAACACAGTAAAGCTGGTCATACATTACTCAGTTTTTTCCATTCAGCCAAGCGGCTGAAAGAAGAAAACTGAACCAATTCCCCCATCCACAGATAATAAGGTGGATGGGAAAATCCTCCCCACTGTGTAATTGCATTACGACAGCAGAATACGGACACCACCAGAATACACCAATCGGCTCTGCAGCCAATTATCTACATGTGCTGATCAAGCAAAGAATATACCAACAAGCCCGTTCATTAACAGGAAAAGCCATACATGGATCAAAATTTGTCCCTTTCCCTGCGGCCTCAGTTGCACTGCAGATGCAGGAAGCCTCTGTACACACACACACTTAAGAATAGTAAGCACAGTTTACTCATCTTCAGTTATGAATGAACACAGTGAACAATTGGTACCAATAACTCACTGTGTTCATTCAAAAAAAAAAGTCAAATATGAAATAAACCCCCCCTGTGAGGTGGAGATAGAGCTGAGATATGAAGCTGGCAGTGCTGAGGGGGGGAGGCCACAGGGGGGACCAAGAAAAGGAAGGTGGACAGAGAGGGTGATTGGTGCAGGGATGGGGCAATTACTGAAACCGAAGAGAGGAAAAAAGCCGGCTTTCAGCTGTTGCAGCGAGAGCCACACAGCGATCAGTTCCAGCAATTGCCCCTGCCACACCGATCACCCTCCCTGTCCACAATTCAATTTCCCCTGCTTATCAGCTGCCTGGGCCTCCCTGCTGAACCGATAGAGCCCGGGGCTCATATAAGAGGGCCGGCAGTACCCCCTTATTGGTGGCACTGTCAGTAACCCTCAGTATCTACCATGTGTGGGGCTGGCATGAGTTCTGCATTAGGTGGTAACTTTCCCTACCATCCCTATGTTTCCCAGACCTTGAAGATCCATTTCAGGTGTATGCCAACCATGACAGGTGAAGCCTGGACCCATAGCAGGTACAGCAGCAGCATGAACAAAGTATGACAGGGTTCCTTATACTATAAACCAGCTTCCAACTACATCCAAACTGAGCATTGCTTAGCACAAAATTTGATGTGTGGCCACAGGAATAGGGCGTTATTCACTTTACTGTGTTAATCCACGTTGTACTTGACTCAAACACTTTTAGCATTATAAATAATTTTATTACAATTTAAAATTGACAGTATTTCCCAGTCGAACATTGTTGGTAGCTGCAAAACGCCTTACGACTGACCCACGTCTGCCCGCTTTGTCTGCATAAAATGTGCACAATATGTTTACTACACTTTTGCTACAGAAGCACAGCTAGAAATACTATCAGCATGTAGGTTATAGCAGATCCTGTATCCAGACACACAAAACCACATAGCTTCAGCATCCTTTTTTATGAGTGGGTTCCCCTCCCTTCAGCAATGGTGGATCACAGGTGCAAGGGAACTGAGACAGAAGGGTCAAATAACGTGCTCTGCCAACAGTCTACAGCAAATACAGAACACCACTCAGGGTTATAGCTTTTGCCTTGTCAAATGTTTTATTATAACACCACTATTTACAAACAAATGTGCTGAGCTACTATCAACCATAAATCATAATAAAAATATGTGCAAAAGAAAAGTTCATTGATCAGTGCGAAGCATTGATTGATACAACAATCAATATTTAAAATATCCCACACTGTGAATAGCATAATAAATATAGTGCAAATGTTAAATGTTGCAAAAAAGTATAATATTTCAAAAAAGTATAAAACAAAGTCCCAGTAAGTGATATCTTCTGATCCTCTGTGCAAACAATTTTTCAAACCAAAGTGCATGTGCTGAAAAATCCACCACCGGTCTCTTATACTGCTCACCTTATCCCAGATAATAAACAGCATTCATCCCCACCATGGGATATGAAACGATCAGCAAGATTCCACAGTAATGATCAACTCCTTTCCAGCTGGGAACTTGCCCTTTGGGTAGGGGGGCTGGACACAACCCAAGCCAGAATTTTTCTTTCTATAATGTTCCCACACACAGACCCTCAGATCCAAGAGGCACCCCTTAGTTCATCTTTGCATCCAGGATTATTGATGGCCTCCTTCAATGCAGTACCTTTTTGCCAAGTTTCGCTCTAGGACTCAACTCGACATCCTCATGACATGGAACAAATAAAAATGCAATTTCTGGACTTTCCTATGCTTCTATCCAGCCAGACAACTGGATTTTCTAATCCCAAGTTATAATTACAGCTTTTTAGATGCTTACCAACTTACATTTCCTTTGCTCAGATGTCAACTTTTTATGCCAAGCTATTTTGATATGCGATTGTCCCTGTTGGATCATCAGTTAAGACTGTGTGGCCTATTTATATGAGAGAGAGAAGTTTTTTCAGAAAAGTTAAGAACTTGCCCATCAAGTTTGGGCTTCGGTCTCCTTTTATTTGGTCATACTTTTTCCCCAGGTTTTTTTAAACAGGCTGTTATGATCTTTTGCAGCTCTTGGTTGTGGCAACACTGCAAGAAGAGGTATCCTCATTAAAGCAAGAAAAGCGATCTCTAGAGGAACAGTGTCATTCCATTACCAGACTACTGAAAGAAGCCACTAACAAGGTAAAATTAATAAATAAATAATTAAAAAAATGTAATAAAATGTTTACTAAAATGTGAGGGGTGTACTCACTTTTGTGAGATACTGTATATGATCCACCAATACTATTCACTAAGGAGGAAGATTCAATACTTTGTTTGCACTTATGTTTGGTAATATTATGGACTCATTTATGAATTGCATACATATACAGGCGGTCCCCTAGTTACAAACATCTGACTTACAAACGACTACACAAACGGAGGGAGACAACAGGAAGTGAGAGGAAATCTACCCCTAGGAAGGGAAATTCACTCCTTTAAGAGTTGCCATGGGAAAAAGGTGTCTCCACTGAAGCTTTATCCCCAATCCTAGTTTCCACAACAACTCAAAATTTTCAAAATCCAATTGTCATAGGGACAGAAAGTGAGGTGACATCTAATAAACAGAAGCACAGACAGCAAAACAAACCTTACAGGGGTGTTACCCCTTCCCTATGCTATACAAAAAAACGTAAAAATTATTCTTTTGGCTTGAGTTACACTTAAAAAATGTACCTGTTGACTTACAAACAAATTAAACTTAAGAACAAACCTACAGACCCCATCTTGTTTGTAACCCAGGGACCGCTTGTATTGCACTTTAAATGAATTTTTCAGTTTTATGTGATTTTATTGTGAGATTGCGATTTTGCCATTTTGTTTCACATTTTCACCTATATTTGTGTATTCACTAATAATATTTACCAATGACACCAAGGAGGAAAGGTTTCAGATTTTGTTTGCACTGTATAATTTGACACAATTTTATTGGCACTACTGGGGGCACTAGGAGCAACAACATACTTTCATTATTTGATTCACATTGTGGGAACACAATTAGGTTGTATGCAGCCAGCCATCACAAGACAAGCCATTTATCAATACCTACAAGGTAGAGAGGGATATCCTATACATTTTTTGTAGTACAGGAAAAGAGCCTTTAAGCTGAACCAGCACATCTGTACTTTGTAGAATAGGCTGTCTCCTATAGTAACTGAACTTTACTCACAGCATTACACAGAATTCTCTTGGATGAGTTCTCTCTTGAAGCTCCCAACCACCTCATGGGTCCCGGTCCATGAAGAGTCACCTCTAGTACTTCTCTAGAACTTCATCCCTCTCAGAATGGTTTCCAGGTATTTAGCAGGCTCTCCTCTGTAAAATCTTGAACACCTGGATAGGCCTCAGACAGACCTAGCAGCCAGGAGAGCACTGGAGAGGCTTCAGGCCTAGCAGCCAAGAGCTGTTTGACACATCCACCCAGGCCGCAGCCCCAGGTGGGAATACCTAAATCACCTGACTCTCCAAATAAATACCTTCTTCCAGCATTCCTAGCAGCCAGTCTGATTGGCTGAGAAAGGTATGCACATTCATAACCTGAATTCATTGTAACTCATCATACTAATGCCAAAGGCAACAGTGCCACCTACTGACAAAGAGGAGAAGCCACAACTGACACAGAATTAGGAGGAAACCCATGGATCCATAAACACTACAAATTAGTCAGGCTAGCTACCACCCAGCAAGCTTTAAAAAATATATAGCTAGATGGGACTCTGCACACTATTACAGGGTGTTCTGAACCAGAGTACAAAATAACTGCCGGTTGTCTATAGCAAAGACAGGGCTTTTCCACAATCTTAAGACTATTTTTGTTTTGTAATAACTGAACAGGTGAATCAAGCTGAAGAGCTGAAGGTTGAACTAACAGAAGCTCAGGAGGAATGTCATAATCTAAAGAAAACACAGGATGAACTAAGAGCAAAACTGGAGGTATCCCAGGATCAGGTAAAGTTATGGCTTAATTTAAATAATGTTCACTAAGACAAGAACAAAGATGATTTGTAGCAGTCCATGGGAAAACCCTGAAATAAATATAATTGGATGTTGACAGTCCCCCAAACTAGCCAAATATGGTTGCGTCATAAATGAGCATGAGTAGCCTTGGGGGTGCTTGTAATTGTTGAAGAGCTAAATGTGTTAGACTTCTGCATCGGTGTTGTTTTTTGGTGTACCATGTATATATTTGTCGTGTTCATCAAGTGTTTGTGATTTGTCATTCTGAAGCTATTAGAAGCCAACAGCAAGCTGACCCTTTCACAATCACAGCAAATACGGGAAGTCCAGCAGTGGAAGGAGAAGGTGAGCAGTTATGTTCCTAAGGAGCAGTTGTCGCATCTGCAGAGTAGACTGTCAGAAGAACAGCAGAAGGTCCAGCAGCTCCAAGAGAGGTTGAGATTTCACGCAGAGCAGACCAACCGGCAACTGGCCATGCAACAGGTACATTAGAGATGCATACAATATGTATAGATCACAATGTACCCTTAACATACCGTATTTAGGAAATGCAGAATATAGTTCTTTTTCAGGACTCTATATAATAAAACCACACTTTTCTTTTTTGCTGTACACATAAATCCACAGCTATAATACACAAATACTTACAAACCGGTGACTGGTCACGCTACTCTCCTATTGAGTATGCTAAGGGGTGTTTTGAAGTTCCTTATTGCTGGAACTTGATGCACATGCTTTTTTTTTCCAACCTAGCAATGTAACATAGGACTGGTAATAGGCCACTTCCATAGGAGCCAGGACACTATATACAAACACATCTCCCTTAATCCATTTTGGTTCTATAGTCCTCCATTTTATTTGTCGTATTTTGGAGGAAAAGCATAGGTTTAATTGAAAGTGATTTTAAAGGCGGTTTGTTTTTTTTAATTTTTTTTATAACTGTGTTAAACTTACTAACAGCCCCGAACCCCCTTTCCAAGTGTCCCCTGCAAGCACGTCTGGCCCCCCCTCTTCTATGTGTTATCCCAAAGCAAGATGCTTGCTATGGGAGCACACGTGCAGGCTCACTCCCGAGCCAGGCTGTGTGCATCCATAGCCACACACACAGCGTAGCTCGGCCCAGCCCCCTGCTCCCTCCTCACATGATCTTACTGACAAGCCAGCAGGAGTCAATAGCACTAGCTGCTCTCAGCCAAGAATGTGACAGCATGGAGAGGGGAGAGAAGAACTGAAGCCTGGTACAGTGCTGGATTGATACAGGCAAGTGTTAAGGAGCAGGGCTGTGGGGCACTACTATTGCAAGGTTTTTATTCTAATCCAGAGAATGCATTAAGTTACAAATCTTTAGCCTTTACAACCACTTTAACCAGCTCAGCTCTTTGGACGTACTATGTATGTCCAAAGGATGAACCTTTAATCACAAGCTGATGGCTGCAGTAGAAGCCATCTGCTTGTGCAGGTTTGGTTTAGCTGGCTCCCGGCTTGAAAGTAAAGGTGATATGGCAGCTTCATAGCTGCCGATCACTTCCACAATGGTGGCAGCGCAGTGCTGCCTGCCCCCTACTCCTGTGGTTCCCAAGCTTTCCTGCTCTTACTGAGACCCCTGGAATAGATCCGGAGAGAGCGCATTGTGAGACCGAGGCAACTCCGTGCCTCGATCTCACATGTAAACAATGAAACCGGAAGTGACATCACTTCCAGTTTCAGATACACCATTTTCTGGCCAGTACAGCCAGGGGACGCATCTAACCTAGCTGATCTCTGATAGGTTAGATGTTGTGAAGGGGGACACATCTAACCAAGCCGATCTATGCTTGGTTAGATGTTGTGAAGGGCAGGGGAGACATTGGGGTCTATTAAATCCCTAATGTCTCCATAAAGAGCATCAGTCACCTTCCCAGTGCTATCACATAAGAATTTATTAACCCCTTGTGATAGCAATCAAGTACAAATAAATAAAAAAAAATAAAAAATAAAATTATAATAAAATATATTCAAATGTAAAAAAAATATATTGTGTGTTTTTGCTCTAAAAGTCATTTTATTGTATATGTGCATTTAATAAACAGTTGCGCAAATATCATGTGACATACAAATTTGCAACGATCGCCTTTTTTTTCTACAGGGCCTCTGCTTTCAGAAAATATATAATGGTCTGGGGGTTTAACCACTTCCGCCCGGTCTATAGACAAGTAATGGCTGGGTGGTGGCTTTGTTACCCTGACTGGGCGTCTATTGACGTCCTCAGGATAACCCGCGATCGCGGGGGGCGTGCATCGCTGCGATCAGTGGTATGGTGGGTCAGTCTGACCCACCGCATTACCGATCTAGGTAAGAGCTTCCATCGGAAGCTCTTTACCACATGATCAGCCGTGACCAATCATGGCTGGTCACAGTGTAAACAGGAAGAGCCATTTATCGGCTTTTCCTCTACTCACGTCTGCAGACATGAGTAGAGAAGAGCCGATCGGCTACTTTCCTGAAGGGGGGGTCTGCACTGAACGTTTAACAGTGCAGCCCCCCCTAGGATTGCCACACTGGACCACCAGGGAGCCCACCCAGGGACACAATGAGGAGGCCATTCAGGGACCACCAGGGAGACTATCTGGAGGCCACCCAGGGACCAACAGGGAGCCCACCCTAGACCACTAGGTAAAGGGTGTACAGTGCACTGTAGGGATGGCACTGTGCCCATATGTGATACCTGCCAGTGAAATCCCTAACAGTGCTATATCTCAGTGCCACCTATCAGTGCCCATCAGTGCCACCTATCAGTGTCCAGTGCCATCCTATGAGTGCCCGGCAGTGCTGCTTATCAGTGCCGCCTATCAGTGCTGCATATATGTGCCTCATCCTCAGTGCCACCTTATCAGTGCCAATCTGTACTGCCTCAGCAGTGCCCGTCAGTGTAGTCACATCAGTGCCCATCAGTGAAGGAGAATATGTACTTATTTACAAAATTTTGTGACAGAAATAAAGAAAAACTTTTTTTTTTTCAAACTTTTCATTCTTTTTTTATTTGTAGCACAAAAAATAAAAACAGAGGTGATCAAATACCACCAAAAAAAAATCTCTATTTGTGGGAACAAAATGATAAAAAATTTGTTTGGGTACAGCATCGCATGTCCGCGCAATTGTCATTCAAAATGCAACAGCGCTGAAAGCTGAAAATTGGTCTGGGCGGGAAGGGTGGTAAGTGTCTGGTATTGAAATGGTTAAATAATTTTACTGCCAAAAATTAAGATTTTTTTCATGTATGGCAAAAATAAAAAATAATGCTCTGGAGCTGAACTGGTTACAATACCATGCAGATAATCAACATTTTTTAAATATTTTATTTACAAATAATTAGCAATGGGTAAGGGTAAAAAATAAACGCCGGTTAATGGTGTGAATGCTTGCAAGCTTTACACAACAGTACCCAGATTGCCTGATAATAACACTTGTACATTTGAATGCCAGCTTTTAATGACTTGCTCCTTTCACTGCACTGAAGCTAGTAATACGGAACCATGTGTATATGCACACACACATTCATTTATAATGTCTCTGCAGGAGGAACATGAGAGGCTGCTGCGAAGGATGGAGGAACGGATGCAGGAAATAGAAATGAATCTAAAGAATTTGCGGGTCATGTTGCGGGAAAAAGTGGACCAGCTTAAGGAACAGGTAGGTGTAGTTGTGCAATGGGAGGTGCATTCTGGGAACGTGCAAGCTATAATGTACTGTTTCTGCATTGGTTTTACAACTGCAGTTTTTTGTTTTTTTTTTTTACATTTTGAACATGGCAGAATATTAAGCTGTTGTGTTCCCCTTTTACGGCCACAGTTCTGTCACTAAGTTCTGTTTTTGGAATTCATTCATAAAAGGCTATAAATTTAGTTTCTGCTGTAAAAGTTTTGTTTCTCTTCCGTTCACTGACAGACACAGCCTTCTTATGACACATGGGGTTATGCTCATCCTACTAGGAGTAGACTAGGCAAAAACAAACAAAAGCGTAGGTTGGCCCCTCCCAGGGGGCCGTCCTCACCTCAGCATATATACCCCCTGCTCTGCATAGCACATCAGTTTTCTTTTGCCTAGTGCAAGGAGTAGACCTGGTTCCCTTTGGGATCTGCGGTCTCCTGAAGATTCATCTGATGAAGACTGCTATCAAGAAGCTGGCTGGTGGTATAGAGGATATCTAGAATCCAAATCTTTCCCCAGTCCGGCCGACACTATGCGAACGCCCTTCGGGGTGCCCACCGCATAGTGCCTGTTTCGTGCGGGCGGCCAGTGGCTAAAACCCACTAGAGCCCAGTGACTAGGTACGCCTGTCCAAGGGCCTGGCCAGCAGCATGCCTCCCCTAGGGGATGGTAAGTCTGCTCCGGTGGCTACCGCTGCGCCCGTCGAGGATTGGTGAGTGGACCCCTCTGCCGCCTTATGGCGTGGAGAGTGGGCATCTGGGCAGCTTTTGGTGGTAAGCCGGCCGGTGGGGGCTCAGTAGAGGGACATTTTTGGGGTAATACCCTTGTGAGGTTAAGCCTCCATTCCCCCCCCCCCCAGCCGCAGTACGGCACTGTTGCACTGACCGTTTGACTCTGCACCGACCGCTCGGAGCGCTGTGTTCGGCGGGGCACCGCCATTGAAAGATAGAGCACCGCTCGCTCGTGGCCGACCGCGCGGGTGTAATGGCAGCATCCATTTGTTTGTGAAACCATGCAGTTCTCAACCTGCGGTCTGGCGGCCTCCGGTGGTAGCTCAAGGAAAGTGCAGCCTGGATACAGGAAGTGCTTAAAAGCAGGAAGTGGCTTCCAGTTTTTGCTTATACAGCACAAGGTTTCTGTGATCGCAAGGACCCCACCTAACATCTAGGCGTCCATGAGGACGGTATCATAACGGCCGGAGACTGTAATGTCCGAAGGCCGTGGGGGTGACACATTGGTGGTGGAGTTGAGGTGGTTAGTTGGTCCCCCTGGGCCCTCCTAACGGGTGTGGCGATGGTCGTGGGTCCTTCCCGGTCGATATGAACGACAAAACTACGGAGTCGTGAGGCTAGCCTTCTCGTTGACGGGTTTGTGATGACGTGCGGTCCTCGGACGACGACACACAGTCGGTACGACATATTCGTTTTTGACCTTCGGTGAAGGACGAAAATTCGTGAAGGACATAGGTCCGACGT
>BLSH010145457.1:630514-670672 GCA_018402905.1 Glandirana rugosa | reverse complement strand
TTTACCTATCATCTCATGTCAGGAGGCTTTTACTTCCAGTTATACAGAGCAGTCTATAAAGTGCAAAAAAAAAGTAATGTATGATGACCTGAACATATTTACTAATAACAAGACAATCCATAAGTTAGGTAAAACACTTGAAGGGGAACTTTATCCAATGGAAGTAGTGTCATATGCTGCCAACGGCCATCTGTTGAAGAACAAACCGCTTCCCTTACTTATGATGCCTGTTTTCTGCCTTCAACCCAGCCAGCTGTAGGTTTTATACCATCTACATTTTTGTCACTGTATAATCTTTGGAGTTTAGACTCTAAAAAGACTGGTTCTGTATGGTCCAACCTGCATCTTGCTGTAGTTTGGTTTGTTGGTATTTCAAAATGGGCACCAGGAGTGATGAGCCAATGGTATTTTCTGGACACGAGGGGCAGCAAATAAGGCATTAAAGTATAACTAAAGGCAAAACATTGTTTTTAGTTTTGGATGGAGTGGAGAGGGATTAGAACACCTGTCAATTGTTATTGCGGTCTGTGCCCCCATTAAGGATATACACCCTCTTTATTTGTTCTGTTTACCATTATCATTGAAAGTGAAAGTCCCACATTTTGGGTTGTCCCCAGAAAAGTAATAGAGGGGAAATCTTCCAATGGGGACACTAGTTCTGGAGACCTGTGGGTCCTCAAGGAATGCCCTTGATTTGCAGAGATTTCCTCTCACTTCCTGTTTGGTTATGGGACAAGAAATGCAGAAATCTCTGCAATGGGACACAGCATCACAACATCTCACAGCAGTTATAACCTTCCCTTACTCTATCCAAAATGGGGGAAAAAAAAGTTTTGCCTATAGTTCTACTTTAAAGCTATCTTGCACTTGAACCCATGTTTAATAGTGGATGATAAAAAGAGCTAATCTGGGTACACACAGATCGACAATCAGCAGGAAAGGTTGTTTTTTGTTTTTTCTTTCAGCTCGCTGGGTAATTAGCTGATCCATCATACAGTACAAGGCTTTCACTGCAGCCCTGATGAGGGTTTCTCTTTTGACCACCACAGTAATGGGCACATTGCCAGTCTGCTATTTTTGTATGTATGTGCTGGAAAACTTAATGCATGTGACTTACTTACCACCAACAAAGGACCAAATATTACTTAAATGGTATGACAGTTACATGAAGCTGCTGAGATCTGGAGAACCATTAACTGTTACAGTATATCACCTGGTAGTGGCTGCTGTGCAGTCTGTTGGAATATATTGTTTTTAGTAGTTTGCGACTGATTATTTACAGTCTTTCAGTAATTTCAGGTTATAGAGTAACAAAGTACAAAATGCCTTATTTCACAGCAACCAACCATCATTAATTCTTCTTTAACACCACTAAACTATATTCTGATTGGTTTATAGGTTAGTCCACCTTGCACATCATTACAGCACAGTAAAGTACCAGGACTTTTTCCAGCATTTTTTGTGGGCATTGAGAATACATGGCACCATTGAAGATGTTATATTTAAAAATGTGTCCAATATTGTTTTAAGCAATATGTACTCTGTCATTGCAAGCCTCTCCTGAAAATGCTACTTGCCTAGCTTTCATGCTGATACTTTGTCTTTAGTACTCAGGAGTCACTTACCCTCTATCTAGTTTAGTAAAAATTGAATTGTGAATTTTCTCTTACCTAAATTTGTAGCATTATTGCTCTGTGACTCAGAGGTAGGTGGCTGCATCTGCTTTAATGAATGTCATTAATTGGGCCAGGATGACAACATTTTTCCCACGACAGGATTGCTTTTTGACAACAGGTCGTCAAAAGCATTGCAAGCTTTGGAGGTGCGGTTCTATGTCTTTTTCACACTGCTTAGAGTTAATAATGCAGGAAAGAGATTAACTTTTTATCATGGTAAAACACAAGGAGTCAGATATCTGGATAACACTTTTTTTTTTTTATTGGACTAGATGTGTCAAACCTGCATTTAGAAAGCGATCCAATTGCTTTTTTGTCAGAAGCATCAATGCATAATGCAGAATCTTTTCTTATAATTGAATTCTAATGCCCTTTACTAGACCTGGGCATTCTGCCTCACAGTAAACACAGGGCTCCAAGCATGGGAGCAATTTCAAAGCAGTGTTATAATGCATTTAAAATGAGATTAACATCAGTCATTGTTCATAGCTAGTAGTAGGCAGCCTGCTATTGGCTGTAAACTCTGCCTTCTTTCAATCCCAAGGAGAGCAGACATGATGGAGGAACTAATGTTTCAACTTTCCTATCAGGCTTTCTCCCATGTCAGCATCATTGGTTGCTTGGAGGCTGTTGGCTGTACAACAGTAACAGATGGGGAAGGGGCAGCATCGGCAAATATGCTGCTTTCTACACAGCATACAGACAGGCACTCAGGCCTGTCTCTGTATGTCAACTTGCAGTGGATCCTAATTATCTACGATCTGGAGGTCATTTTTTTTTTTTTTATTGGTGCAGTAATTATCAACAACTACCTGAATGTGCTGCACGGTTTCCTAAACTTAGAGAAACTGACAGCACAGCGTCTTGAATCTGGCGCAGGACCTTTTCAAAGGCCATACTATCAGTAAAATGGAGAAGATGCTTTATTGAAATACCCTGTAGGTGTTTAGATGCTAGATTGTGCTGTTTTGGCACAAATAACCACCAAGATTGTGGATTTCTTTTTTTATTTAGTGTAAATGACTTGAACTCATTTCTTCACAGTTCCTGCTCAGAGTCAGCAAAAAGGCTTGTGGTTTTATTGTACCGATGGGGTGGATGCACTAAATCAAATTTTATTGCACTGAGAGGTATAGTAAGGGAGGGTGGATACACTATACCAAAAGTTCACTGATAATATTGAACCTAATAAATTAAATGAAACAGGATAAATCTAATGAATTGGCCATAGTGAAAAAGTATATGGTAAAAACTATATATACCAGCTACCCTTGTAGTCACTAAACCATGAGGTGGCTAGTCCCGAACCAGCATCCAATAAAAGATAGATTGTCTTGGAATATCTGGCTGTTTTCCCACATCGGGTCATCCAGGGCACACCTAGAGACAACATGGCAGATGAGCAATAATTGGCATCTTTAGATCCGTAATTTTGTACAGGTGCTACCTGGTCTGTATACATAAGTAACAGCGTTTTTAGCTGTTAAAATATTTTTTTCTTGTGTTTTTTTTTTTTTTTTTAACACTTCACTCTTCTTGTTTTTCTTTTTTAAATTTTATCCTTCACATTGATTTCCTTTTAAAATGACAAGTATTAATGCATACAGTGCATATTTTTTAATTCAAAACCTGTCTCATAACATGATTGTAGTCATGTGTGAATGCCATGACTCTTTGTAGCATTATTGTAGGTACTTTAGCAGGGACAGTATTTATCTCAGATTACTTGAAGACATTGCATTTACATGAATTGTAAAATTACCCCAAAACTTGAGATTTGAGTTGACTGTCCTGGGTGGAATAACTTACTGGCTTCTAATAGCTATCTGGAATTCCAATGGGTAAATCAGGATTTGGATATTTTTACCTCTAATCTTAGTGCAGGGATATGTAATTAGCAGACCTCCAGCTGTTGCAAAACTACAAGTCCCATCATGCCTCTCCCTCTGGGTGTCATGCCTCGTGGAACGTGTAGTTCTGCAACAGCTGGAGGTCCACTAATTGCCTATCCCTGTCTTAGCGGTTAAGTGAGGGATGTGTTACTGCTCCTGTTGTACTGTCCATAATGTAGCATGAATAAATGATCTGGTACCATGGGTAAGAGTGTCTTGTACCCCTGGTGTTAAAATATACCATGGTACTAGTAGTAGTTGGTTGGAATAGATGCAAGAATGACATTGCACTTTTACCAGAAAGACCTCCCAGTATCCCTGCAATAGTTTGGAAAGTATTAAGGACTGGGATACATGGGTATGTCTGTTCTGTTTGTGCTCAGGTCACTGCAGGAGAAGTACAGGACCAGTGGCAGACGTATGACTACATCCATCAGTGTACTTGGGCATTTAAAAGTTCTATAAATATATTACAAGACTTGCATACAAAAATTGTGTCATATTAAGAGGGATGCTAGTTGTCCATACATTGATAGGCTGCTCTCAACAGAAAATGAACTTGACCGTCAAGTGAACACGCCTAAAAGCACTTGTGTGTGAAGAAACAAATCTATCCCCTATATCTCATGCTGTTTGTACTTTATGAAAAGGGACATTGTCTAAACATCTGTAAATTAGTATATGTTGATCCCTGAGCAGCGCTTTGTGTATTTTATCTATATTCTGTATAGTTTTGTAAATTGAATGTCTGTTTCTATTTATACAGCACAGATACCAAAGTGAAAACTGTGGCATTGCCATGACTGTGGACAATGTATGAAAAAATGTACAGTTTAATGGAAATTTTGTTTTGTTAACATCATTATAAAGATCACTTTTTGAGTAGCTTCTGTGTAACTCTTTTGTTAATTGGCTTAGTGTATGTGGATGTGAATTGTAGGACTCTTTAAATGGACAGAAACTAGTTTGTGTAATTTTTATTTTACACATAGCCAGCTTTTAATTACCAAAACCTTCTGAACAACCTGCTACCATCACTGCCATGTAGATACAGTGCCTTGAAAAAGTATTCACACCCCTTGAAATTTTCCACATTTTGTCATGTTCCCTGTCCCTGCTGAAGAAAAGCATCCCCACAATATGATGCTGCTGCCACCACCATGTTTCAGGGTGATGTGCAGTGTTAGTTTTCCGCCACACATAGTGTTTTGCTTTTAGGCCAAAAAGTAAAATTTTGGTCTCATCTGACTAGAGCACCTTCTTCCAGATGTTTGCTTGGCATCTTCATTTTCAGGCATAAAGCTGAACTCCTAGGCACAAAACTTTTAGATGCATAATTCTTAATAGCCACAAAGGATATTTACTTTGGGAACACCAAATGCCTTTGCAAAACCAAATATTTTTCTTGTAAACATAGCGGTGACATCATCACTGTGCTGTACATAGCATGTGCAGAGAGCATAGCTGTGGGAGGGACCGAGCAGGTCAGTACAGGCTGCCTGCAGAAAACTACAGGAGGGGTGGAGACCAGTCACCCTGAACATGGAGAGAGAGCACCAGTGACAGGTCCTTATTACAGGAAGCCAATGTTTCACACTTGATTGCGGCACAGATCTGAAAGAAATACGAAAAAGCACACAAAGATTCAAGTACAATACACATGACTGATGTATTTATATAATATTTGCTCATCCTGGAGTTCACCTTTAAACCCTCATAGATCAGTTGCCCCCATCAGATTACCCCCATAGATCAGGTGCGGACGGACAGGCAGGAGCTGGGTGGAGAAATGTTTTGCAGGGGTCGAGGCATACAGATGACATCATTGGTTGCAAAGTATGCTGGCATTTTTAGCAATCATTGACTGCTGCTCAGTGGGGATCCGGCGCTGTAGACAGGTGGGCTGACAATCTAGGCCATTTGTTGAGCAGCCTTCAGTAAATTTAGTGGACCATAGAGCCTGAGTAAGAGGTGGACCCAAGGACAATTTGTGGGCGGCAGAGCTGAGCACTCCAGTGGCCATATTTGTTAATGTAAAAGAATTACTACTTTTATCATTTATTTTTCCCAACTATAAACTACAGTAGGAAAGATGATCTGCACACCAGTTGTTCCGCTTAAAGGGGTTGTAAACCCTCAGTTTTTCACATTAATGCATATGCATTAATGTGAAAAAACCTTTATGTTGCAGCTGCCCCCAAAGCCCTCGTTTACTTACCTGAGCCTGATCGTTCCCACGTTGGGAACAAGCACACCTGCTCCAGCCGGTGTCTCGGGTCCTCATTGGATAGATCGATAGCAGCGCAGCCATTAGCTCCCGCTGCTATCAAATCCAATGACCCGGGGGCGGGGCCGAGTCCGGCTGTCTGTCAAGGGACGTAGAAGCAGGACTCGGGAGCGTGCCCGCATGAGTGCCCCGAGGGAAAGCGCTTCCCTGACTGGTCACTTGGTTCTGAGAGGAGCTAGGAGTGCCGCTGGGGGACACCAGGAGAGGAGGATCGGGGCCACTCTGTACAAAACCCTTGCACAAAGGAGGAAAGTATGACATGTTGTTTTAAAAAAAAAAAAGCTGAACATTTACAATCACTTTAAGAAATCTTAATTTTATTGGAAAGCCACAATGTACAAATGCAGATAAAATCAGTTGACTTGTTTCAGCCTATAAGGTCTTAGTCATAACCACATTAGACATAAAACTTTGAAACAGATAGAAGCTTTAAAGATCACAGGCTCCACCTCTAAATTGTCTTGGTTGACCGCAGGTAATTATCAAAAAGGAAAACCATTTGCAATACATACTACGTTCCTTATTGAACCATCTGGCAGAATGGGTAGGCCAGCACCTACAGCTTTTGGTACACAGACTGCCTGGCTATATTAGGGATACAAACACATATCCTATATTACATCCGTTAAATGGGCATCTACCTATGTATGGGCTACATTGAACACGAGGGCACTTTATTCATCAATCCACCACAGCGCTGTACTACAAGCCATCCAATATCTTCAACGCTATATCTCCTACTCTCAGGAGCTACAGGAGTTTATTTTGTTAAGCGTTGAGTTCTTACTGACACAATTATTTTTTATCTGATGGCATTTATTATGTCCAGTGCTGTGGGGCATTGATGGGTGCCAGATTCTCACCATCCATGGAGAATCTCTATATGGGTTTGTGGGAGGAACAATTTTTGTTCTCTCCCAACCTTTTTGCCAGGGGATTGTATGGTATGGTCGCTATATCGATAGCCTTCTGATGGTGTGGGATGGTGACACTATATGACTGCATGATTTTTGGAAATGCCTTAATGATCGGCTAAATTTAAATTTTTCAATTGAGCATGTATCAACTTTTTAGACATCACCCTAAATGGAGATTCAACTACGGGTAATGTTTCAACATGTACTGATAGGAAATCATGCTCAGGTACTACTACACTTTTTGCAGCCAGCTGTCATCCATCCCACGCCCTCAATGTCATCCCTTGCAGGGAGTTTATTCAAGCTAAACAAAACTGCTCAGACGTTGCTTTTGAACAGGAATGTAAGGTCATTCATCAGCGCTTATTGGATCAAGGTTATATTGAATCTGTTATACACAAAGGACTAGAAAGGGTTTTGGTAACGGACAGAGAGGAATTACTATCAGACATGTCTAAAACTATAGAGAAAACATTAATAAGAATAAATCCTACAACTTCAGAAATAGAGGAATGGGTAAAACCCATTACGTTTGTAACTACATTTTCCCAACAATATCACTAAATAGTTAGAATAATAAAAAAGAATTTGCCAATACAGTATACAGATAAAGATTTAAATGGGATTTCTCTTCCGTTCACTGACAGACGCAGCCTTCTTATGACACATGGGGTTATGCTCATCCTACTAGGAGTAGACTAGGCAAAAACAAACAAAAGCATAGGTTGGCCCCTCCCAGGGGGCCGTCCTCACCTCAGCATATAATCCCCCTGCTCTGCATAGCACATCAGTTTTCTTTTGCCTAGTGCAAGGAGTAGACCTGGTTCCCTTTGGGATCTGCGGTCTCCTGAAGATTCATCTGATGAAGACTGCTATCAAGAAGCTGGCTGGTGGTATAGAGGATATCTCGAATCCAAATCTTTCCCCAGTCCGGCCGACACTATGCGAACGCCCTTCGGGGTGCCCACCGCATAGCGCCCGTTCCGTGCGGGCGGCCAGTGGCTAAAACCCACTAAGAGCCCAGTGACTAGGTACGCCTGTCCAAGGGCCTGGCCAGCAGCATGCCTCCCCTAGGGGATGGTAGGTCTGCTCCGGTGGCTACCGCTGCGCCTGTCGAGGATTGGTGAGTGGACCCCTCTGCCACCTTAGGGCGTGGAGAGTGGGCGTCTGGGCAGCTTTGGTGGTAAGCCGGCCGGTGGGGGCTCAGTAGAGGGACATTTTGGGTAGTACCCTTGTGAGGTTAAGCCTCCGTCCCCCCCCACTCCCCCCAGCCGCAGTACGGCACTGTTGCACTGACCGTTCGACTCTGCACTGACCGTCCGGAGCGCTGTGTTCGGCGGGTCACCGCCATTGGAAGATAGAGCACCGCTCGTTCGTGGCCGACCGCGCGGGTGTAATGGCAGCGTTCATTTGTTTGTGAAACCATGCGGTTCTCAGCCTGCGGTCTGGGGCCTCCAGTGGTAGCTCAAGGAAGTGCAGCCCTGATACAGGAAGTGCTTAAAAACGGAAGTGGCTTCCGGTTTTCGCTTGTACAGCGTGGCTGACACACAGCAGCAGGCTCCAGGCGTGCAGTAGTTTGTGGGCATTGCTCTTCCGATCGGAGTGCTGAGGCATCTAAACAGCAAGTATAGCTGGTCCTTCCTGGGTGCTGGTAGCGGTGTGGGCAATCCTCCCCAGTGGGGGTGCCGGAAGCCTGTAATGTCAGAGGCCGGCAATACTATGGCAGGAGTACCTGCGGATCTACAATCCACCCCAGGAACGATAGTGTCTTTGGAACAGCTGAGGACGGTGTTTGGGGAGTTCTTTCCCAGGGCAGAGGTACCCGTGCCAAGGGTTCCTCAAAAACGCCCGCCACCCCCTCTTTCCTCCGGGGAGGATTCAGATCTGGAAAGCGCATCATTGGTCGCACCTGTGGATCTTTCAGAGGGTGAACCACCCTCAGAGCATGAGGAGAGTCAAGAAACTCTGTCTTTGCGGGATAAGGTGATAGTGGAGGCACTGATCACTGATATCCGCAAGTCCATGCATCTTGATCCAGCTGGGGAGTCGCATGAGTCCGCTTATGTTTGTGGCCCACTTAGACCGCCTAGGGCCCCTAGGGCTTACCCTTATGACCCATTATTTGAGCAGGCGGTGTTTAAGGAGTGGCGTAGGCCACCAAGTTCTTTTACTTTGCCTAAGGGCTTTGCGGTGCGCTACCCCTTTGAGGAGAGCTTTACTAAGAGATGGGCCTCTCCGGTGGTGGACCCCGCCGTGGCACGGGTAAATAAAGCAACCACCATTCCCTTGGAGGGGTCGCCTTCCTTTAAGGAAGCGGCCGATCGCCGCACGGAGACAGTGTCCAAAGCACTGTTCTTGTTGGCTGGCTCAGCCATGCGGCCGGCACTAGCAACTGCAATGGCAGCACAGTCGCTGCGGGTGCAGGCTACTGCTCTATGCACTAATTTGACTTGTGATTGTGCACAGGCTACAGGTACAGCGGGCACAACATTTGGAGGAGGGGCTCCGCTACATATGTCAAGCTGCTTTGGACCTTCTTCCTATATTGTCAAAAATGTCTGTTTTTTCAATCGTTATTAGACGGGTGCTATGGCTCCGATCTTGGTCGGGCGATCAGGCTTCAAAGAAAGCACTGGCGGACCTTCCCTTTCAGGGAGAGCGTCTGTTTGGCCCACGGTTGGATGAAATCTTTAAGGATTTCACGGGAGGTAAAAGTACTTTTCTCCCGTAGCCTAAACGGCGTGAGTTTCGGCGCACACAGGGCCCTGTCGCGTCAAGTCAGAAGTTTTTTCGGGCATCCGGCTCAGCAGGGAAAGGCTGCAAGACCGGAAAGGCTTTCGCAGGTCACAGTAAAAGGCCCTGGCAGAATAAGTCCGAAAAAGCGAAGGATAAATCCGCCTCCCCATGATGGGTTGCCCCCACCCACTTCACGGGTGGGGGGCAGGTTACTGGGGTTCGCAGACAGGTGGGCTGCCCGCATCACCGATCGGTGGGTCCTGGAGGTGGTGTCTTCCGGGTACAGGATAGAATTCAGCTCTCTGCCCCCAGAAAGATTCTTCCCCTCAAACCTGAGGCTCAAGCAGGAACGCCACCAGGCGCTTCTAGGCGCTGTCCGAGCTCTCGCCGAACAGGGGGCGATCATACCGGTACCCAGGATGGAGAGATTTCACGGGTTTTATTCAAACCTTTTTGTGGTACCCAAAAAGGGCGGGGTCAGACCAGTTTTGGATCTAAGAGCGTTGAATCGCTTCGTGGAGGCGAAGAGATTCAGGATGGAATCCATCCGCTCAGTCGTGGTCGCCCTACGCCAAGGGGAATTTCTGGCGTCCTTGGATGTCAAGGACGCATATCTCCATGTTCCGCTTTGTCTCAGTCATCAGCGTTTTCTGCGTTTCGCAGTGGGAGATCTGCATTACCAGTTTGTGGCGCTTCCCTTCGGGTTGGCCTCGTCTCCCCGGGTGTTCACCAAGGTGGTGGCCCCGATGTTGGCGCTGCTGAGACAGAGAGGTATCGCGGTGGTAGCGTACCTCGACGATTTACTGCTGAGGGCAGAGTCGGCTACAGCTCTGGAGGAGAACGTGACAATCACGGTAGCCACGTTGGAGGAGTTCAGTTGGCTGATCAACCTACAAAAGTCATTATTGACTCCGACTTGCAGGCTGGAGTACCTGGGTCTGATTCTGGACACTATACAAGCAAGGGTGTTTCTAACACCAGGCAAGCTACTGACTCTTCAGACAGCAGTGCGAACCCTGTTGTCACGCCAGTGGTTCTCCTTACGGTTCTGTATGCGAGTATTGGGTCTCATGGTGTCGACTTTGGAAGTGGTGCCTTATGCCCAGAGTCATATCCGACTCCTACAGAGGACAATTCTGTCTCAGTGGGACAAGTCTCCCCTATCCCTAGACAGACGGATTAGGTTGGATCAGCAGGCTCGAGGATCTCTGATTTGGTGGATTCGGGCTCCGGCCATAAGGTTGGGGAAGAGTTTTCCTCCCCTCAATTGGTCCATAGTGACAACGGATGCCAGCCTGTCAGGGTGGGGAGGAGTCCTGGGACAATCCTCCGTCCAGGGTCATTGGTCAGTACGGGAAGCTCGTCTTCAGATAAATGTACTGTCTCATTGGACAGAAAGGCTGCGAGGCCGCCCTGTTCGGGTCCAGTCGGACAATGCCACAGCAGTGGCGTATGTGAACCATCAGGGCGGAACAAGAAGCGCAGCAGCAGCTGCGGAGGCGGCTCTGATCCTTCGGTGGGCAGAGCGTCATGTGCCAGCTCTCTCTGCAATCTACATCCCGGGCGTGGAAAATTGGCAGGCGGATTTTCTCAGCCGTCAGACTCTGGATCAGGGGGAGTGGTCCCTACATCCAGAGGTGTTCCACCAGATTTGCTGCAAATGGGGCACCCCAGAAGTGGATCTGATGGCCTCCAGATACAATCACAAGGTGCAGGCCTTTGTGTGCAGAACAAGGGATCCGTTGGCGGTTGCCTCGGACGCACTGGTAACGCCCTGGGGTCGGTATCGGCTACTGTACATCTTTCCTCCTCTGAAGATTTTACCGCGCGTTTTTCGCAGGATAGAAGCAGAGGAAATCCCGACAATCCTGGTAGCTCCGGATTGGCCGCGGCGTCCGTGGTACGCCGATATAGTACGGATGGTGACAGATGTTCCATGGCGTCTTCCACTTCGCGAAAACCTGCTGTCTCAGGGGCCCATCTTGCACCCTGCTTTACCCTTGCTGGCTTTAACGGCTTGGCTATTGAGGCCCAGGTATTGAGGGATAGGGGTGTCTCGGACTCCGTAATCCCTACTATGGTGAAAGCACGTAAGAGCACCTCACGTAAGATCTATCATAGGACCTGGAAGGCCTATATTACCTGGTGCGAGGCGGGAGGATGGAATCCCCGCTCTTAAGAGTATCCAGAGTGCTCTTTTTTGCCGCAAGGACTGGACAAGAACCTGGCGTTAAGTACGCTTAAAGGGCAGATTTCGGCCCTGGCGGTTCTTTTTCAACGACCATTGGCGCCTCACTCATTGATCCGTACATTTGTACAGGGAGTACGTCATGTCGCCCCTCGGATACGGTCGCCTTTGGCACCGTGGGATTTGAATTTGGTGCTTTCTGTGTTACAGAAACCGCCATATGAAAAGATTAGGGATATTCCCTTACGCTTATTGTCGCAGAAGGCTTTTTTGGTGGCTATCACATCCGCCAGGCGGGTGTCAGAGCTGGCAGCTTTGTCCTGCAGGTCACCCTACTTGGTCCTCCATAAGGACAAGGCAGTTCTGCGGCCTTCACCTTCATTTCTTCCGAAGGTGGTTTCTTCTTTTCATTTAAATGAGGAGATTGTTCTTCCCTCATTATGTCCGCACCCGTCACATCCTAAAGAGGTCGAGCTGCATTCTTTGAATGTGGTGAGGGCTTTGCGGGTATATTTAAGTTCTACAGCTTCTTTTAGGAAGTCTGATGCTTTATTTTTGCTGACAGAAGGGTCGCGCAAAGGTTTGGCGGCCTCGTCGGCTACCGTATCACGTTGGATACGGAGGACCGTGACTCATGCATATGAGATTCGGGATAAGGTTCCCCCGTTTCCAGTCACGGCTCATTCCACCAGGGCAGTTAGTACGTCCTGGGCGTTTAGACACCAAGCTGCGGTGTCCCAGGTGTGCAAGGCAGCTACTTGGGCCTCAGTGCACACATTTACTAAGTTTTACAAAGTTGATGTTTTAGCATCCTCGGATGCTGCTTTTGGCCGCAAAGTATTACAAGCGGCAGTTTAGGCGCGGTTAGCGTCGCCTGAGAGGGCGTCTTTCTGTTGGGTACATTTGTTATGGTTTTTGCCCACCCCTCTTGATTGGCACAGCTTTGGGACGTCCCCATGTGTCATAAGAAGGCTGCGTCTGTCAGTGAACGGAAGAGAAAAATTGATTTTTTGTATAACTTACCGTAAAATCCTTTTCTCTGAGTTGACTGACAGACGCAGCACCCACCCCTCTGCGTTGGTTATGTACAGCTTGTTACGAACTGATGTGCTATGCAGAGCAGGGGGATTATATGCTGAGGTGAGGACGGCCCCCTGGGAGCGGCCAACCTACGCTTTTGTTTGTTTTTTGGCTAGTCTACTCCTAGTAGGATGAGCATAACCCCATGTGTCATAAGAAGGCTGCGTCTGTCAGTGAAAAGGATTTTACGGTAAGTTATACAAAAAATCCATTTATTGCAAGCAGGTTACCGTTTTTCTAGCCAATGAGCACCTACACTAGGGAATGCCCTATCACCCAACTTATTTTCATCTAAACAATACTAGTGCACCTGGCTCTCCTACCCTGGGAGTTACTGTCACTTGAGTGTTTTGGGTAAAATGTTTGTTGCCACAACCACAGATGAAGAATTCACTATATAGCAATATATTGTCTGTGGCACAAATTATGTAATTTATCTGATCACCTGTATTTCATGCAGCCTACAATATGTACAGGGTGGGCCATTTATATGGATACACCTTAATAAAATGGGAATGGTTGGTGATATTAACTTCCTGTTTGTGGCACATTAGTATATGTGAGGGGGGAAACTTTTCAAGATGGGTGGTGACCATGGCAGCCATTTTGAAGTCCGCCATTTTGAATCCAACTTTTGTTTTTTCAATAGGAAGAGGGTTATGTGACACATCAAACTTATTGGGAATTTCACTGACCATAAAAAAAACATGCTGTGAAGATACAAGATGTGCAGCACCTGAAACTACGGATACTGGAAGCCTGTGCTAGCATTTCTCCTGCGGTGTTGCTATCAGTGTGTGAAGAGTGGGAGAAGAGGGTTGCATTGACAATCCAACACAATGGGCAGCACATTGAACACATTTTATAAGTGGTCAGAAACTTGTAAATAACTCATGAAAGAATAAAGTTACGTTAAAACCAAGCACACCATTGTTTTTCTTGTGAAATTCCCAATAAGTTTGATGTGTCACATAACCCTCTTCCTATTGAAAAAACAAAAGTTGGATTCAAAATGGCTGACTTCAAAATGGCTGCCATGGTCACCACCCATCTTGAAAAGTTTCCCCCCTCACATATACTAATGTGCCACAAACAGGAAGTTAATATCACCAACCATTCCCATTTTATTAAGGTGTATCCATATAAATGGCCCACCCTGTAGATTGCACCACATGTCCTTTGAGAACCTGCATAGGGGAACATTATTGTGACACAAATAATCCTAATTTTAGAAATATTTCTAATGTAACACATCACTTTAGGGAATACCATCAGGGCGATCTCTCCTCATTCCACGGCAGAGGAATAGGAACAGCTATCTCACTCGCCCAGAGGAGGTTGTAGGTAGCCTCCAGTCTTGCTGGCTGAGAGGAGAAATGGCATATTTGTTATATGTAGATTTTCATTGTTTCTGTTTTCCTGCTGTGTTGTGAAATCCTGTTGAGGTTGTAGCTGTTCCCTGAACTGGTTTCCAGCAGCCATCCTGGGGATGCCTCATGTAAAACTCACTAATGATTTACTAACTGCTAAAACCAATGGCCACTACTCCATACTCCTATTGCTTGACCTCTCTACGGCCTTTGATACTGTTGACAACCCGCTCCTTCTCAATAAACTCTGTTCCCTCAGCCTCCAAGATTCTGCTCTATCCTGGTTCTCCTACTTATCACAGCACTCCTTCAGTGTTACCTACAACTCTGTCTCCTCTCCACTGCCCCTTTCTGTCGGAGTCCCCCAAGGCTCTGTTCTTGGACCCCTTCTCTTCTCTATCTACACCTCCTCCTTTGGTCACTTGATAACCACCCACGGTTTCCAATACCATTTATATGCCAATGACACCCAAATCTATCTGTGTACTCCTCACCAATCTCCTTTTGCATTACTAACTGACATATCAGCATGGATGTCACACCACTTCCTTAAACTAAATCGCTCTAAAACTGAGCTAGTAATATTCCCTCCTGCCCATGCCCCGCCCCCCCCCATGACTTTTCCATCAAAATCAATAATGCAACCATCAGTCCCTCCCCTCATGCCAGGGTAATAGGTGCAATCCTAGACTCTGGCTTGTCCTTTCAGCCTCATCCAATAGTTATCAAAAGTTTGTAGACTTCACCTCCGTAACATCTTTAAAATACGCCCCTTTTTAACAAATGAAACCACCAAGCTCCTCATTCACTCCCTTGTTATCTCTCGCCTTGACTATTGCAACTCTCTTCTCATTGGCCTTCCTCTCCATAGACTATCCCCTCTTCAGTCTATCATGAATGCGGCTGTCAGAATTATCCGCCTTACCAACAGCTCAGTGTCTGCCACCCCTCTTCTCCAATCCCTACACTGGCTACCCAATCGCCCAGCGAATTAAAGTCAAAATACTAACCACAACCTACAAAGCCATCCATAACTCTGCCCTGAGCTACATCACCAATCTTGTCTACAAATACCACCCAAACCACCCTCTCCGTTCTTCCCAAGACCTCCTACGCTCAAGCTCCCTTGTCTCCTCCTACCATGCTCGTCTCCAGGATTTCTCCAGAGCCTCTCCCATCCTCTGGAACTCTCTACCTCAACTTGCCTGCCTATCTCCTTCTCTTGCTACCTTCAGGCAATCCCTGAAAACTCATCTCTTCAGGGAAGCCTATCACACCTCCAACTAAACTTTTACCTCTTCCATCAACTCATTCCCCACAGTTAGAACCTTTTGTACTACTTGCCCCACCCTATTGGATTGTAAGCTCTTCTGAGCAGGGCCATCTTGATCCTCTTGTATTTTATTGTATTGTAACTGTATTGTCTCCCTTTTACATTGTAAAGCGCTGCGTAAACTGTTAGCGCTATATAAATCCTGTATAATAATAATGTTGTGATTGGGAACAAGTTCTCTCAAGATTTTGCCAACCATTTTCTGTTAGTTAGCTCTGTTATAAAAGGCAGAGCCCAGCCACTATTAGAGGAGCCATGAACCAGTCAAAGGACTGATAAGCTAGTGCACGCTGTAGTAAATGAGAGATAAGTATATGTGTATCAATCAACAATTACCACCAGTATAATGGAGGGGGATTACTATAAATGATAAGTCCATAAAAAGTCCCATTCAATATAAAATCAATGTGGAGTTTCACATCCAATCTGGCCGGCAGCTCCTAGTAAGGCAGGGAACCCTTGGAACATAGAGATAGGAAGAAGGGCGCCAGGTCAGTAAGGGTAAAAACACCAACACATTTATTGTAGCAACTTACATAAAAAAAATCCTTTTCAGCAGCGTGTCCAGATTACAGTGACATCACACCAGGGTCCCCCGGACCAATTTCATGGGGTATGCTCCTGTGGGTCGAAGGCAGATAAAGGTGCCGTTCCCACAGATTGCAGGGCAGTGGCCGGACCAGCCGCGACTTCCGGGAGGCAATGGCGCCACAGAAAACAGGTCATGTGACAGGCTACCGCAGGAACAAAAAGCATCACATAGACTGAGCAAGCTGGACTGGTCACCGTGACGTTTCAGAGGCTCTGCCTTCTTCTTCAGGCCGACCAGTCAAGCAAGGAAAGGGCTGTTTCTGGTATTCACACAATAAATCAACTGCGCAACCCTATTAATGTATGCTAAAAAACATATGTGCCAAAATTATATGTGAAAAACTGTTCTTATAGCAATACACTATAAAAAGTGCTAATAAATCAAATTATTGCTAAAATTAATCTTCCAAAGTGTGCACCCTAAAATTATAAACTTGACCAACAAAAACTTTTTAGGGTTACATAAATATAAAATAACTTAAGAGGGCCAATAAAAATTCCCTGTGTATTGACAGACAAAAATCAAGTGAATTAAATATATATATGTGTATATTGCAAAACAAAATTCTCTATTAAACTCCGAAGATCAGCTATATCCGTGATAGTGAAAGCAGCGCTAAAACTGAATATATATTGTGCAAAACAATTTAGTGCAAAAAATACAAACAAAGTGCTAGTGCAAAAAGTCTCAACAGTGCAATCCTCAATGAAGTGCAAAGGTATGTCCTCCTTGAATCAAACAGCCAACTTGCTTCAAAGCTGAGTCCTTCACCTTCAATCACTTAAATGCAAAAACCAAGATAGTAGTGCAAAAAAAATCAATTGTGCAACATTGAATAAAGTGCAGGGGTAAATACTCCTTAAATTGTGCAGCTATGCTGTTTTTGATAGCGTATCCTTCACCATCGGTCACCACATGCGTGTGCACACATTGGGGGCTCACCAGAGGTCAAAGATAGATAGGCTCATCTTTCCAAGAATAGAGGGGGCTCATCACACAATGACCTTCCCAAGAACCGCATCCACAGGCACTCGTTCCTCTCCAGCATGTATAATCATGGGGAACAAGCAAGAAAGACCCTCATAGTGTATCACTTAAGGTATAGACATTTATTCAAACAGCACCGATTGCGCTTACATTAAAAACACTTTAATACAGCAAGATTCATTTAGCCAGATAGTCCTACCGCTCGGCCCTCCAACGCTCCTCTCCTCCACATCCAGAGAGTCACAGCCGTCGGTACAAATGTTCGCCTCGGGTCGCCGTGTGGCCACGCCCTGACGTTTCGTCACTTCCGACTTGATCACAGGGCTCTGAGCCCTGACGTCCGTGATGACGCTTGATGGTTAAGCGAAACGCGTTGACGTCATTTCCTGGCCGTCCACATCCTCTGACGTCACGTCCGCATAGGTGGAACGCACGCCAACCTAACGCCGCACACAGCCTGTATAGAGGCTAGAATGAGAGAAGCATCCACTATCTTTCCGGTCTGCAATCAGATTGTGAAAGGGGTTCTGTGCCGCAGGAAATACGATCCACATACAGCCCAACACTAGGATTAAGCACTACGGACCCCCAGACTGAAAAGCTGGGGGTCCATTAATTTTGGTGAGTGGGGTCACCTAAGGGGATCTTCACTGAACAGCACGGAGCACTTGCATTATTTGTTTGCACGTTTTTGAGCACGGAGCACTTTATATGGACTTTTTAATGATTAAAACACGGAGCACTTTATATGAATGGACTATCTAATGATTTATCTAATAGAGAATTTTGTTTTGCAATATACACATATATATGTTTAATTCACTTGATTTTTGTTTGTCAATACACAGGGAATTTTTATTGGCCCTCTTAAGTTATTTTATATTTATGTAACCCTAAAAAGTTTTTGTTCGTCAAGTTTATAATTTTAGGGTGCACACTTTGGAAGATCAATTTTAGCAATAATTTGATTTATTAGCACTTTTTATAGTGTATTGCTATAAGAACAGTTTTTCACATATAATTTTGGCACATATGTTTTTTTAGCATACATTAATAGGGTGGCACAGTTGATTTATTGTGTGAATACCAGTTATAGGTAACCTCCTTGGTACCTGTTTAAACAGCAGCCCCCAGGACACCCCACTTCCCCCTAAACTAAAATTAATAACATAAAGGGCTGTTTCTGTCTTAGGGAAAATGAGGGCATGATGAAAGACACCTGGAAAAATGTCTCAAATGGGCAATTTTGGAAAAAAAAAACAGCAATATCTAACAAGGATATGGTCACAAGATAATGTGTGAATGCCCTAGCATAAAAAAATAAAAAATGAATTAATAAAAAAGGAAGTTGGAATTAATAAA
This sequence comes from Glandirana rugosa, assembly GCA_018402905.1. NCBI lineage: Eukaryota > Metazoa > Chordata > Amphibia > Anura > Ranidae > Glandirana > Glandirana rugosa. The sequence goes on along the minus strand of BLSH010145457.1, from coordinate 652,252 downwards.
AATTCTGGAATTAATAAAAAATATTAAATAAAAAAATGTGTATATTTAATAAAAATTAATAAAAAATTGTGAAAAATGTATACATATATGTAATTATTATTGGGATACGTTAAAAACACATACAAACCCATACCCGTGATAAATTGTGCGTGTATAAATATGTGTATGTGTGTTGTGATAATACGTATCCTCCATTCCACCCCTGCACATAATAAAGTTGGAGTAGTATATGCATGCAGATTACACCAATACGATTATTAAGTAAATCAAAACATAATTCATGTCATATTACCCATTGTACAAATAAATGGGTCTTAAATGCCTGGCTCTATAATACAGATGCAACTAGGTTATAATTAAGATGTGGTTAGTTGAGAATGGTGCTGACCTCAAGCTCTCCTTATTGAGTCCCCCAGGTGACAAAGACCCCAGGGTGAAGATCCAAAAGGTTTCTCTGCGACAAAGTCTCTGGAAACGTTGAGCCAGAGTCACGGGGTGGGGGGTGTATTCCAATACCTAAACCCGTAGGCCCTTTGTCGTCCGGTTCTGAATGGTGCGACCTACATAGAGGAGACCACAGGAACAGGTCAAGCAATATTCCACAAACTCAGTGGACCAAGTGTAAAATTGCTTGAAAGGGAAAATTTTGCCTGAGCTATCATGGAAGGAAGTCTGATGATGCTGAACAAAGGGGCACGTCTTACACTTGAGTTTTTTACACTGATACATCCCAATCGTACCACAAAAGGTAGCCATACAATGGAATGAAACCATGCGAGAGGAGATTTTGCTTGGAGCTATAATATTTTTGACACTTACAGTAAATGATGCGGTGCGATCGGTCAAGGCTGGGGCCAATTTGGGGTCTAGTTGAAGAATACCCCAATGGCGCCTGACAATCTTTTTTATATGGGAAAAATGCTATTGGTTGATGAATTTAACCTCAGCGCCCAAAGAGGAAAGAGTCTTTTTTGTGGGTCTCCTCCAAGGACCCACATGCGAGGAAGGTGTTGTGAATCAACTCTGGATCATACCCTTTGTCCAGGAATTTATCAACAAGCACCTTTCCCTGTATGAGATAATCCAAATCATGAGTACAGTTTCTCCTGAGCCTACAGAATTGTCCTTTCGGAATGTTTTGTTTCCATTTGGGATGATGACAACTGCAGAAGTGTAGATTGGAATTTCCGGCAGTGGGTTTGAAGTGTGTCTTGGACACTTATCCTACCCTCCGGATGAAAAAGTACTAGGTCCAAAAATACTAGGGAGGTGGAGTCAACCACATGGGTAAAGGAAATACCAATGGTGTTGGCATTGCAAAAATCAACAAATGGAGCCACTGATGAAGTGGGTCCATCCCATATTATGACAATATCATCAATGTACCTGCCAAAATAAACTATCTGGGCAGCAAAGGGGTTGTTCTTCCAGATGGAAGTTTCCTCCCACCACCCCATGGTGAAGTTAGCATAACACAGGACAAAGGAGGCTCCCATGGCAGTGCCACGCACCTGGAGAAAGAAGGTGTCTAGGTGTTTGAAGTAATTGTGCTCAAGACAGTATTTGGTCGTCAATCACCAGATGCAATGTGTCATTTGACACGTCGCCTGCTACCAGATGCAGCTTGGCTCACTTGTCACTAGATGCAGTTTGTGTCACTACAGATGCAGCGTGACACTTATCACCGCAGATGCAGCTAGTCCATGCTGCTCTGTATTGATTTGGTTTCCGTGCCATTTATAGAAGACCAGCTATCGTGAAGGCAGAAGGGAAGAAAAAGGCGGAGCCTGGGTGACAATGAAAGCGGCTGCCAACAGAAATGGAGCAGCTCCATTTCTATTGGCAGCCACTTACATTGTCACCCGGGCTCCACCACTTGTTTCTTCCTCATGAGTGCTGGTCTTCTGTAAAGTGGCAGAGAAAATTCACCAGTGCTGGCCGCGTACCTCTAGAGGCGGCTCTGGTGAAAAATTGGCAAAACGCCAATTTCCTGTGAATTTTCACAGGACATGGTAAGACAAAGGCCTGAATAATAGGAATGATCCGGGAAATTAGGGACTGTTGCCAACTATGCACCAGGGACAGTGTATTCCTGTTAAATCATCTCTGCTGCATCGGTGGAATCTGCTTATGGACACCAGCCTATGGCAAGTAATTAATATGTGCCTTGTATACCACTGATGTGCCTGAAGAGACAAATAATGACTACAGTGCCAGTTTACTGAGCTGCATTCTGTATCTTTGGTTAATGTACAGTGAATCTGTGCCTTATATGCCAGAAGAGAACTGTTTATTCCCCTTTTGTAAATATCAATTTCCACTGCTGCTTATCTGGTAATTAAAGTTACTTCATTTACAATACCAGACAGTGTGTTTCTCATTATAATACAGCTGCGCTAATTCCCCCACTTACATTTTGGCGTAGTCGGCAAGATGTCAGAACCGTCACCCACGGCAGTGGGAGTGGCTAGAGAGTTAACCATGGCACCATATGGAGCAGCTCTGGCACTGATCCCTAAATTTAATGGCACAAATTTCTCCCTGGCAGACTGGTTGGAAAGACTGGGCAGCTCAGCCCTGCTTGTTCCAAATACCCACTGAACACATTGCAGATTTGGCTATTAATGCACTAGAAGGTGAAGCCCGCCAGGCTGTGATGGTTCTGCCAGAAAAGGACAGAGACAGCAGGACAGCTTTTGTGGTTTGTCTGGAGAGCTTGTATGGTCAGAGTACCCCTATAGCTGAACTCCGGATGAGATTATATACCCGGAGCCAGCATGACCAAGAGACGGGGGTGGGGTTATTTACTAAAGTCAAATACACAGTGCACTTAGAAGTGCAGTCGCTGTAGATCTGAGGGGGACATGAAAGGAAAATAAAAAACAGAATTTTTGCTTGCACATGATTGGGTGATTAAATCAGCAGATTCCCCTCATTTCAGAACTTCCCCTCAGATCTACAGTGACTGCACTTCCAGTGCATAGTGGATTTGCCTTTAGTAAACCAACGCCAGAGTCTCAATATGCTGTTGCCCTGCAGGAAATCTGGTGCCAGCTGGAGAAATAAATGGCACCCACTGGAACAGAAGAATCTAATGCCGATCAACTCATCCGGGATCAGTTTCTCTTTGGTGTCTGGTCCTCTTCATTAAAGAGAGCATTGCTGTTCTCTTGCAAGAGGTCATTGAGAGAGAAGAGGAGGAGCTGGAACATGAACAGGCTATTGCCAGGAGCCAGGTCACCTCCACTCATGGAGTTGGGTGGCCGTTAGAGCTCAAGGAAGCAACTGCTCCATGCCCCTCACCAAACCCAGCTGTGGTCTTGTCCTCAACAAAAAGCCTTGTAAAAGACCTAGCTGATTCAGTGACCTCCCTCAAACAGGAAATGACAGCTACTTGGAGCGGGTCTACCGAACCTAGTGTTAAGCCTCGTACACACTAGACGACGATCATGTTTAACACGTCGTACTCACGACCGTTGCATGCAGAATCGTTCGTCTGTGGCGGCACTTTCAACAGTTGAACGTACGACGGTCGTTCGTGGGAGTTGTATGTGCAGACTAGAAAACTTGGTCGTGTCAACAAGCTCGCATACGACCGTTGAGTCGTGTGTAGAGCAGCTGTGTTCAACAAAGTTGTATTGTGCTAAACACGCATGCGCCAAGTCCACTTTCAACTAACATGAAATTAGAAAGGAGCCCAAAAGGTGACGCTACTTCCTCATTATACGCTCGTTCGCGTCATCACGTTCGGCCGGCCGCAAGTTGTATGTACGACCGTCGTGTGCATGTCAGTGGGCTACATACGACCGTCAACGTACGATTCAACACGGTCGTGCGCACGATCGTCGTCCCGTGTGTACGAGCTATTACATACAACCCACTCTGGAGAGACCTTGATACAGATCAAAGGTGTGGACAGTTAGGCCACATTTCCAGGAACTGTGGGGGAAAGGGATCAAAGATTGCTCAACGGCATCCTTCAAACTAGAGGTTCCCGTGGCAGAGGGGCAACTCACGGGAAGCAATTATACACAGCCCCAGCGAGATCCTATGATGGTATCCACATACATGCCCAGTAGTAATTGTGACTTTCAACGGCCAGCCGTTTTGTGGACACTGGATCAGAGGTCACTACCATGGCATCTAACTTCTACCAGCATAATTTTGGCAACACCCCAACTCAAGATCGTTCCTGGCTAAATCTGAAAGCTGCAAATAACCTGTCTATTCCAGTAGTAGGGGTCACCTGGATGTCCATAGAGGTCTATGGGCAGACCCTCAACCGGGTCGGGGTGGTGGTGACCCATAATGGTTCCTTTCCAGATATTCCAGTGGTGTTGAGCATGAATGCCCTGAAGGAACTGGACTTAACCCGCCTTCTTCGGGAGGCTTCTACACAGGGGTCTAAATGGGCAGAACCCCAGATACAGAATCTGATTAATGCTTGTCGGGCAGTTCAGACATCATGTCACAAATATACAGAGAAAGTTGGGGTCATCCGCATTTGCACAAGCCAGCAGGTTACTATACAACCTAGTCAAGAGCTGGTGTGGTCCCTTCCTGTGGTGGCTAGAAGGCATGCAGAAGAAGCCACTGTGATGGCAGAACCAAAACGCAATCTAGAAATAAAAGGTGAATGGTTAATAGCCAGGACTTTGTTGTCCAGCAAGGACAAGTTTTAATGCAGCTTGCTAACCTGGGGTCTGCCCCTCTCCAAGTACCCACTGACTTGGCTATTGCAGATGTGTACACAGTACCTAAAAACTGCATCACTGATCCTTGCCCTGGAGTGGAAGCTGCATGTGCTTCTTTGCAATCTGCTCTGCCTGATTCTGAGGACTCCTATCTTTCACAGTTATCAGCACAACTCACACTTCCAGTTCAAAAGAGGACTCCCGATCAATTAACTAAAATACAGCAGTTGGTTCACAAACATATGATTGCATTAACCGTAAATGTACACAAGGCTGCGGTATTGAGAATGACAGAATTATTCTATCACAAATAGAGGCATCATAGTTAGATATATGCCAAGATGGAAATCAAGCAAACATATATAACACTGGGTTTATGCACCCGTATATTACATAGAATAAAGGCACACGGTCCACTAGTGAGTAAATATCCCGAGGAAGGTATTAAGTACAGTCACATATTCATGAAGGTTCTTAGGAGGACAAATCAATAGTGTAGTGGCTCCAAGATCCTTAAGACTATAAATCACATCCAAATATATACACCACGTGACTATACTGAATTCCAATGTGAAGCTTCCACCAGAGATAGATAGCAGCTTACCAGATGTAAGCGCAGACTGCGCCTTGGCTTATCACCTAGCCCAGGTCCCCTGATCAGGGCGACTCTCTCCCGTCTCATGGTCTTAAGGATCTTGGAGCCACTACACTATTGATTTGTCCTCCTAAGAACATTCCTGTATATGTGACTGTACTTAATACCTTCCTCAGGACATTTACTCACTAGTGGACTGTGTGCCTTTATTCTATCTAATATACGGGTGCTAACCCCCATGTTTTATGTTTGCTTGATTTCCATCTTGGCATATATCTAACTATGATGCCTCTATTTGTGATATGACATAGCACTGATAGAATAATTCTGTCATTCTCAATAGCGCAGCTTTGTGTACATTTACTTTTATTGGGAGCCTGGTTGTGGGTTTTTGGCTGCAGCTGTCAAATTTTCACTTCAGTTTTATTGTATTTATTCCTATGTTTAGTTTAGTATTGGCGCTGAAGACTATGGCTGCATTACTGCTTTGGATCATCCAATCCACACTGGTGACACTGCTCCCATCCATGAAAGGTATCGTAGTATACTCCCTGCCTTTTGTCAGGAAGTTGAAGACCTACTACGAGGATTGCTACGGCGGGGCGGATACGAGTCGCAGTCCTTGGGCTGCTCCCATAGTTCTTGTCTGAAATAAAGATGGAAATTTACGGTTTTGCGTGGATTATCGCAGACTGAACTCATGTACTCATAGAGATGCTTACCCGCTGCCATGGGTCCAAGAATCTCTAATGGCCTTAGGCCAGGCTCAATATTTTTCTACTCTAGACCTGGCCAGCAGATACTACAGTAAAGAAAGACGACCATGAAAAAACAGCCTTTATTACCCCTCTGGGCCTGTATGAGTTTAATCGTATGCCTTTCACCCTCACTAATGTCCCCAGCACTTTCCAAAGGCTAATGGAACGTTGCTTGGGAGACTTGAACTTTGACTCCGTTCTGATTTACTTGGATGACATCATCTTTTCCAAAACGTTTGAGGACCATTTGAAGCATTTGGACCAAGTCTTTTCTCGTTTAGCTCAATAAGCAGAACTCCGGGATTTTTAAAAAATTCCCCATTAGTACACCTCTCTACACTAAACAGTTATTACATGTGTGAAATTCCTTACCTTTGAAGAGTTATGTCCAATTTAATTTACAGGAAGTGCTCGCTCTCATTCAAATTATGCATTATGTATTATTCAGTGCTGGCTCTGTGATTGCGTCATATCCTTTTCTTTCTGTTTACACTACATTTCCCTTCAGCCATTGCAGATTTCAGTGAATGTGGGAGGTACACTAGGCCTGTACATGTAAATATGAACAAGTCCACTTCGACATGAATCACACCCCTCATTCTGCAGCCAGGCCCACTAACCAGTGACACACAGCATGTCTTCTCTCCTCTCCAGCCACAAGGAGATAAACATATTGCCCTTATGTTATGTAATCATTACTGATCTGTACACACATGCCATAATGATATATTATACACACTGTACTCTGCTGTAATTCACTATTAGAAATATTCCTCCTCCTGCAGATTTGAGATTGTTATAACCACAGAAAGAAAGAGCCAGGATGTTTTATATTAGCATGTGACACAAGTAAATATCAGCATGAGAAAAACACAAAAAAGTGCAGCGCTAACTTACTAATCAATAACACAATAATGGTGGAACCCTCTAATGTATGGAAATCTCAATGAACTTCAATATCACCACAATACCGGCCCTGTGATATGTAACATCACATATAACACACATCACACGGAGAATAAAAATGAAACTTTGCAGGGGTGGTGGAAACCCCTCCTATAGATATATGTGCCCACCAGTGCCGCTCATCATTGTGGTGACACCGTTCCCACCAGTGCAGCTTATCAGTGCGGTCTCACGAGTGCTTACCAGTGCGGTCTCACCAGTGCCGCTTATCAATGCCCACCAGTATGGTCTCACCAGTGCCGCTTATCAGTGTCCATCAATGCAGTTCCACCTGTGCCGCTTATCAGTGCAGATAGGGTATCATTCAGATCCCCACATGACAGAGCGGAGATGATGTCGGGCAGAGACAGCTCTGGTATGTGTGGAATGCGACACCGTTCTGTGCTGTATATCACAATGCAGGCAGGGAGTTCACAGAGCGGTGTTACATTCCACACATACCAGAGCTGTCTCCACCCGACATCATCTCCGCTCTGTCATGCGGGGATCCTTTCAGTGTTGCCGGGATGGCGGGCGGCAAGCAGGGTGGGGGTGTGCAGTGCTGGCAAGGAGGAGGAGGAGGAGAGATCGGGGGAGGAAGGAGAGAGCAGGACACCACCTCATAAGGCGGCACAGATGGGGGGAGGGGGGGTATGTGAGACCCCCTCCTCCCACTACACTGAGCCAGCGGAAATAGAAACCCCTGCCTTTAGGAACTACAAGTGGGCGTGTCAGACCGCTGCTGCCTGTACAGGACAGAGAGGCTCCAGCGGTCTTACAAACAGGATGTCAGAGGGGAATAACGGTCTTTTAGCAAGTTCAGCAGGCTACTACAGAGCTCAGCAGAAGATGGATGGTATGGTTGGTGAAGGTAGGAGATCAGCAACAACATGAAAAAAAACGTTTTTCCCCAGAGTACTGCTTTAAGCTCAAACCAGAAAAAATATCATCTTAAGACCAAAATGCACTATTTAGCGCATATGGTCGAGGAAAAGGGGGTGTCCCCAGATTCAGATAAAATTCAGACTGTGCAGGCTTGGACCATCCCAAAAACTGTGACAGAGCTTCGCCCCTTCTTGGAGCTTGTGGGTTATTATTCATTCCGAACTTTGCCAGTGTTGCGGCCCCACTCACCCAGTTGCTGTGTGGTCAATCTGCCCATGAGGGAAAATCTTCCCCAAGTATTAATGAGAGTTGAGGGGGCAGTATAAAGTGAAGCATTTGAGACCCTCAAGGAAGAATTGAATTCTGCACGCATACTGGTTTACGTTGAGTATACCCTTTCGGGTGTATACCGATGGCAGTCTCCGAGGCTTGGGGGCTGTGCTTGCGCAGGAGCAAAATGGGACTGAATGAGTGATAGCATACACTAGTCGCAACTTGTGACCTACAGAACATAATTCAGCCAACTACAGCTCTTTTAAAATTGAGCTGTTAGCAGTAGTCTGGGTGGTTACCGAAAAGTTTGCTGAGTATTTGGTAGGTGAGCAAGTGGTCATCTATACTGACAACAACCCTCTTGCCTACCTAGAAACTGCTAAACTTGGGGCCTTGGAGCAATGCTAGGTTGCACGGCTTGCCCAGTTCAACTATACTTTTCACTACAAGCCAGGGCAATGCTGATGCCCTCAAGGTTTCCTCATGACCAGCCTCAGGAGGATATAGATCAACAGCTTGAAGAGTATGAGGTTGTCTCCTCCAGGGTCAACCTACGAGAGCAACAAGCGTCCTCAGCACTGCAAAGTGACCAAATCACACAAAGAGGGCCAGAACTTAATACTCCTCAAGAGTGGATTAAACTTCAGTGGAAAGACCCCAACATTAGTCAGCTCATGAAATATTGGGACAGGAATAGAAGACCAGACTACAAAGAGCAAAGGGTCTTGTCAACCTTGTGTGAGCTTCCTAAGCAGTGGAATAAGTTGGAAAGATATAACGGACTCTTGTACCAAAAGACACGCATACCAGAACCACAAATTATCCACAAACTGATCATCCCTCAGTTGGAGGCCTGTCAGGTCTTTCACTGTACTGGAGGACACTTTTGTGCCAAACGGACAGAGGATTTTGTTCGCAAGTACGTTTTTTTGTCCTGGACTAAGCAGAGAAAACCATCCCTCTGGTCAGTAATTCAAAGGGCTCTCCTGTGCTCACTACCAGAGACTTTTTGACAGCGGCAGAAACATCTGGGCTCTGCTATGCCTTGGTGTTTGTGGACCACTTTTCTAAATTTGCCATTAGCGTGCCAACCAAGGATCAGACTGCTATTACCACAGCTAAACTGTTCTGGAAACATGTGGTGCCCTATGTCTAGCCCAAGCTATACAAATGGTGCTTGGGAGGCATCAGGATCTGGCTGAAAAAAGTACTGTCAACTTGCTGCCGCTAAAACCAGGAGACAGGGTCTTGGTGTGCAACCCCAGACAAATTAGAGGCAACAAGCTGGAGCCCAAGTGGGAGCCCTGCCCATATTGGATTGAGAAGCAACCTTTTCCTGGATGGCCTGTGTATAATGTTGTTTCAGAGAAGCCAAAGGGGCCTCGCAAGAGACTGCACTGTTACCTACTTCGCCCATGTGTACACTGCCAATTCACTGTTGGCTGAACCTGTTCCTGATTTTCCTCCATCTGCCAGTTGGGACAACAGCCCAGAGATCCTCTGTAGTGATTCTGCAGAGTAGTACCTACCCTCTCTGCCACCAGTAGAAGAGTTATCCTCAGCTGAGAGAGCTACAGGAGTTCCATTCCTGTTGAAGCTGAACCTCTTGATCCTAATACAGAGGGGGAACTGTCCTGTGTCCCCATAGGGAGATGTGCAATTGCAAGTCCCGAAGCCTTGCTTACCCAGGCGCACTACCATGGAACTGAATCCTGTAAAGTATTCTGATTACGTGACTTGAATTGTTATGACTGTCTTTCTGCTTGTTATACTATTGCTCTGGTGCATTGCCTTTCCCTAGGTGAATACAAAGGGCTGCATTCTTTAAGTGGGGGGGGGGGGGGGAAATGTAAGTTGCCTCCAGTCTTGCTGGCTGAGAGAAGTGGGACTACACGTGTATCATACTCACTTTCTCATGCAGAAATGTTATATGTAGATATTAATGGTTTGTGTTTTCCTGCTGTTTTGTGAAATCCTGTTGAGGTTGTAACTGTTCCCTGAACTTGTTCCCAATCAGAACATGAGGCTTCCTTAAGATGGCTGCTGGAGACAAGTTCTCTCAAGATTTTGCCCACCATTTTCTTTTAGCTCTGTTACAAAAGGCAGAGCCCAGCCACCATTAGAGGAGGAATATGTGGAATTAGTAAGGGAAAGCTAGGCCTTACTCAGGGAGAGAGTTCGAGCCTGCAGGGACAGAACAGGGATCCTCAGGAGTCCTGTCTATCAGCACTGCTGCTGTGCTTGTTATAGAAGATCACCAGGGACAGGGTCTCTTCCTGTTAAATCATCTCTGCTACAGTGGTGGAACCGGCTTGTGGACACCAGCCTATGGCAAGTAATATGTGCCTTGTATACCACTGCTGTGCCTGAAGAGAGGAATAACTACAGTGCCAGTATACAGAGCTGCATTCTGTATTTTTGGTGACTGTACTGTGAATTTGTGCCTTATATGCCAAGAGAACTGTTTACTCCACTTTTGTAAATATTTTCCACTGCTGCTTAGCTGGCAATTAACCGCTTGCCGACCGCTGGTCGGCAATTGACGGCGACAAGGTGGCTCTTCTCCGCAAAACGCCGTCATACGACGGCGGCTGCGGGATTGAGCCTAGTGAGCACGCGCACTGCCGGAGGCGCGCCCGCGCGCTCACTGTGTTCGGGGAGGGCCAGGGAGCGGGTGCGGCGGCTTCGATTGCCACCGGCTACCCGCGATGCCGCCGCCCCCCCCCCCCCCCGGAGCGAAGGAACGGAGGTCCGTGTATGTAAACACAGACCTCCGTTCTGTGAAGGGGGAAGGGCTGTGACCACTTCCCTTCCCCAGCTAGGGCAGTCCCCATAAAGTTAGAACACGCCCAGGGAACATAGTTAACCCTTACAGCGCCCCCTGCAGGTTAACCCCTTCACTGCCAATGGCATTTACACAGTAATCAGTGCATTTTTATAGCACTGATCGCTGTATAAATGCCAGTGGTCCCAAAAAATTGTCAAAATGTTCCGACATGTCCGCTGAAATATCGCAGTACCACTAAAAATCGCAGATCGCCGCCATTACTAGTAAAAAAAAAAAATAAATAAATAAAAACCCCAAAAATGAATTCTCATCATCCGTAAACGCGACCACTTTTGCACAAACCAAACACCGATTGCGATTTTTTTTTTTATCACAAATATGAGGAAGAATATAAATCGCCCAAAACCGGTGAAAAAAAGTGTTTTTTTTATATTTTTTTTTTTGGATTTGTATTTTAGCAAAAAGTAAGAAATTTAGGTTTTTTTGCAAAATTGTCGCTCTTCTTTTGTTTATAGCGGCGATCAGAAATGACGCAGCGGTGATCAAATACCACCAAAAGAAAGCTCTATTTGTGGGAAAAAAAGGACGCAAATTTCGTTTGGGTACAACGCCGCACGACCACGCAATTGTCAGTTAAATCGACGCCGCGCCGAATCGCAAAAAGGGCTCCGGTCCTAAAGCTGGAAATCCTTCCGGGGCTGAAGTGGTTAAAATGACTTCATTTACAGTACCACGCAGTATGTTTCCCTCTATGATACAGCCACACTAATTCCTCTGGATACAAGGTGATAGGGAAAGAAGGCTACTAGGTAGAGTTAAGGTGGATTTTTAGATTAAAAACTAGATCATCTCAGCTGTTAAACCTGAGGTGGGATTTGGATTTCCGTCTACATTAATCACTTCAGCCCCGGAAGGATTTCCCATGTTAGGACCAGAGCACTTTTTGCGATTCGGCACTTCGTCGATTTAACTGACAATTCCGCAGTCGTGCGACGTTGTAGCCAAACTAAATTTGCGTCCTTTTTTTCCCACAAATAGAGCTTTCTTTTGGTGGTATTTGATCACCTCTGCGTCATTTCTGATCGCCGATATAAACAAAATAGCGACAATTTTGCAAAAAAAAAAAAAAAAACAAAAAAAAAAAAAACAAAATGTCTTTTTGCTAAAATGCAAATCCAAAAAAAAATATTAAAAAAATAATTTTTTCAGCGGTTTTGGCCGATTTATATTCTTCCTCAAATTTTTGGTAAAAAATCCAAAAAAACGCATTCAGCGTTTATCAATTGGTTTGCGCAAAAGTTGCCACGTTTACAGACGATGAGCATTCATTTCTGGGGTTTTAATTTTATTTTTTTTACTAGTAATGGCGGCGATCTGCGATTTTTAGCAGTACTGCGATATTGCAGCGGACATGTCGGACCATTTTGACACTTTTTTGGGACCACTGGCGTTTATACAGTGATCAGTGCTATAAAAATGCACTGATTACTGTGTACATGCCATTGGCAGTGAAGGGGTTAACCCGCAGGGGGCGCTCTAAGGGTTAACTGTGTTCCCTGGGCGTGTTCTAACTGTATGTGGGCTGCCCTGGCTGGGCAAAAGGGGATGATCACGGCTTCCATATAGGAGGCCTGTGATCATCGCCCTTCCCCCTCTATGAGAACGGAGATCCGTGTTTACATACACGGACCTCCGTTCTCTCTCTGCGGGGGGGCTATCGCAGCACCCGCTCCCTGGACCCCGCCGGACACAGTGAGCGCACGCATGCTCACAGCACTAGTTATCGCAGCCGCCGTCGTATGACGGCGGTTTGCGATAACGAGCCACTCTGTCGCCGCCAGACTGCAGTGGGCAAGTGGTTAAAATACCTCGCCCCTGGGGTTTTTTTTTCGTATACATGGGTTTTCATTTTTTCTTAGATTTTTTTTTTTTGCCATTTTAGAATGGTATGGTGTTTGTTTTATATACAGTTGTGCTCATAAGTTTACATATCCTGGCAGAATTTATGATTGCTTGCCCATTTTTCAGAAAATATGAACACCACAAAAAACATTTTTGACTCATGGTTAGAGTTTGGCTGATGCCATTTATTATCAATCAACTGTTTACTCTTTAAATCATGACAATAGAAACTACCCAAAGGACCCTGATCAAAAGTTTATATACCCTAGTGATTTTGGCCTGATAACATGCACCCAAGTTGACACAAAGTCAAAAATCCCAAGGCTAACACAAGAGCCAACCAGGTAACAGGAGCTCAACAGAGAACAACTGAATGTTGTGAAAGTGTGCACAGACGACCAAATGGCCACCCTGCAAACTCACGCAACTGGCTGTCGCCTGATTACGGAAGGCCCAAGAAGCACCAAGCGCCCGAGTAGAATGCACCAACCCACAACAGAATAGGCCAGAGTCATCATCATCAGTCCGATCCATGTAGAAATGGTCTTAGAAGCAGTCCTTTTATGGCCCATCCAAAAATCAAAAACAGTGAATCTGACCTATGAAAAGGTCTCCGTGGCTGCCAAACACACCTGAACCATATCCAGAGCATGTAAGGCAGTGGTTCTCAACTCCTGTCCTCGGGATCCACTAACAGGCCAGATTTGCAGGATAACTGAAATACATCACAGGTGATCTCATTTGCTGCTCAGTGATTGCAGTATTCTAGTCTGCATCTCCCCAAGGTAATACCTAAAATCTAGCCAGTTAGTGGGTCCTGAGGACCGGAGTTGAGAACCACTGATGTAAGGCAAAAAGCCTTAGGATATGTTGACCAGGGCACAGAAAAGGAAACACAACATCCTATTTAAAGGAAAAGCAAAGTAAGGAACGATGGACAAGGGCGAAGAACCACCTTATCCTTGTGGAAAACCGGTAAGGTATATGACAAGAAAGGAGGCTTCTGTAGAACTGAAAGCACAAAGTTTAGATCCCACAGCGGTAGAGGAGACCACACCGATGGGGACAGACATAGAACCCCTTGATCAAAAAGGTATGCACCAGGTATTGCGAAACCAGGGGGTACTGAAGAAGACCACCAAGGCTGACATCCGATGGTATTCAAGGCACATATCTGTTAAAACCCCCCCCAATGAAGGAAGGTCGGCATCAAAGCCACCGAGAAAGAAGTTGATGACTTGGTTTCCACAAAAGTGGAAGTGTGTAGCCAGATAAAAGTTAAATTCAAAACCAGCCCAGTGCCCATGGGTTACAATCCAAGAGAACTTCCTGGAAGCCTGGGACGATTTGCGTTCCACAGGCTGTCTCTTGCAAAGCGGAAGTGACGTTACGGCGTACCAATAAGCCCCGACTTACGCGTTTCATCACAGGATGTCTGAAGCGGTCCTGTTTCAGGACCTTTTTGCCAGGAGCATCAACACAGCAAATGTGTCCTTTTATCCTTGATCCATAGAAAATTAGATAGACTGATCTCAAGCTGGCATCCACTCTTACCTTAGAGAACAATAATATACCAAATAATGTGGCAGAAAAGTAATTAGCTCTGGCTGAAGCTGTCAAAATGTAAAAGCATACTGCACTAAAGAGGTTGTAAACCTCAAAAAAAAAAAAAAAACCTGCAAGACAAAAAGTCATTATGAAATACCCTCCTCAGAACGAAGCCCTGCAGACACAGCCGACCTTTCCCGGAGTCACTTCTGGGTTCGCGGGCTCCGGTGGCCGGTGCCGCGATGACGTCTCTCCCGCCGGTCACGGCACGGGCCCCCGAAGAACGCCACAAGCGGGTCATTTCTTCAGGGCGCATGTGCCGATGACGTCGGCAGCAGCGTATATCGTAAATATCTCCTAAACTGTGCAATTTTATAAGATATTTACAGTACCTACAGGTAAACCTTATTGGTTACTTGTAGGTACAATTAAAGAGGAAGAATTTACTTCCTCTAGCATGAGGCAACACACGCTCAACGTATTCGGCCCATATATTTTTCATTGAACACTTACAATCAAAATATAGCGCTCATGGCCGACAAACACTACACTATATACTTTATATTTTACTGCTGGCCCCTTCTCTACATAGTCTATGCTGTATATTAAACTACTATCCCTTATACTTATAGTCTATGTTGTACATTATACTTCTGTCCGCTTTTCTATATATTGTATTCATGACCCTTTTTCTGTATAGTGTTTGTTGTACAATACACTCCTGACCCTGCCTTTGCTGTTTCTCTTTATACTTCTGATCCCTTCTCAGTATATTCTGCATCTTTAATGTGAGGACTTTTACATTAAACTCCTATCCCTTCTATCTATAGTCTATATTGTACATTATATTTATCTGTTTTTCTGTATGTTGTACATTATACTAAACATACTACACTGACCCTTATTCTGTACAGTCTTCGTTGTACATTATACTCCTGACGCCTTCTCTGCAGATGCTATGTTTCACATTACACTTCTGACCCCTTTTCAGTATATTGCGCATCTTTCATGCAAAGGCCTTATGGAGCTTCTATACTGTTCGCAAGTACATCTTCTAGAGGCTAATCCCTCTTGTAGGTCGATTGCTTCTTAGCGGTCAGAAACAGAGATGGAACCCTGCATTGCTGTCCAGTTGGCAAGCTTTGTCTCAACAGTTGCTGGCCTTTCTCTACATAGTCTATGCTGTACATTAATCTCCTATCCCCTCAATCTATAGTCTGTTGTAAATTATACTTGTCTGCTTTTCTATGTTGGATTTTGTACGTTACACTCCTGACCCCTTTTCTGTATAGTCTGTGTTGTACATTATACTCTTGACCCCTTCTCTGCATATGCTATGTTTCTCATTTCTGACCCCTTCTCAGTATATACTGCATCTTTGATGTGATAGGCTTATGGAACTTCTATATTGTTTGCAAGTACGTGTCTTAGAGGCTGATCCCTCTTTTAAGTCAATTGCAGTGTAAAGGGGTAGATCTCTTAGAGATCAGAAACTAAGAGTTGGAACTCTGCACTGCTGTCCAGTTGGTGTTCTCTGTCTCGACTTTAAAACGAGGAAGGTGGTATACCCCACCCCTTCACAGGGAACAAACATCGGGACCTTTTTGCTTTGAGCATCAACACAGCAAATGTGTTTTTTTTTTTATCCTTGATCCATAAAAAGATAAACTGATTCAAAGCTGGTATCCACTATTACCTCAGTGACCAATAACATACCAGAGAAGTAATTAGCTGTGCTCAGAGCAAGCCAAATTTAAAAAAACACACTGCACTTACATGAGCAGGAGGCAACACATTCTCAACATGTGTTCGGCCCACATAATTTTCATTAAATGCTGACAATTAAAATATAGTTCTTATGACTGTAAAGAAGGGGCTAGCAGTAAAACATACAGTGCAGTGTTTCATAGACTATAGGTAGAAGGGATAAAAGTTTAATGTACAGCATAGACTATGTTGTAAATTATACTTCTGTCCACTTTGCTATATGCTGTATTTTGTATGTTGTATTCCTGACCCTTTTTCTGTAGTCTTTGTTGTACATTATACTCCTGACCGCTTCTCTGCATATGCTGTTTCACATTATACTTCTGAACCCTTTTCAGTATATTCTGCATCTTTGATGTGAAGGACTTATAGAGCTTCTATAGTGTTCGCAAGTACTTCTAGAGGCCAATTCCTCTTGTAGGTTGATTGCTTTGTAGAGGTCAGAAACAGAGTTGGAACTCTTATGGTCGATGCAGAGCAGGCCAACTGCACAGAATTTCTTTCCCCCGTGCAGCTGTGACCCCTGTGCTGACAGAAGGGGTGGGGGATAAAACAAGGAGGGCATTGGGCACCTGCCCAGCATCTATCAACCAACGGTGTCAGCAATTGTTAATATGCTGGGGGCTGGCCTGCACAGTGCCCAAGATTGTAATGGTGTACAATAAAAAACAGAGGTTTGTGTAACAAAAAAGCAGACTTGATCTACCCAATTGTTAGGCAATTTTTAGGCATCTTGTCAACGCACCCCAGTCTAGAGGACTGTGAATTCCCAGAAAAACTGCCCTAGGTAATGCACCTGTGATACTGATGAAAAGAACTGAAATCCAAAGAATGGAGCAGGCCAGAAACAATTAGGTTGGGGAGTGAAAAACTAGAGGATGCTGATCAGCAGCCAGGAAAATGACTCAGCTAAATCTGACTTGCTGAAGATTCTAACACACACTATGAGAAGCGGACATTGTGCAATTAAAAAAAAAAAAAAAGTATTTGAAAGCCATTGTAAAAATGGCCATTTTTTTTTTTTTTTTTAAACAAACATGTCGATCCTTACCTGCTCTGTGCAATAGAACTGCACAGCTTTGATTGACAGCAGTGGGAGCCAATGGCTCCTGGTGCCCAAGCAAAGCCAGCGAGACCCGATAGTGAGATGAGAAAAGAGCTGCAGACGTGCACAACACCAGATCAAATGAGGGCTTGGGTAAGAACAAGGGGGTGGGGAGGTGAGGGGGGATGCTGATGCCTAAACATTTTTACCTTAATGGAAGGAATGCATTAAGGTAAAACTGAGTGATTACCTGTTAACTCACTTTCCAGGACAGCTACGAGAGAGGCTCCTCCCACCTAGTACAGGAAACACACGAACCACATTTAAAAAAGGTATGCACCACATTATACCCGGTTATAACAAATGAGATGACCGTAGGCAATGTAAAAATATATATCTATAGGCAACAGTTACACCCACTAAATGTTCTACTCATTTCATAAAACTTCAGGGTGGAAATTGGCGCCGTCCTGGAAGATTCTCCTGGAAAGCGAGTTAACAGGTAATAACTCTGTTTTACCAAGTCATATTCCAGAAGGGCTACGAGAGAGGACCAAAAAGGAACTACCCAATTGGGGGAAGGGGGGCCCATGGCCTTTTGTTCAAAGGACTGATCCATGCTAGACAGCAGGTCCAAACGATGATGCTTAACGAAGGTTTGGAAGCTGGACCAGGCTTGCAGCCTTACAGATCTGGATAGGGGATGAAACAAGAACTGCGTGTATACTGTGGTGCATACCTTAAATAATGTGGATCATGTGTTTCCTGTACTACGTGGAAGGAGTCTCTCTCCCTCTCTCGTAGCCGACCTGGAAGATGACTTGGGAAAAAATATTTAGGCTTTAGAACTCCTTTAAGTAAAGGAGTGGAGCCTGTATGACTCTGCAAAACTGAAGGAAAGGTTGGAGTTCAGCTTTACCTGAAAACTTTAATACTGATGAAGCAGACTTTAGCACATTCTATCACAAATGTGGACAAGTACAATCCACTTTACACAAATAGTTAATGCTGGAGTGTAATGCTATTTGTGAACTTGATCATTCACAATTTTCAGGCAAGGGAATATTTTTTTTTTTTTTGACTGGTAGTATCCTATGGCAGCAACAAGTTTGAACGGTTGTTGTGGAATGTTGGCTTTTAAGGGAAAGAAAATAAAGGACACAATTCCCAAAATTGATTTTTATCAAAGTACAAATCCATATTTACAAAGTATATAATACAGGCCTAATTATTAGAAAAAAAAAAATTTGAAAATTTCTAAGACAACACATGCTCTAGAACACCTTGTCGGATCAGCTGCTCACATTTCCATCTTGGCAGAAAATGCTGAGGGGAAAAAAAAAAAAAGAAAAGAACCACTGAATAACATGATCAAGAACTGGAATCCAACACAGTTATAAAACATACCGTACTCGACTGTATAGCTACAAAAACATACCAATTTAAACGTGATACAGGCCATATGTATTGTATGTGTTCATATCATTGTGGAGCCATTAAGGGCCGGTTCACACATAGGCGATCAGACTTCAGAGGCGACTTTTCTAGGCAATTTGAACGCTACTTCAATGCGGCTTCAGCACGACTGCCTGTGCCCAATCAGAGAAGGGAGGGAGGGGGTTGCCTGGGTAATTAGTGGGGAGTACCTGTGTAAATTCTTTTCTTTTTCCTGTAAAGTCGCTTCAATATAGATGGGGATCAGACTTGGAGGTGACTTCCATTAAATTCCATGGGCACAAGTTGGATAGAAGTCGCCTTGAAGTAGTACAGGAACCTTTTCTGAAGTCGGATCGACTTCAGTAGTGTACATTAAGACGGCTACCATTCACTTCAAAGGGCTTTCTTATGTCAAGCGACTTGGGGTGACAAGTCAGATCACAAGTCGTCCATGTGTGAACTGGCCCTAAAAGAAAATATACGTCTTACACACTAGGAGAACTATTCTTCCATTATTTAGCCATCACATTTCCTGAAACATTTTCTGTATTTAACGCCCCGTACACACGATCAGAAGATCGTACAAAAAAATACCACTTTCGAAGCGATCGCTCGTACACAGCTGTCATCCGAAATTTTCCGAAGGGACAAAAACATTTTCTCGTACGATACCAGATTGTTCGATTTTTGTTTTCATCTGAAAATTAGGGGTGTTGAATATAATAGCAGCATTGATGCATTGCGAGTCGACAGTTCACGATGCTGTAAGGCGGTATAATTGATGTTGGATGACGTCATCCGTCCCTCCGTGCAGTGCTCTTCCTCTCCGGGGAGAAACACGGACAAAGCCTGCATGGTGGATAGAGCCCCCTCCCCTACACTGAAACAGACTCAGCTGATGGGCTGACAGCCAGTACAGTGCAGGGGGGGGAAGGGGGGGGGGCTGGAGGAGACCCGACATGGGAGGCATCACTGGAAGCACAGAAGGAGGAATGCCCACAGCTTATAAATCTTTTACATTAAAATACTGCCACTATATAACTTTTTTGGATGCTCTGTATACCACAGTTAAATAAGCTGCAGTTTCTCCAGAGCTGTGTTCAGGTAGGAGGAGATTTCCACTACAGCCTGTATACAGGCCCACATGTGTGATGTCAATATCATGTGACCTGGCTAGCTCTGAGAACAAGTTCTCTCCAGCATAAAAGACAACTGAGCATGTGCAGGTTCCCCACCTTGCCTGTGTTAGCTGGCCTTCCCCAGATAGACAGTGCAGGGAGGGGAAGATCTATGCATACAGGATAAAAGCCTTTATACACAATGCAGAGGATTAACCCCTTAAGTTCCACAGTGCATACAACAAGCATGCTATGCTGCATATACAGACTGATTTTACTGTTGTGGGTTTAGTAACACTTTAATGGGAGACAGGAAGAGCTTTCACTAATAAATAGGAAACCCCATATTTGGACAGCGGTCACAGGAACTTGTTTCCTGTTGGAAGATGTTCCTTCAGTTTCTGTTTTGCTTGCAACTCCATTTTGGATTTCACCCCCAGTGACATTGGCGATCAGGACAATTTCAGAGTAAATTTCCTTAAAGCGATTGTATCCCTCGCTTGGGCATCTTTACCTATAGGTAAGCTTATAATAACGCTTACCTGTAGGTAAAATGAATATCTCCTATACCTGTACTGTTTAGGAGATATTCACCTTGCATGCAGCCACTGACGTCAGAGGCGCATGCGCAGTGAAGGTCTGGAGGACTCGCGCGCATGAGTGGGAGTGACGTCATTGCGGCTCTGGCCACTCACAGCACCAGAGTTGCAAACCTGGAAGGAACATGTCAGTTCCCTCAGCAGTGACCGGGCGGTCCTGTGGGATCTTCATTCTGAGGTATTTCATAATGAGCTAGTATGCGGTGCATACTAGCTCATTATGCCTTTGCTTTACAGTTTTTTTTTTTTAATTTATTGTGGGCATACAACCGCTTTAACAGGGACAAAGACGGCAATTAAAACGTGACAGGGGGTCTAAAATGTGCATTTAAAAAAATAAATAAAAACACACAAAAAAACTGCCTTTAGGTAAAACTTGAAGCAGCATTTTATAAGTTGTCCAGCTTATTCACTGCAATCCTACCTGGCTATTTTTCTTTAGCAGAATTGTTGTGCCATCTTCAATTTCAAATTCACCGTAATCTCTTAAGCAGCGCACCTAGAAATAAGACAAAGCTAAACCAATCTAATAATTACACTGATAAGTATAAGGTAATGTTATAATAAACAAACAGTAGATTGCACCAAGAGCTGATGTCCAATCAGTAGGCGCCAATCAATAACCATTGTTTGCAAGTATAAATGTGTTTTGGACTCAAAAATTGTGCCAACTAGTAGAAAACCATAGCCTGTTCACTTAGTTCTAAGAAATAAACATATACAAACAAAAACGTGTAAAATTTCTGATATAGGGGCCAAACTTTATACTGTGATTAACCTCAGCATTGCCAAACTGCAAACCGCTCATCAGCCAAATTACTAGCAACTCTAGTATGTTTCTAGAACTTAAAAAGAAAGGATTTCCAATGCTCATTTGAACAGGTGATTAAATGATTTGACAATGCTCCTGCATAAGTGATATACACAGACAATCTAATCTTAAAATAAAAATTGGCTTCTATTTTAATTTTTTTCAGACAAAGCAGAGGTTCGAACTGCTGTTAGGTTATTACCTTTAAAACCACCTGCCTGCCTCTACTTTTAGATTTTAAGTTCTGAAAAAGCAACCGTATTGAATCAAATTGTATTGCAATAAGCTTGGAGACGAAACAGACTTTTTTTAATTTTATCTTCGGTTAAAAATAAAATTCTAATCTAACAGACACATATAGTGAATACGTCCTCGTAACAGTTTAGTAAATTAGTGGACAAGTTTACTCGTAACCTTTAGGAAAGAAAAATTCAAGATCTTTGTATGATCTCAACGATCATTAAACCGACTACTCGCCAAACGTCAAACCGTTACGACTCCAATTAGTGTCATATTTCAAACCGGGGATATAGTCTTTAAAATGTGCAAAAACAAACATATACAAATAAAGAA
>BLSH010145457.1:610374-630504 GCA_018402905.1 Glandirana rugosa | reverse complement strand
ATATATGCACAAAACCAACAAGGGCGGGTTGCTGCTGTCCTGAAAGACTTCTTGGAAAACAAGTTACTGGTAAGACTAACTTAAATTTTTCCTAAGCGTCTTTCAGGACAGCACCTTGAGAGGATAAGCGAGACTTACCCCCTAGGGAGGGACTACAGCCTGCAGGACTTTCCTGGCAAATGCCTGATCCGCTGATGACATAAGGTCCAGCCTGTAACGCCAGACAAACGTCTGGTAACTAGACCAGGTAGCTGCCTTACAGATCTGATCTGGGGTGGCACCAGCTTTTTCAGCCCATGTCGTGGCTAGAGCTCTGGTAGAATGTGCTCGAACCCCCGGCGGGGGAGGCAGTCCCATTTTGGAGTAGGCCTTCAGAATTGTTGATCTGAGCCACCTTGCAATTGACCCCTTAGAGGCCTGGTGGCCTTTCTTGCTACCTGAAAATCGGATCAGCAAAGAGTCTGATTTCCTAAAGTCCTTTGTGACTTCTAAATACAGGCGGTCCCCCTATTTACAACATTCGACTTACAAACCGAGGGAGACAACAGGAAGTGACAGGAAATCTACCCCATAGGAAGGGAAATTCACTGCTATAAGAGTTAGTATGGGAAAAAGGTGTTTTCACTGATGCTTTATCACCAAGGTTTGTTTCCACAACAACTCAAAATTTTCAAAATCCAATTATCATTGGGACAGGAAGTAAGGTGAAATCTTCTGAACAGACAGCAAAACAAACATTACAGGGGTGTTACCCCTTCTCTATGCTATCCAAAAAGCTTAGAAAAAGGGATTTTATTAAAACTTACCGTAAAATCCTTTTCTCAGAGTTCACCGACAGACGCAGCTCTTCATTGACTTGTGGGGTTTATGCTTGTCCCACTAGGAGTTAACTAGGCAGGGAAAAGAACAGCTGGCCCCTCCCACGGTGCCGTCCTCTCTTCCCACATAAACCCTCCACATAGCATAGCTCATCAGTTCGTATACAAGCCGTACCGAAAACAGAGCGCAGAGGGGTGGGTGCTGCGTCTGTCAGTGAACTCAGAGAAAAGGATTTTACGGTAAGTTTTAATAAAATCCCTTTTTCTCCTACGTCCACTGACAGATGCAGCTCTTAATCGACTTGTGGGGATGTTCCAAAGCTGTGTCAAAAAGAGGGGTGGGTAAACAACAACAACTGTACCCAACAGAACCTCTAAGGAGGCGCCAGACGCGCCTACACTGCTGCCTGCAAAACTTTGCGGCCAAAAGCAGCATCCGAAGATGCCAACATATCAATCTTATAAAACTTAGTGAAAGTGTGTACCGGGGCCCAAGTGGCCGCCTTGCACACCTCTGACACAAAGGCCTGGTGTCTGAAAGCCCAGGAAGTGCTAACAGCCCGGGTAGAATGAGCCGTGACCGGAAAAGGGGGAACCTTGCCCCGAACAGAATATGCGTGGTTCACGGTCTGTCTAATCCAACGAGAGACAGTAGCCGACGAGGCCGCCAAACCCTTGCGTGGACCCTCTGTCAGCACAAACACGGAATCAGACTTCCGAAAGGAAGCTGTAGCAGCTAAATACACTCGTAAGGCCCTTACTACGTCCAAGGCATGCAACTCAAATTCTTTTGGGTGCGATGGACGTGGGCACAATGAAGGAAGAATAATATCTTTGTTAATGTGAAAGGAAGAAACCACCTTCGGGAGAAACGAAGGAGAGGGTCGCAAGACCGCCTTGTCCTTGTGCAGGACCAGATAGGGAGACTTGCACGACAGTGCCGCCAACTCAGACACCCGTCTGGCTGATGTGATGGCCACCTTCTGCGACAGCATTTGTAAGGAAATCTCCCTGATTTTTTCATATGGCGGTTTCTGGAGCACAGAAAGCACCAAATTCAAATCCCACGGAGCCATCGGAGACCTCCCCCGAGCGCCACATGTCGCACACCTTGTACAAAAGGTACGAATCAAAGAGTGCGAAGCCAAAGGTCTCTGGAAAAGAATCACCAGGGCCGATATCTGACCCTTGAGAGTACTCAAAGCTAGTTTTTTGTTCAGGCCTTGCTGCAAAAAAAGTCAAGACCCTAGACACCACATAAGAGTGAGGGTTATGGCCCTCCACCTCGCACCAAGCTATGTAAACCTTCCAGTGATATATCTTGCGAGAAGTACACTTGCGAGCCTTCAACAAGGTAGGGATCACAGAGTCAGCGACTCCCCTGTCCCTCAGCACCTGAGACTCAATAGCCAGGCCGTCAAAGCCAGCGATGGTAAAGCAGGGTGCAAGATGGGCCCCCGAGACAGTAGATCGTCTCGCAGCGGGAGCCGCCAGGGAACGTCCACCACCATTCGCACCACGTCAGCGTACCACGTGCGCCGAGGCCAATCCGGAGCCACCAGGATTATTGGTATTCCCTCTGCTACTACCCTGCGTATCAATCGCGGTAGAAGTTTTATCAGAGGGAAGGCGTACAGAGGGCGATAACAGCCACAGGGGGCCGCCAGAGCGTCCGTGGCCCCTGCCAAGGGATCCTTTGTTCTGGACACAAAGGTCTTCACCTTGTGAATGAACCGAGACGCCATGAGATCCACATCCGGCGTCCCCAATCTGCGGCAAATCTGTGTGAATACCTCCGGATGGAGAGACCACTCCCCCTGGTCCAGCGTCTGGCGACTGAGAAAGTCCGCCTGCCAGTTTTCCACGCCTGGAATGTAAATGGCGGAGATTGGCGGAACGTGGCGTTCCGCCCAACGCAGTATCAGAGCTGCCTCTGCCGCAGCTGCTGGACTCCTCGTGCCGCCCTGATGGTTCACACATACACTGCTGTTGCATTGTCCGACTGAATCCGAATCGGACGACCCTGCAACCTCACTGTCCAGTGAGATAGGCATAATCTGATCGCTCTCAGCTCCAGCACATTGATGGGGAGGCAAGCTTCCTGCGCCGACCAACGGCCCTGGCAGATAGCTGCCCCAGGATCCCGCCCCAGCCTGAAAAGCTGGCATCCGTGGTGATGATCACCCACTGAAGAGGCAAGAACGACTTCCCCTGAGTCAACGCCGAGTCCCGAAGCCACCAGGTCAGAAAAGCCCTGGTCTGGGAGTTCAGACGGATCACAAAGTCCAAGGACAGAGGAGACCTGTCCCACTGAGACAGAAATCGCTCGCTGGAGAAGGCGAGTGTGACTCTGGGCGTAAGGTATCACCTTGAAAGTCGAGACCATGAGCCCCAGCACCTGCATACAGAATCGTAATGAAGACCGTCGGTGTGACAGGAGGGTTCGCACCGCCGACTGCAGCGACAGCAACTTGGCCGGAGGAAGGAACACCT
Source organism: Glandirana rugosa (assembly GCA_018402905.1). Taxonomy (NCBI): domain Eukaryota; kingdom Metazoa; phylum Chordata; class Amphibia; order Anura; family Ranidae; genus Glandirana; species Glandirana rugosa. The sequence continues at coordinate 627,193 of BLSH010145457.1, read as the reverse complement.
TCGCCTGCTCTGTGTCCAGAATCAAACCCAGATACTCCAGGCGATGGGACGGAGACACCGTCGACTTCTGCAGGTTGAGCAACCAGCCGAAGTCCTGCAGTGAGGTCATGGTGATTCTCACATTCTCCTCCAGAGCCGAGGCGGACTCCGCTCGCAGGAGCAGGTCGTCGAGGTAGGCTACTACTGCAATGCCTCTGTCGCAGTAACGCCAGTACCGAAGCTACCAGTTTTGTGAAAACTCAAGGGGCTGAGGCCAGACCGAAAGGGAGTGCCACAAATTGATAATGGAGGTCCCCCACTGCAAAGCGAAGGAAACGCTGATGCCGTGGACAAATAGGTACATGTCCAGAGACACCAGAAATTCCCCCTGATGGAGGGCGGCCACAACCGAGCAGATCGATTCCATTCGGAATTTTTGCGCCTTCACATACCGGTTCAGGGCCTTCAGGTCCAGTACTCACTGGACCGCCCCCCCCCTTTTTTGGGGACCACGAACAGGTTTGAGTAGAAACCTCGAAACCTCTCGCTGGAGGCACTGGCACAATCACCCCTTGGTCCGAGTGTGCTTGGACAGCCCCGAAGAGTGCCTCCCGGCGTGCCTGCGGGAGCCCTAAGTTCGATGGGAAGAACCTGTCTCGGGTTGGAATGTTGAACTCTATCCTGTACCCGGTGGACACTACTTCCTGGACCCACCGGTCGGAAATGCGAGCAAGCCATCGGTCTGTGAACCCCAGAAGACAACCCCCCACCCGAAGCCCGGGTGGGGGCAGCCCATCAGGCGGAGGAGGGCATGTCCTCCGCCTTTTCGGTCTTTCGCTGCCACTGCCGTTTTCCGGCCCCTGCAGCAGTCTTACCCGATCGGGTCCCTTTGCCCGCTGCGCCCGTGGCACGAAAAAACCTCTTCTGACCCGAGGGAGGGGACCCCTGTCTACGGCGAAACTCACGCCTCCGGGGCTCTGGGAGGAAAGTGCCCTTACCTCCTGTGAAATCCTTAATTACCTCATCCAGTTGTTTTGGGCCGAATAGACGTCCACCAGGAAAGGGGAGATCTGCGAGGCCTTTTTTGGACGCATGTTCTCTGGACCATGAACGTAACCAGAGAACCCGTCTGAGGAGGACGGCAAAACCCGCCATTCTGGACAACGTAGATCCACGGCCGCGTCACAGAGGTACTTGATACCTTGATGTAAAAAATCAGCTCTCAGCGGCGCATCCATCAGGCGGCCGCAGTCCAGATCATTCTGGAGCTCTGCCATACGCTCAGCCAGATATTGCGCCGCCATGGCAGATGCCAGGCCTGGCCGCAGAGCTGAGCATGCTACCAGGAAGAGAGCTTTTAACACCGCCTCTCTCCGCCGGGTCCCTAATGGAAGGGGCCCCTTCCAGAGGAATGGTCGTCGCCTTATTCAGGCGGGCTATCGGTGGGTCCACCACAGGCGACTCCCATTTCTTCAAAAAGCTTTCCTCAAAGGGATAGCGAGTGGCAAAGCGTTTTGACACTGAAAAAGACTGTTGCGGACGCTGCCATTCACGACAGATCAGATGATCAAAAGATTGATCATGGGGTAAGCCTTAGGGGCCCTGGTGGACCCACACACATACGCAGAAGTCTGCGATTCGCCATCCTGGTTCAGTCGCAGAGTAGCGCGAATACCAGTGATGACGGATACCAGCGCCTTTTCGCGCGCAGCTGCTACCCCTTGGTCCTCCTCTCCGTCCGAGGGGCCCAGTTCACCATCAGAGAGGTCCACTGGGGTCCCTGTGACCCCCGAGGCCACTTCCGGATCAGAGTCCTCCCCAGAAGAACAGGAGGGTGGAGGACGCTTCCTAGGGACCTGCTGGGCGACATCCACCCGGGGGAGAAACTCACTGAAGACCGCCCGCAGCTGGTCCAAAAAGGCCCCTTGCGCAGATTGCGCTGCCGCGGAATCCTCCTCAGCGGTCCCAGCGGGATAGTCTGCCATCGTTTTTTCCCCCAAAAAACACCTTCAGCAAAATGGAGGTGAATACTAGCTTTAAGGCACCCCCACACAGCCGCACACCACCGCCCCACAGAGCACCAGGGACACCCAGGAGGACTGCATCCGCCGCCACTAGCACCCACAGGAGAGCCCAGATATACTTGCTGTTTGCTGCCTGCAAAGAGGATCGTCTGAAGAGCTGCGCCTGTCAGGAGTCACACACCATTCCAAAGAGAAAGTAAAAACGTCTGCAACACGTTTTTTACAGCAGCAGGGGACTCCAATATGGCCGCCGTGTAAACTCTAGAGGCCGAAATCACCTGCAGGGAACGTGCACTACCATAAATGGCCGCTCTGAGCGCTAGAGGGAAGGCTCCATCTGCCCAGTATGTCTGCGGCTATGGGAAAATGGCGGCGAGGACCCCAAAAAAGCGGCGCGAATGATCGGGTGCGGCGGGGGTGGGTGGTGTAAAGGGCCCCATGGCACCCATTACCCAGTGGCTACCCTAAATAGTCACGGACGGCGTCGGTCCCCCCTTGAAAAGGGGGGAGGGAGGAACTCTCACTCACTACTCCTGTCGGGCGCAGAACTTCCTCCCCTGCCTGGGCAGGATGCTGCCAGCTGAAGAAAACACCCGAACCGGACCGCAATCCGGGACTTGGGCACAGATGGGGGGGGGGGTCACCCCAGGCCGCCCGCACGGAACGGACACGATGCGGCGGGTCCCCATACTGCGGGACTGGCTCGCATCGGTCGGCCAGAAAGTACAGAGTCCGTGCGACTCTCTATGCCTCGGCCGGCTTCTTGACAGCAGACTTCGTTGCTTGATAGAAGTAGTAGTAAAAAGTAATGAGAAATAAGAATAAAAAAAAAAAAAAAACTAAAAAAGCAATCACAATCCAGACCGCAAATCCCCTAAGGGAGCCAGGTCAACTCCTATGCAAACTAGGCATTGAAACTGATGAGCTATGCTATGTGGAGGGTTTATGTGGGAAGAAAGGACGGCCCCGTGGGAGGGGCCAGCTGTTCTTTTCCCTGCCTAGTTAACGCCTAGTGGGACAAGCATAAACCGCACAAGTCAATGAAGAGCTGCGTCTGTCAGTGAACGTAGGAGAAATAGTTTTTTTGGCTGAAGCTACACTTAAAAAATGTACCTGTTCCGACATATAAATTCAATTTACGAACAAAGCTACAGTCCCCATCTTGTTTGTAACCGGGGGACCGCCTGTAATCTAACAAAGTTTTTCTCACATCTAAACTGTGAAACTTGTTTTCCTTCTCATTAGAAGGATTCACACAAAATGTTGGCAAAATAATTTCTTGTGATCGGTTCTTAACCGTCCCTACCTTTGGCAAAAACAAAAAAATCTGTCTTCAAAATAATCCGATCAGGATAGACAAAAATGGCTCTCTTTTACTAACAGAGCGTGTATCTCACCAAATCTTCTTGCTGAGGTGATTGCAATCAAGCAAACTGTTTTGAAAGTTAGGTTCCTTAAGGAAGCTTCTTGCAGTGGTTCAAATGGTTATTTTGTTAGGGCTTGTAGCACTACCGACAAATCCCACTTGGGAAACCACTTATTAGGCACGGGCCTGGCTCTGGTGAATGCCTTAAAGAATCTTGCGACTAAGGGTTCAGGAGCTATTGTTTTCTCCAAAAACACACTTGGTGCAGCAGCTTGTACCTTCAGGGTACTAACCGCTAGACCCTTGTCTGCACCTGCTTGTAGAAACTCCAGTACTCCAAGACCAAGTCTTCTAGGGTTCTACCCTCTAAACGACACCAAGTGTTGTAGACTTCCAGATCTTGTTGTAGATGTTTCTAGTAACTTTCTTTCTACTAGAAATTAGGATATCTATCAAGAGGTACTGAAAATCCTTTTGCTCTCAACAATTGCTCTTCAGAAACCAGACAGTAAGATTTAGTCTGGCTATGTCTGTAAGGTAAACCGGTCCTTGACAAAGCAAGTCCTGTTTGGGTTGAAGCCTCCAACATGGTTTGATCGCCAACTGCAGGATGGTGGTAAACCAAGCCCATTTCGGCCAGAATGAAGCAACTAGAACAGATGCTCTCTCCCTCAGTATTTTTCTTAATACTAGAGGTATCAGCTGAAAAGGAGGAAATGCATAGGCTAGCTGAAAGTCCCAAGGATGCGTGAGGGCATCTATGCCTAGCAAATCGCTGTGTCTGTGGAGAGAGAAGAAGTTCGGGAGCTGTGCGTTTTCTTTTGTCGCGAACTCAACTTGCGGAACTCCCCATCTTTCGGTGATTGCAGAAAACACTTCTGGATTCAGGCTCCATTCCACCTCTTGAATTTGTTGCCTGCTCAGAAAATATGCCAGCTCATTTAGAGTGCCCTTTAAATGGACTGCTGATAGGGAGAGTAGATGGTGTTCCACATCCCTCAAGATCTCGGTTGACAAGATCTGAAGAGCCCTTCTTCTCGTGCCCTCGTCTGTTCAAGTAGGCCACGGTTGTGGCGTTGTCTGACAGTATCCTTACGTGGGGCTCCTGGAGGCCTGGGGAGAAGGCAGCTAACGCTAAAGCAACTGCCTTTAATTCTCTCCAATTTGAGGACTTTCCTGCCTCTGCCTTGGACCATGCACCTAGTGCTAGGTTCCGTCTCCAGTGAGCCCTCCAGCCCCAGCTGCTGACGTACGTTGACACTGTTTCACCGTTTGGCCATGTGAACGGTAAACCCTTAGCAAGATTTTCATGGTTCCTCCACCACCAAAGTGTCCTTTTGACCCTCGAAGGGATTTTTACTTCTACATCTAGGGTGTCTGGATTGTGATTCCAAACCCTCAGAAGGAAATCTGAAGTCTGAGGTCTGAAATGAAGACGGGCCCACTGGATGGCCGGAATTGTTGCCGTTAGGGTTCCCAGGCTGATCTGATCGTAAATACCTGGTTGGTCTGGAGCATTGCTGCCACACTTTGGACCTTGACACTTTTTTCTTCTGGTAGAACGATTTTCTGCTCTACTGAGTCTATCAGGTAACCTAAGAATGTGAACTGTTGAGCTGGATTGAAATTTGACTTCTGTACATTGATAATCCATCCCAATGCCTCTAAATGACTGCAAGCTTTTGCAAGATCTTCCAGCAATTTTCCCTGGTAGAGGCAAACAGAAGCAAATCGTCCAGGTACGGGATTACTGCTATCCCCTGTAGACAGAGGCGCCACCACGTCTGCCATAATCTTCATAAAGATTTGTGGCGCTGTTGAGAGGCCAAAAGGCAGAGCCCTGAATTGAAGATGGAGGATTTCTTTTCCCCAGTTTACTGCTAATCTCAGGAACTTCTACGACTGTGGTGCTACTGGCACATGCAGGATATGCATCTCGAAGGTCGATTGATGCCATAAAGCAAACTTTTAAAGGACTCTTTACTGTGAAAATTGAGTCCATACAGAACCTCTTGTACTGAACTGATTTTTTTAGAGGCTTTAAATTGAGAATAACTCAGAAACTGCCAGACGGCTTCTTCACCAGAAAAATGTGGGAGTAAAATCCCTGATGTTGTTCCCCTGGAGGCACCGGAATAGCAACTTTTTGACGCATCAGATACTTCAAAAGGTTCTTCATTGCCAGTGCTCTTGTGGCGTCTCCTGGAAGGCTTGTTACAAAGTATCTTTCTGGTGGTTTTTCTGCAAATTCTATTTTGTACCATTGGGCCAACATGTCCAGAATATACTGATTTCCGGACATGTATGCCCAGTACGGGAGAAAGTTCTGCAGTCTTGCCCCCCACCTGGAGCGACGAGTCACTGCGTCTTGCTGGAGGTCGCAGGAGGATTGAACAAGACGTTCGTTCTTCCTTTTCCCCTCTGGGCTGACCAGTTCCTCCTCTTCTCTTGAGCTTTACCTTGCTCTTGAGTTCTTTGAGGACAAAAAAAAAATGTTTTTACTGGTTTTTTATCTTTTTTTTTTTTTTAATCGGGAATGATTTCTTTTTATCAGCTGTCCTTTCTAAGACAGAGTCTAGATCAGGGCCGAAAAGAAGATCTCCTGTAAATGGTAGGCTGCAAAGCTTGCTCTTAGATGCTGCATCCACCTGCCAGGTCTTCAACCATAGGGCCCTTCTGGTTGAGTTAGCCAAAGCCGCTGATTTTGCCGTCATCCTAATTGACTCTGCAGAGGTGTCATGCCTAATTGACTCTGCATATATGCCACTGCTGCCGCAAGAGTTGTAAAGGAATCAAGGATCTCTTGCTTAGGAGAATCTGCTAAAATGTGTGACTTTAGCAGATTTATCCAGTATTCCAGGTTTCTGGATATGCATGTAGTAACCATTGCAGGCTTCCGACTATTCATATTAGACTGCCAGGCCCTCTTGAGCTGTTGGTCTATTCTTTTATCCATGGGTTCCTTGAGAATCCTCATAAAAGCCGCATCCAGCCTAGGGACCTTGTTCCAGACAGCTGATGGGTCATCGTCAAAAGGAAAACGCCTTTTATGCGCTTTGGGAGAGAATGGCTTCCTTTCTGGTTAGGCCCATTCTTTTTTAATGGCCTCTGAAATCGCCTGGTGCACTGGAAAGGTGCGACTTTTAGGTTCACAAAGCCCTTCGTACATACGGTCATGGAGAGATAACCCTGTTCTTCTCTCCCACTAGGCCCAATGTATCATGCACAGTTTTCAAAAGAGCATCCACCTGCTCTAACGTTAACTTATATCTTGAGGGTCTGGTGTCTCACCCATCCTCCTCTTCTTCCTCCTCAGAGTCGTCCCCGGAACGTCTCTCTCTCTCTCCCCCTCCCCCAAGGAGTGCAAAGCAACCTCCCTAGGATGTGACGGGCGCGGACGGAAGGAAGGACAACGTCCTCATTAATTAAAAGAGGAAACCACCTTCGGTAGAAAGGAGATGGGCGCAGCACCACCTTGTCCTTATGCAGGACCAAGTACGGAGACTTACAAGAAAACGCCGCCAACTCAGACACCCGCCTGGCGGATGTGATGGCCACCTTTTGCGAGAGCAATGGCAAAGAAAGGTCTCTGATCTTTTCATATGGCGGCTTCTGCAGTACTGACAGTACCAGGGTCAGATCCCTCTGCGCCAGGGGCGACCGCACTTGAGGTGCCACATGACGTACCCCCTGTACAAAACGTACAGATCAAAGAGTGCGTTGCTAACGGACGCTGGAAAAGAAATTGCTAGGGCAGAAATCTGACCCTTGAGGGTACTCAACGCCAGTTTTTGATCCAGGCCTTACTGAAGAAAGGCCAGCACACGAGCCACTGAAAAGGAACGGGGGTTCCGACCCCCAGCCTCGCACCAAGCAATATAAGCCTTCCAGGTGCATTGATAAATCTTGCACGACGTGGACTTACGTGCCTTAAGCATGGTGGGGATCACTGACTCAGAGACCCCCCCTATCCCTCAGTACCTGGGATTCAATAGCCAGGCCGTCAAAGCCAGCGAGTGTAAAGCAGGGTGCAAGATGGGCCCCTGCGACAGCAGATCTTCGCTTAGCGGAAGCCGCCAGGGAACATCCTTCACCATCCGTACCACGTCAGCGTACCAAGGACGCCGCGGCCAATCCGGAGCCACCAGGATAGCCGGAATCCCCTCCACTTCTATCCTGCGCAACAGGCGCGTTAGAAGCTTGAGAGGAGGGAAGGCGTAAAAAGAGCCGGTACAGAAACCATGGAGCCACAAGGGCGTCCACAGCGTCTGCCAATGGATCCCTTGCTCTGCACACAAAGGTTCGCACCTTGCCATTGAACCGGGATGCCAGCAGGTCCACGTCTGGCGTGCCCCACCTCTGGCAAATCTGACGGAACACCGCTGGATGCAGTGACCACTCTCCCTGATCCAGAGTCTGGCGACTGAGAAAGTCTGCTTGCCAATGCTCTACACCTGGACTGTAAACGGCGGAGACGGCCGGCACATAAAGCTCTGCCCACCTCAAGATGTGGGCCGCTTCCGCGGCTGCTGCCACGCTTTGTGCCGCCCTGATTGTTTACATACGCCACCGCCATGGCGTTGTCCGACTGCATCCGAACCGGTAGACCGTGCAACCTCTCTGACCAATGGGAGAGGCAGAGCCTGATTGCCCGCAGTTCCAGCACATTGATCGGAAGGCAGGACTCCGAAGAACATCGGCCCTGGGCAGACTACCGCCCCAGGACTCAAACCCCCCCGCCCCCCCGAGGGTGGCGTCAGTCGTGACAATCAACCATTCCAGGGGAAGGAACGACTTTCCCAGACTCAATGCCGGGGTCTGCAGCCACCAGGCAAGAGCCCCCCTGGTCTGGTGATCCAACCGGATCACCCGATCCAGAGACAACGGAGACCTGTCCCACTTCAGCAGAATCGCCCGCTGCAGGAGCCGGGTGCGACTCTGGGCATACGGTACCGCCTCGAAGGCCGACACCATGAGCCCAAACACCCGCATGCAGAAAGGTAAGGAACCGTCGTGACAGCAGAGCCCGTACAGCAGTTTGCAGCATCAACAACTTGGCCGGAGGCAAGAACACCCTCGCCTGCTCTGTGTCCGGTATCAGGCCCAGATATTCTAGGCGGCGTGATGGGACCAGCATCAACTTCTGAAGGTTGATCAACCAGCCAAAATCCTGCAGGGAGGCCAGGGTGATCAAGACGTTGTCCTCCAGGGCAGGAGCCGACTCCGCCCTCAGGAGCAGATAGTCTAGAAATGCCACCAGCGCAATGGCCCTCTGCCTTAGCAGAGCCAGCCCTGGAGCCAACAGCTTGGTGAAGACTCGCGGAGCGTAGGCTAGGCCGAAGGGGAGAGCCACAAACTGGTAGTGGAGGTCGCGAAACACAGGAAACGCTGATGCCGAACACAAACAGGAACGTGAAGGTACGCATCCCTGATGTCCAGAGAATCCAGGAAATCCAGCTGGCGCAGCACGGCCACGACAGAATGGACTGACTCCATCCTGAATTTGCGTGCCTTCACAAAGTGATTGAGCCCCTTCAGGTCCAGAACCTGTCTGACTCCATCCTTCTTTGAAACCACAAAGAGGTTGGAATAAAACCTGCTGAACCGTACCGTAGGAGGTACCGGGACAATCACTCCGTGCTCGAACAGAGCCTGGACAGCCCCAAACAGAGCTTGCCAACGCCCCGGAGGGAGTCTCAGATTTGAGGGGAAGAACCTGTCCGGGGGCAGGGTACAGAACTCTTATACCCGGACACCACCTCTCGCACCCAGATATCTGAGATGCAGGCAGTCCATCGGTCCGCGAACCCCAGAAGCCGACCCCCCACCCGAGCGTCGGGTGGGGGCAACCCAGCTTCTCCTCCGCCTTCCCGGACTTGCGCTGCCAGGGACGCTTCAGGTTCCCTGCGGCAGCCTTGCCGGACCAATTACCTGCGCCCGCTGCACGAAAAAAAAAAAGCTTCTGGAGTAGAAAAAAAAGAGGGGTCCCCAACCTGCTTGGGTTCCGGAAGAAAAGTACTCTTCCCCCCCAGTGAAATCCTTAATGATCTCATTCAGGGTAGTCCCAAACAGCCGACCGCCCTGAAACGGCAGGTCCGTGAGGCCTTTCTTCGACGCATGGTCACCCGACTAGCACCTTAGCCACAGCAGCCATCTAATGATGATCGCAAAAACTGCCAGTTTCGACAGCATGGAAGCTACATTCAAGGCCGCATCGCAGAGGTACCCGAGACCCTGCTGCACCGACTCCGAAGGAACCACGAGGTCCCCCAAATCCTTGTGCAACACTGTCGCCCACTCTGTGAGCATCTGCTCCACCATCGCTGACGCCAGTACCGGCCGCATGGCCGCCCCAGGAACATAGCCTTGTACACCGCCTCTGTCCGCTGGATTTTTAAAAGATGGAGAACCCTCCATCGGGATATTGGTAGCCTTGTTTAGGCGGGCCACCGGCGGGTCTACCACGGGGGACAATCACTAGAGGCCAAAACCACCACAAAATGGGCGCGACTCCGGCAAAATAGCAGCCGGCCCGAAAAAATGTCAGCGATCGCCGCATGGCCAGGGTAGCCAGTACAGCAGCAACCGAGGCAAGAATGTGGCGCGGGGGGAGAGGTAAGAGGGACGACCAGAACCACCCACACCCAGACGGGGGGGGGCACGACGACACCCGCCAGCCCCCCCTCCGCACCCCTGCGGGGGGGGGGGGGAAGCGTACTCACCCTTCCAGAAAAGCGCAGCGGGTAGCCACCTGCCGCCCCTACAGGTGGGGAGGGAGCTGCTGGCCATGCGACACCTCGACGCAGCCCGGTCACTCAGTGCGCTGGCGGGATGTTAACCCGACGGCCGCCCTGCATGGAACGGGGCCCGATGCGACCGACCTCGCAAGCAGCTAAGGGACGGCTCGCATCCGTCGGCCGCGCTGGGGAGACTACCTGGACCTAGTTATATCCAGCCTGTCACCCAGCCGGCTGCTTGATTGCATTCTTCATCAGATAGCTTGAGAAAAACAAAAAATTGGGGAACCGCAGATCCAAGGCAGGGAGCCAGGTCCATTCCTTGCACTAGGCAGATAAAAATGGAAGTACTAGCAGGACGGAGGGGGTTATGCAGAGTGAGGACTGCCCCCTGGGAGAGGCTAGCTTGCTTTTTTGTCTGAACTATGTTCTGCCTAGTCTACTCCTGGTAAAAAGGTGCATACCCCCACGTCAAGATTAAGAGGCTGCGTCTGTCAATGAACGAAAGAGAAAATTACTTATTTGCTAAATTTTATCATAGAAACTATAAAAAAAAAGTTTTCAAAATGTACGCTCTAATTTTACTTATTTCGCAAAAAATAAACCCAGTGGTAATTAAATACCACCAAAAGAAAGCTCTATTTGTGTGAAGAGAATGATAAAAATTGTGTTTGGGTACAGTGTTGCATGAATGAGTAATTGGCATTCAAAGTGCGAGAGCACGGAAAGCTGAAAATTGGTCTGGAAAGGAAGGGTGTGTAAGTGCCCTGTATTGAAGTGGTTAAGGTTTGAATAAAGGCAAAAAAAAAAAAACACACACACACACACACACACACAGGAAGCTGCTTGGTTTCTATGCAGAGCTGCACCAGATTTTGCACTCTTCAGTTTTAGTAAATAAACCCCAAAGATTTTTTTTATTCTAATCAATCCCATCTTGGGATCCCTGATTATAGAACACACATTGTATATTAACACGTTTCCTGTAAGACTGGACATTAGTCTGTTCTTTTAAATCTGTAACAATATAAATACAGGAATTACCAGTACTGACCTATTAACCGGTTCCCGACTGGCTTGCATACTTTTACTGCTGCAGAGTGGCTCTGTAGCGCGAATCGGCATCTAAACGGCGGCACAGGCAGGAGCGCGCTTGGGTGGACCCGATGTCTACTGGCGAGCCACGATGACCTGGCAGAGAGAAAGAACGGGGAACCGCCGATATAAACACGGCGGTTCCGAGCTCTGTCAGTGGGCATTTAAAAGATCTACTGATCCCTGTCACTGGGATCAGTTAGAAATATTATGCCCATGGTAGCCCAGCCCCCTCAGAGTTAGAACACGCCTAGGGAACACAGTCAAAAACGCCAATTGCGATTTTTTTTTTTTTACCATAAATATATGGAAGAATATAAAAAAAAAAATCGGCCAAAACCAATGAATACATTTGTTTATATTTTTTTTGGATTTGTAACTAAATGTTTTTTTGCTAAATTGTCAATTTTTGTTTATAGTGGTGATCATAAATGACGCAGAAGTGATCAAATACCACCAAAAGAAAGCTCTATTTGTGGGGGAAAAAAGGATGCAAATTTAGTTTGGGTACAAAGTCGCACGTCCATGCAATTGTCAGTTAAAGGGACGCAGTGCCAAATCGCAAAAAGTGCTCTGGTCCTAACATGGGAAATCCTTCTGGGGGTGAAGTGGTTAAAAAAAAAAAAAAAAAGGCTAGTTGCCCGGGGGTGTCTGGCTTCAAAAGTCCTAGTCACACATCCAGAACAAACATGCAGAAGACAACGTCAGAATACCTTGCCAGTAAATTTGTGACAGCCAAGTACATTTAGAGTATTGAAGCCATCAGATCAGCATTCCAGCCTAGCCATTTTTTATGAAAGGGTCAGCAACGGCAGACCGTTATGTCCCTCAGTACAGATTTTGACAGAAGGTTCACAATACACAACTCAACAGGCCTGACAGAAGGCATCAACTCACGTCTGCAGTTCCCTCCAACCAAGCATGGCTGGCATTATTAAACAAGTATGTTTACTTACAGATACATCATCCAAGCCAGAGCACAATAACTATCTACACAAACCCATGTCGAGTATTCTTAGGTTTACAGCTGGATCTTTCAGCTGGGTATACATGAACCAAAAATACTGGGGTTCAGCAGGAAATGGCTGAATTTCACCCTGTATGTGCGTATCTGTTCACCAAAAGCTCATCTAATGACCAGCTTGTGTTTAACAGTCCTGCTGGAAAACCAGCATTCGATCAGCATTTGTAACCAATAGCTGCAGCGCTAATCAGTGCATCAGTGTATTGTGATGGAGGAGGTGGAATTCTAGGTATCAGAGTACAATAGTGCAGTAGTAGATCCCTGCATCTACATCGCAGTCTCCCTCGGTTGTACCCATGAGATAAGCTAGCTTTGAGAATGTGTTCTCAGGGCGGACACGGACACACACACACAGATTATAGGTGTAAAAATAAAAACAACAAACCTCTTCTGCTGACATTTGAAACCTGAGGGCATTTGGTAGCACGCTGCCATACTCCCAGCGAAGAGCTCGAATCCGAAGCAGGCGGTCATAACTGAAAAATTGAAAACCACAATAACTGAATAATGCACGTTGGAGTGGAGACGATGGAAACCTGCATCACTCCTCCCAAATAGCAAATCTTTTCAGGCTAGCACATTAGAAACTGCATCTGTGTTTTAGTATATTTAAATACATTTATTTTAATTCAAAATAAAAAACCTTAGTTAGATTTACCGGTGATGGTATTTCTAAGAGCCTTTTAGGACAGCATCTGGAGAGAGCGTAGCTCGGCTTCTTTCCCAGGAAACACGTGCTTTGCGGTCTTTAACCTCTTCAGATCCGCGCTATTGCCGAAAGTACGGCTCCAGCGCGGATCTGAATTTCCGGGACGACGTCCATGGATGTCGTCCCCTGTGCATGCTCCCGGCGCACGCTGCGTGGGCATGCCCACGGGTTGGGCGGACTCTATGTCCACTCGTGACCCGCGATCGCCTGTGAGAGCTGCAGAACGGGGAACCGCCGATGTAAACACAGCAGTTCTCCATTCTGTAAATGGGGATATAGCAGTTCTACTGATCCCTGTGATCGGGGTCAGTGAGATCTGTTATGTCCCGGCCAGCCCCACCCCCACAAAGTTTGAACACAATGAGGGAACACGGTTAACCCCTTCATTGCCAACTACATTTATACAGTAATCAGTGACTATTTAAATTTCCGATCGCTGTACAAAGGTCATTGGTCCCAAAAAAAGTGTCCAAAATGTCCGACATGTCCGCTGCAATATCACAGTCCCAATAAAAATTGCAGATCGCCGCTATTACCAGGAAAAAAAAAAAAAAAACAAACACACACACACACACACACACACACACAGCCAGAAATCAATTCCCATAGTTTGTAGACGCGATAACTTTTGCGCAAACCAATCAATATACACTGATTGCAATTTTTTTTTACCAAAAATATGTAGAATATAAAATTGGCCAAACCAAAATGAATCTTTTTTTGGATTTGCATTATACCAAAATGTAAAAAATATTGTTCTTTTTTCAAAATTGTCGCTTTTTGTTTATAGCCTATAACCCTAAACAAAAAACGCAGAGGTGATAAAAAAATACCAAAAAAAGAAAGCTCTATTTGTGGGGAAAAAAAAATGATAAAAATTTTGTTTGGGTACAACGTCGCACGACCGCGCAATTGTCATTCAAAATGTGACAGTGCTGAAAGCCGAAAATTAGGCTGGGCAGGAGGGGGGGGGGGGTTTAAGTGCCCAGTAAACAAGTGGTTAAAAGATCTCCTCTTCCACCATGGCCTCAGTTATTGAGTGGCCTCCGACATGCTGGAAAACAGGCACAGAAACCACATATGGCCATAAGAGCCACTTAAGTCATTTTTACGAACAAACAGGGATGTTAGTAGCTGCTGTCCCGAAAGTCTCTTAGAAATACTGTCAGCGGTAAGTCTAACCAAGGTTTTTCCAAATCACCTTTCAGGACAGCATCTGGAGAGGATAACCGAAGAAACTTTCCCTAGGGTGGGAACACAGTTTGCAGCACCTTCCTACCAAAGGCCTGATCTGCAGCCAACAGTAGATCCAGCCTGTAGTGCCAGAGGAACATAGAGGAGCTGGACCAAGTAGCAGCCTTGCATATTTGTTCAGGTAAAGCGCCAGCCCTTTCAGCCCAGGAAATGGTCCATCTTGTAGAGTGGGCAGCAATACCTGAAGGAGGATCTTCCCCCTTAGCCACGAAGGCCTCTTTGGATTGCCCATTTAAGCCACCTTCCCAAAATGCTCTTGGAAGCTTTTTCCCCTTCGCCGGGTCCTGGAAAAAAAATATGAAAAGTGCATTTGATTTCCTAAACTTTTTAGTTACGGCTAAGTATTGTAAAAAGGCATCTTCTTCCATCCAGTATATGGAAAGCCTCCTCCCCTGGATTGGCTGGGGCTGAAGAAAAAGGTGGGTAGTACCATTTCCTGCGTACGATGAAAAGATGTGGCAATTTTGGGAAGGAACACAAGATCAGTTCTAAGAACCACTCGATCCGGGAAAATCACTAAAAAGGGTTCTGTGACTGCCAAGGCCCGAATCTCGCTTATTCTAAGGGCCGATGTGATAGCCACCAAAAAAAAAATTTGCCAAGAAATAAATTCTTTAGAGACACTACTTCTAGGGGGTCGAATGGAGCTTCCATTAAACACCTGTAACACAATAGACAAATTCCATTTAGGAAACGTTTTAAGGGCCACCGGCCTATTTCGCACCAGGGCCCTGAAAAACCTAGTAATCAAAAACTTCTTGCGATAAAGTGCTTTCCAAAAAACTGAAAGAGCAGCCACCTGGGTTGTTAGGGTGCAGGACACCTGTGCGGACTGGCCGTTTAGGTGGGCTCCCCAGCCCCAAGCGCTTGCATCTGTTAACCGTTTGTTCAGAGGGAAAGCCCAGGAGAGGCCTTCTGTCAGATTGGTCATATTTTGTCACCACCAGAGAGCCCTCCATGTTCGAGGCAATTTTTATCTGCTTCTCTAGAGATTCCTGGTGTGACCATTTTTGAAGAATGTCCATCTGGAGAGGGCGAGAATGTAGTCTGGCTCACTGAGTGGCTAGTATAGATGCGGTGAGAAGTCCTAAGACTGCCATAGACGGCTGAACTGTTACCGGAAGGTTGGACTGGATCTGCCTCACAGCGGACTGAACCTTCTCCAGGGGGAGAGAAATCTTCTGAAGTACTGAGTTTATCGTGTACCCAAAGAACCGCACTTCCTCTGCTGGAACCAAATTGGATTTCTCCACATTTAGGAGCCACCCCAAGCTTCTGGAAGTGAGCCCGAGTTTCCTGTAGGTTTGTTAACACCTAACTCCTGGAGTCTGCAAAGAGTAACAGGTCGTCTAGGTAAGGCACGAGAGATATCCCCCTCAATCTCAGCGGCTCCAGTGCTTCTGCCATCACTTTGGTGAATACCCTGGGGGAGGATGACAGCCCGAAGGGTAGAGCCCTGAATTGAAGATGCCATACAGTATCTCCCAGGTTGACAGAGAGCCATCAAAATTAGAGATGCCTGGGCCATGTAGATAAGCGTCCCTCAGATCCAGAGACGCCATGAAACACCTTGGGGACAGCAGCTTTGTTACCAAATTGTGTTAATCCGAAAGTGCTTGTACCAAAGTTATTTATTCAAAATTTTTATATAGATTTAGGATCAGGCGATATTTTCCATAGGGTTTCTCCACCAGGAAGATGTGTCAATTGAAGCTCCGCCCTTCCTGATCCTTGGGGACATGGATAGTTACTACCCATTTCAGATCCTGCAGGAGGTTCGTCATTGCAGAAGCTTTTTCTTTGTCCCCTGGAAGACTGGTGACGCAATATCTGCTTGGAGGGGTTTGAGAACTCCAGGCTGTAACCATGGGTGACAATGCTCTTGATGAAAGGGCTTGAGGTTTTCTCTCATTGTGGGAGGAAAGAAGATAACCTTCCTCTAACTGGGATGAGGCTGGTGATTTACTCTTGGTGGGCTGATCCAGGGGTCTGAAGAGTACCCCACCCCTTCCGAGAGGCCCCCCTGTTCTTCTGGTCCTGCTGCTTACCTCTCTGGGACTGTGGAACAGCACAAAAATGTTTCTTAGGTTATTTAGGAGGGGGGAAGGCTGTCGGCAGTTCTATCCAAAACTGCCTCCAGGCCCGGGCCAAAAAGGAAGTCGCCCAAACAGGGTATCCCGCGCAACTTTACCTTAGATGCCGAATCCCGTCCATGTTTTTTAGCCAGATAACCCACCTAGCCGAGCTGACCAACGCTGGAGGATCTTGCAGACATTTTGACTGATTCTGCAGAAGCGTCAGCCAAATACTTCACAGCTTTCAGAATAAGTGGAAAGGACTCAAGTAGGTCTTTGACGTCCCAGACTCAAATGTGCCCTTTAAGCTTTTCCAACCAGCATTCCAATTTTCTGCCCACCACCGTGGATGCCATAGCAGGCTTGAGGGCTGGACGAGGTGGAATCCCATATCCTTAAACGCCAAATCCGCCAAAAACGAGAAACTTGGGAAAAATCCGCATCAACTCTGGGTTTTTCGTTCTATACCTCAGTCTCCTTTTACTCGAAAAGGAGTCTTCTCTTCAGGGTTAAAAAAAAAAAAAAAAAAAAAAAAAAAAAGGGGGGGGGGGGCAAA
>BLSH010145457.1:585534-599651 GCA_018402905.1 Glandirana rugosa | reverse complement strand
AAACCACGAAACATGTAGAGGTCCATATGTCCTGTAAGGAGCTACCACTACCTTCTCCATATGCTGAAGTAATGATTATCGATGCACAGACATCACTCTGCATTAATGTGCTTGTTGCAACCTGGGCATTTTTTTTTTGTCTTTTATCATGTTTGTATAATAAAATTGTCACTTTTTAAATGACTATTCATGTATATCTGGTACCGAGACAGTCCATATTCTCCCTTTCCCACTCAGACATGGTTTGGGGAATTTAGATTATACAGCATGAAATTGAGCTTAGTTATGCAGCATGTGGCTGTATATTCTGCAATATTTACATTTTTGGTAAACTCATTCAATGAATCCAAGCTCTGCAAGCTGAAATAACATGCACTGCATTGATGCATTCACACAGTTTCACAGTATCCATGAGATCAAACAAAGTTCAGGAATACTCCTTTATCGCACTGTTTTGCAACTCTATGTACACTACAAACTATGATTGTATCAGTTCTGATATCGTTGTTTTACTAACCTGACAGCTTATTCTAAATAAGAAACCTTAATTTTGTTTGCAAACATTCAAGATTCTAATTACCAGCAAGAATAAGTCCTTACATTTAAAAAGCACCTTTCATTTCAGATCCATCATGGCAGCGCCTGTTAGCAGGCATCCACTCACCTGCTGCCTCCACGTCCCTCACCTTGTTGAGTCACTGCTGCATCACCAGCTGTCCCATTAAAGTGAATGGGACTGTTGGTGAGTCAACAGTGGGTCAGAGGAGGAGCCGCTGTGGGACAGAGATGACAGTTGCCCTTTAAAAATGATGATTTAAATCAAATCCACCTAGAAAAAAAAAATAAAACCAAAAACTTTTCACATACTGGTCCCCAGTGAAGTACAGCATTATCATATGTACAGGTGTGGGGGTGATCAGGGACACTGACTAGTGACTGTATGTAAAGAAAAAAAAAAATGTACCGTAATAAGTTTTCTTTATTTCTTTTACGACTTTTAACACTGTGACCAGAGCAATACAGTGTTAGCCATACTGTATTACTTTTTTTTTTTTTTTTTTATACACACACTATGATGGCTTATACCAGTGAATTTCACTAGAATAAACAATCACTTTTACTGAAAAGCTGACTGGCCCGATACCATGTGATCACTGTGACCAATCACACCTAGCAACACCATAGTACACAATGAATGGCATGAAAGCAAGCCATCCATTGTGTACAACTGTTGTGATCTGCTGTGATTGGTCACAGTGATCACATGATACTGGCAGCAGGCCAAACACAGATCAGTCATCAGCAGTGTCCGGTGGACACAGCCAGTGAATGATCACGCCGAAGCACAGCGCATTCCGGGAGGACGAATATCCCACCCAGCCCTCATATTACAATAGGCTGGGTGGAAAGTGGTTAAAGCAGAACTTTAACCCATAACAACTTGATAAAGAATAATATTCTTTAGCAAGGAACATACATTCTACATTAATTATGCTACCAAAATATGTGTGCTGTAAATTGTCTCAGATATTGCTCCTGTTTCTTCTTGCTGGAGACTGCCATTTTACTGAAGCCCAGAGCCCCTGAACAGCAGTAAGTCAAAGCAGAACTAAGCCCAACGGTTTAAGGGTTTCAAAAAAAGTGTTACATTACTGGAATGCTGTGATTGATAACTGTCACATTTGGTTGTGTCTTTAACCAAACCGTTAAACTATCAAATGGCTGGTATTATAAATGATCACATGTGCAGTACCAGTTGCAGATCAAACAGAAGGAGCTTCCTTGGCTGTAAAGGATGAGGATTTAATTCCATTTTCATAGGGGAAAAAAAAAATAGCAAAAAAAAAAAATTATTAATAATAATAATAATAATAATAAATATATATATATTAGTGTATACAATTGTGACACAAGTCATTGTAATTGATTAAAAATGACCTTTCATTTTCAATCTGCAGCTCTGTAATTTTCTGTATAATGCAATGCAATATGGCTACCTAGAGTTGTTCTGTACACAGAATGTGTACAGAATGCCACTCAGAAACATAATTTCCTGCTTGTGTGATTGGCTCACTGATTTTCCCAGAAGTGTGCACTAAGATAAGAGTCAGATATCAGGCATTCCTGCAACAAAAAAGTCATTTTTAGTGAGATATTGCCAATAGGAAATCACAAGGGATGCAGAACCTGCAGCTTTCCTCGTTAAGAGTCCTGATTCTGCAGCAGCTGATACATAATTATGAGGCCACTTCCATTAGACTCACTTTCCCACATTGACACAGACAATATACACAGGAATTTCTTAAGAACAAAAAAAAAGGTAGGAATCTGCAACAAAGTTTGTTAAATTCCTTGTAAATGTACATAGATCACCCAGAGGGGAAGGTTTATTTTTTCTCAACAAAAATAGAGCTACACTTTAAGGCTGTCAGCAGATCGACCTCTACAAATTCAGCAATGTCTAAAAATGGAGAGCAACTGAACATGTGCAGAGCAGGGTGAGACAGTGTATTCCTGGATTCTACACAGTATAAGCACTTATTTTTAATGTTTTACATAGCTATACCTGCAAAAGGGGCCAGCCTGAAGAGATCTAACAGGGCTTCATTTTCTGACTAAAGTTCCACTTTAAGACTCCTTTCACACTGGGATGGTTTTCAGGCACCTGAAAGCCCCCCAGTCCTGCAAGCAGCATCTTTGGGGTGGTGCGGGAGCGATGTATACAGCGCTCCTCAACCACCCCTGCCCATTGAAATGAGAGGGCAGCCCTTCATGCTTGCACTTTGAACACCTTATTGGGGGTTAAAAGTGCCCCGCTGCTGCATGAATAGCGGCACCAAAGTGCTGCTATAACAGCGGTAAAGCATGGATAAAACTAGCAGCGCTTTACTGCTACTGCCCTGCCCACCCCAGTGTGAAAGGGCTCTAAGCTGCAAAGGCAGCGGAGGAGGTGTACACATGCTGTGCCGGTGTTTCGTCTGATTAGGCGACTCGTCAGATTTGGTAACGGAAGTGACGTTACCATCAAACAATGCTTACTGTACATGTGTGATGCTGTCCAGCATGGCCGCTATGCGTTCCAATAGAGTTCCTATTCAGAAAGCACACACAGACGGCAGCGGCCATCTTGTTACACCCAGATCTTGTTACAGCCAGGCGAGTCTGGAATTTCACACTTGTTTTAGCAGCAAAGTCAGCTTATATACTGGAATAGAGTATTTTACATCTGTGAGACTGTTTCAATGGCTGCAATCTGAAAGTGGCGACAGCCATCTTGGTACACCCTGCACTGCTCAGTGCAAAACTGATAGTCATAAGGCGCAGAAGACATTTTTTCACACCCTCACTCGGTCGAGTTGATATACTGTACTTCTGTATATGAAAGCTCAGTTTACTGCTGAGTGTGACATTCAAGACTTTGTTGGATGTAACATGTCTGCTGCCGCCTTCGTGTTCTGTCAGATTAGGAAACCTATGGGAAAGCATAGCAACCATGCTGGAACGCACTGCGCATGTGCAGTAAGCATTCTTTGGTGGTAACGTCGCTTCCGTTACCAAACCTAACGTGTCACCTAATTTGACGGAACACCATGTCAACAATTATCCCTGCTACTTGCTGAATGTGCATTACCCTGAATGGGGATGCCCCAAGTGCAATTGTGCAGCTGTGGCATGCTGGTGTGTGGTTTAAGCACTTCAGCCCATAAGGTTTACCACCTTAAATGACCAGGCCATTTTTTGAGTTAAAAAATTAGACAGCAGTTAAGTTAGCTCAATTTTTTTCCATATTGTGAAAGATAATGTTACGCCAAGTAAATTGATAACAAACATGTCATGTTTCAAAATTGCGCCCGCTCATGGAATGGCGACACACTTGGCACTTAAAAATCTCCATCGGCAATGTTTAAAAATGTCTACAGGTTACACGTTTTGAGTTACAGAGGTCTAGTGCTAGAATTATTGCTCTCGCTCTAACGATTGCAGGGATACCTCACTTGTGGTTTGAACACAGTTTTCATATGCGGGCGTGCCTTGCGTATGCGGTCGCTTCTGCGCACGAGCTCGGCGGGACAGGGCACTTTAATTTTTTTTTTTTTTCTGATTTAATTTTACACTGCCCTTTTTTTATAAAAAACTGAGTTAGACTTACTGGTAACTCTGTTTCTGGGAGTTGTCCAGGACAGCACTAGAGAGATACAGCTCCACCTCCACAGGCAGGAAACACTAAAGGGTTAAGTGTTTTCTTCTCTGCAACGATTTCTGAAAGAAACAAACATACTCATCCAAAGTTATATATAGCATATAGGGAGGAAATACCTGCGGTCCTGGAAGACTCCCAGAAACAGAGTTACCGGTAAGTCTAACTCTGGTTTTCTCTAGTTGCCTGTCCAGGACAGCACTAGAGAGGATCAGCGAGAACTTACCAGATTTGGGGGGGGGGAAATACCACCTGGAGGACCTTTTCTCCGAGACACTTGATCCGGCGCTGAGGTAAGGTCCAACCTCTAATGCTTTAGAAAGGTCGCATAACTTGACCATGCTGCAGCCCGTCAAATTTATCCTGGTGTCACCACAGCTCGCTCTGCCCAAGAATCTGATAGTGCCAGCGTGAAATAAGCTATGGGGGAAAAAGGGCATTCCTTCTTCAGGATCTCATAAGCCTCCACAATCGCTTGCTTAATCCAGCGGGCAATTGTGCCCTTCGATGCTTGATACCCCAACCTTTTAGCAGAATGCAAAATGAAAAGAGCATTGGATTTCCTAATGTCTTTTGAGAACTCTAAATAATGCAAGACACAGGCCCTCACATCCAGATGGTGTAACTCTGCTTCCTTAGGTCCAGTTGGAGATGCACAAAAAGGAAGGCAGAACAATCTCCTGTGTCCTGTTGAATTTAGAAGCCACTTTCGGCAAGAAACCCGGGTCTGTCCATAACACCAGTCTGTCATCAAAAATCTGCATGAAAGGCTTTTTGATAG
This sequence comes from Glandirana rugosa, assembly GCA_018402905.1. NCBI lineage: Eukaryota > Metazoa > Chordata > Amphibia > Anura > Ranidae > Glandirana > Glandirana rugosa. The sequence continues at coordinate 594,672 of BLSH010145457.1, read as the reverse complement.
CGAGTTACAGGCCCTCTCTAATACGCCTGGCTGCGGAGATTGCCACTAAAAACACAGGTTTTGAGCGTGGCCCACTTCAGGGATAGACCTTCTTGCGAATGCCTAATCCAGCCCCGCAACACTGTAGTCAAATCCCATTTGGGCAATATTTTGAATGGAGCAGGCCTCATTCTGTCAAACCCCTTGAAGAACCTGGTTGAAAAAAAAAAAAAAAAAAAAAAAAAAAACCACACACCACCACACACACACACACACACCACAACAACACACACACACACAGGCAGGGCTGCTACTTGCACTTTCAAGGAACTTATGGTCAGTCCTTGATCTGCGCCATCTTGCAAAAATTCCAGGATAGCTGCCACATCTGCTGACCGCTTCCTGGTGTCCAACCACAAAAAAAAAAACAAAAAAAAAAAACTTTCCAAACCTTAAGACAAATGGCTTGGGTCACATTCTTTCTGCTAGAATAGTTTTATTCACCCTATCTGAAAGCCCCTTAGACTGTAGGAGGCTTTCCTCAGATACCAGGCCGACAATTTTAGGGTCTGTATCTTCTGTAACAGAACCAGGCCAGGCGAGAGCAGATCCTCCCTCTCAGGCAGAATGGAGGGGGTCCCTCGCTAGAGGAAGCAACGTCAAAAACCAAGGCCTTTTCGGCCAATAAGTGACCACTAAGCTCCAAGATCAGTGTGGTGTGTTCCTGAACAAACTAATTTAGAACCAGCGGAATAAGCTTGAAGCTTCTGGGCCAGGGCACCTATCCCCTTGACCCCTCCCCCTCTCTCTCCAGAGAGAAATATGCAGGCACCTTGGTGGCAAAGACCTCTGGAAGGTCCCATTGTTCTACCACCTGCTGGAAAACTTTGCTGTTCAATGCCCACTCTGATTCTACCACCTGATGGCGACTCAAAAAATCCACCAGGTGATTGTCTACCCCTCTCAGGAGGACTGCCGACAATGAGCTTAAGATTCCTCTCCGCCCAAGCAAAAACTTTCCGTCAGATTTAGCGGTAATTATTTCTACGAACCTTCCAGGACGGCAATACCTGAGAGATGAGAGGCCCCTCCCTACAGGAAACACAATCAGTACACGGCTGTTTAAAAGGCCCCACCTTACCCCTTGTCCCTCAGTCGTTGTAAAGTAATTCTCCCAACAGATTCACAAGGGTTATTCAAACACTTAGGCACTTACCACCTAATGTATACATTTTCTTAAAGCCATAACAGGGGCGGGAAGTAGGCCTGCCGTCCTGGAAGGTTTGTAGAAACACAGTTACCGGTAAATCTAACGGTAGGTTTTCTCAACTCACCTTCCAGGACGGCAACACCTGAGAGGATAATAAAGAAATCCACAGGCCTACCTTAGGGTGGGACCATTGGCTGCAAGATCTTCCTGCCAAATGCAAGATTCTGCAGCATATTTTACCTCCAATTCATTATGACTAATGAAGGTATCTTAGCTGGATCAGGAGGCTGATCAGCAGGTTTACTCCACCATGTCACTGCCTTCTCCGCTTCGGATGCTTAGTGATGGGTAAAGGGAAACACATTAAAAGGTAAATAGAACAAGGGAAGGTTGTTCCTTGGGCTCAGAAGGCTGGACAGGTATGCACCCAAGGTACACCACACCTATTCCTTTCCTCATATTTGAATGCTGGCATGTCAGCTGTGAAAGTGCTCTATATATCCAGCCCCCTATACACCTGCACGTCAATGCGTTTAAAGCAGAGAGGAGCTTGTCAAACACCTGACTGTACCTATTGAGTAAATATCAGGTGTCCTACCTGATGTCTGAACCCATAATCCACTCCACCATTGGATGGCTTTTGGTATTAATGAGGGATACATTAAGCAGAACCCAACTTCAGGGGAGTTAAATCTACAGGAGCAGAACACTCACGTTGATTTGCTATGCCCAGTTCTGCTAAAAGGGTGATATAAAGAAAATATAGAATTGTAAATCTATTGAGTTAGGTATATGGGTCAGACACCTTCTGAAACTGCATCTTCAGGTAATGCTCCTATGAACGGAAGTTCTTACTAATAAAAGGCGCTTTTATAACCTTTTTCCAGTGTCCTACAACCCTACCGGGTTACAAGCACAGGGAATGCCTCTGGCATGCCTGAATGCAGGGGACTAAATTCCTCTGACTTCTGAAGTTTCTGCAGCCAGAATTCCTGGCCCTCCGTGTCCATGGGACAATCAGGTCTGCAATAAAAATTATACATGTATAATATCACAAATATAAAGATCATATACAACCCTGCTGTGCATTTCTGAAGTGCAGCTAGATAGACCATCACAGAAGGGACACAAAACTCCATTGTGCATTGCTGATGTTTGACAAGGTACCGTCATATAACCCATATGAAAACAGAAAATGTACAAGTCCAACCTTGTGAATCTCTGCTTAGTAACAAGGTATGGTCAAAACAGTAAGACACTGACAAAACGTCAATGCTGTGCATTTCTGAATACCAACAGGGTACAGTCTTATGACTGACAGAAATGTCGCTAACAACTTTAAATGCTGTGCATCTTTGATTAGCAACAGAGTACCGCCTTATGATCAACCGAAATGTCACTAACAATTTTAAATGCTGTGCATCTTTTGATTAGTAACAGTGTACAGTCATATAACCCACAGAAATCTCACGAGCGACTTGAAAGGTGTGCATTTCTGAATACCAACAGGGTACAATTTTATGATCAACAGAAATATTGCCAACAACCTTTAAATGTTATGCATTACTAATTAGCAGCAAGGTACAATATCACTTACTGTTGTGTAATTCTGCTGAGCAGCAAGACAACCAGAAAGACACAAATAACTTCCACATTGTGTGTTTCTGATGTGCAGCCAGACCAAGTATAAAGTCAGAGACATAGTATATGCAACTGCCCACCAAAGGGCAAATTTATCATAGGCATAGCCTGGAATCTATATACTAACCTTTCATCAACCAGAGGAGAACCAGGAAATTCCAAAAAATGGAAGTCTACAGTGGCTGAATACCCCACAGTAGTAGTAGCTGTTACCCTACTACTAAAAAGTATGAGTAGGTGTAGTTAGCCACACACAGGTGAAAACGAGTCCCAGCCGTCTTAAAGAGTATAGACCTAGAGATCAATTAGGTCAGCCTCAAGGAGGTGGTCACAATTTTAGCCTGGAGACAGACACCTGTGGGGTTTAACAAGCAAACCTTAGATACACGTTAGTATATGTAGCTTTTGCATAGAGGTTGGCACCAAGAACCCGTCAATTAAGGGTTACAGGATAACATTATATGTTTCTAATTGATCCAAAGGGTAGGCTGTAGCCCAAACTGCAAGAGGTGCTAACTCCTACATATCAACAGATATAACTATAGTGCAAGGAGGAATTACTAGGTTGTAGCTTAAGGTGTTACACATACAAAGCAACCCCCACAAGATGAAAACGCCCCCAAGGGTACCTCTTACTGTGCCTTCCCCCATATGGGAAAAAATTATGTGGCAGGCTTTTAACATCCAAAACCCTCTAAACGACCCTCTTGGAGCTACATGCCAGATTCATAGCAGCTGGCCTAATATATTCAGGTTACCTGGTGTGACTTCCTGACCAGGGGAAAGCTGTGCTATTGCTCCTGGAATCACCAGGTTCCTGCAGACCACTTCACATCCCTTCCAATTAAACCTTTAGGAATGTGAAACTTGTTTAGTGGCAGAAATAGCCTGTGTGAGACTTTGTCTAACAGGTCTCAACTCTAAACTAGATTTATCCTTATTGAGACACATATAGTGAGACTGGCAACTTGATGTTGCAAAAGCTACCACATCTGGGCTATTTGTTACCAGACCCAAAGGCAAGGATAGTAGCACCTTGTGAAGTCTCAATGCCCACCAGGTTGCCATTAGGGATTCAGATGCTAATCTCCCAAGGTAAAAAGGAAAGCACTCACCACTGTTTTCTTTCCCTTTACCACAGCCACCGGGCTTGCTTTTCTCTCTCCTCAAGAATGCATGAGAAGAGGATAGCAGTCAAAAAGTAATTATATATATATATATATATATATATATACCCCCCTTCCAAATTGCTGTCCCAATTAGGGAGCAGCCGAGTTAGGCTGTGTGCGCTGCACCAATAGTAGGGATGCACCGAAATTTCGGCAGCCGAAAATTATCTGCATTTTCGGCCAAAATCGGCGGGTACCGTCCATTGCAGGGTATGTGTGCATCACATACCCGCAATGGATGTGGGAGATGAAGATTCACAAAGCAGGCTGCTTGTACCAGCGGCTCTGTGCATGAAACTGGCCTAATTACATTGGAATGCAAAGAATGCAGAGAGGTGTCAGATTTTCAACTTTGTCCGGAGGTGGGCGGGCCCTGGTGTTAGCTGTTCAGTCCCGCCCGATCTCAGTGAAAATCTGGCAGCTCTCTCTCTCTGCATTCCAGTGTAATTAGGTCACAGTTTCATGCACAGAACGGCTCTTACAAGCAGCCAAGCAGAGTGCTCTGTGCATCTACTGATCTCTTCTGCCAGTGCCATCCAGTGCTGCCTGTCAGTGCCACATGCCAGTACCATCCAGTGCCACCTGTCCATGCCAATCAGTGCCACATGCTAGTACCATCCAGTGCCACCTGTCCGTGCCAATCAGTGCCACCTGCCAGTACCATCCAGTGCCACCTGTCAGCGTCACCTGCCAGTACCATCCAGTGCCACCTGTCAGAGTCACCTGCCAGTACCATACAGTGGCACCTGCCAGTACCAACCAGTGGCACCTGCCAGTGCCACCTATCAGCACCAATCAGTGCCGCCTGTCAGTGCCCAGGCACAGGTAGGCTGCATATGACAATTGTATATAAAAATATATATTTTTTTAAAACCTCATTTTCGGCTTAGTGCATTTTCAGTTTCGCCAACAAAATTTCCAGACTTTTAGATCCTTGCAGCTTTGCCGAGTCCTGGTGTAGACAGAGCTCTCAGCCTCCGCAGCTATGCGGATCCGGTGTCTCCTCCACGCTTTAAGACCACTTCCTGGGTCACGCTCAACCCTATTCCTGCCCTGGACAGGAAGTTCCTGTACCAGAGCGAGGCCAGGAGTGCGTAAGGTCCTCCCCCGGTGTCACACCGTTCGGACTCCAGTAAAATGGCGCCCGCTGCACAGGGGGAAGACAGGAGGAGATCCAAGCTGCTTGAGCGGCGTGCAATGGTGGAGGACCTCAGTTACGCCCAAACACCTGCACCATGCCATGTTGGCGACCTTTGAAAAGCTCCCAGGCGGCAGACCAGTGCGGTCCTCACCAGTGTTCCTAAACCTGGTTCACAGGGGGACCATCCGACTCTCTGGTCTTCTAGTCAGAAAAAAAAAAAAAATGTTTCGCTGTGGGAGAAACGCAATCAATACTGAGGGACAGGGGGTAAGGTGGGGCCTTTTAAACAGCTGTGTACTGATTGTGTTTCCTGTAGGGAGGGACCTCTCATCTCAGGGGTTGCTGTCCTGGAAGGGGAGTTGAGAAAAATTGTATTTGACAGCCTGATCAAGGATGGGCATCTCGTACACACTTGTTTGTTCACATAGAAGACTGCTACGACACTGTCCGAAAGAATCTGTACATGATCACCTTTCATATTCTTGTCAAAGGCTCTGAGAGCTTCCCAGATCGACTAACTCCCTCCAATTGGCCGAACTTATAGCTTTTCCCAGTGGCCCTGGTCTACTTTGGACTCCCAGTGAGCTCCCCAGTCCCAGGCGCTGGCATGCGTCCTAATGTGGGTGGAAATCGGAAAGGACCACCAAAGACCTCGTCTCAGGTTCCCTTCGTTCCTCCATCCCCACAGAGACTTTTTTGCCTTTGGGGATAAATGGAAGGTCATATCTAGCGACCCTGTGTCCCGTCCCAGCTGTTTAGAATACTGGCTTGGAAATACCTGAAATGGGCCCTTGCCCATGGGATAGTCACTGCTAGTAGTCCTAGGCCAGACATAGCTGAGCGAATGGATTCCGTCTGAGCAGCCTGCAAGGATTTTGCTGCTGCCTCTACCTTCAATATTTTGTCTTCCATGAGGAAAATCTTCTGATCCCTTGAGTTCACTAATAACCCCAGATACAGCAAGACTTGTGTTGGGGTTAGGTTTGATTTTTCCTTGTTTATTCACCATCCCAATTTTTACAGAAAGCAGATGGCCACGTGGAGGTCTGCTTGTAGCTGGAGCGTGGACGGGGCAAAAACAAAATAAAAGGTCGTCCAGGCATGGAAGGACTTTGATTCCTTCAGTCTGAGGGGGGCTAGTGCCTCTGCCAGGACGTTCATAAAAATCCTGGGGGGGTGAGGACAGGCCAAAGGGTAGAACCCTGAATTGCAGGTGCCGAACCTCTCTTTCCCATTCAATCGCCACTCTTAGAAACTTCTGTGAGTTTTTGCGAATAGGGACGTGTAAATAGGCATCCCTCAGGTCGAGGGAGGCCATAAAGCAATCCGGAGGAAGTAACGCCTTCACTGTGAAAATTGCTTCAATCCAGAATTTTCAGTAGACCGCCCCTCTGTTGAGAGATTTTAAGTTCAATATCAGACGCAACTTGCCCAAAGGTTTTCGTACCACAAACACGTGAGTAGGAACCTTGGTTTATCTCCTGCTGTGGCACCGGGATGAGAACTACCTGATCCATCAGGTCGCCAATTTGGGTCAACAGGGCTTCTGCCATCTGGGGGTCCCTGGGAGGGGAGGTTACCAAAGTCCTTACGGGCGGAGTGCCACTGAACTGGATCTGGTAACCCTCTCTGTCAATCCCCAAAATGAAAGTGTTTTGGATGATTTTTTTCCCATTGTGGGAGGAACTGCCTCAATCTTCCCCTCATTGAGACTTGGTGGGGTTTTTTTTTTTTTTTTAGGAAAGGAAAACAGGATATTTTTTCGGTTTCCCTTTCCCCCACTGTTTTTTGGCAGCTGGCGCTTTAGGCGTCTGTCCCTGGAAACCCCCTTGTCTTTGGGGACTAAAAAACACTTTCCTGCGGCCTTCTTTTGACCAGGAATGCTTTTTTTCTTATCAGCAGTTCTGTCTAGAACTTTTTGTAGATCCTGCCCAAGCAACAGGTCTCCTTCAAACAGAATCCCACAAAGCCTAGTGTTTGAAGCCGGGTCACCTGACCAAGATTTGAATAACAGGGCTCTGCGAGAGGAATTAACCAAGGCTGCCACTTTTGCCGCCAGCTTGACCGATTCTGTAGACGCATCCGCCATATATCTTGCTGCTTTATGCAGCATCGGAGGGAATCTAGAATTTCCTTTCTAAAGATCCCCCCCTTCCAAATGGGCCTGCAGCTTGCCCAGCCACACTTCCAAGTTACAGGCTACAACCGCTGTGGCCATTGCTGGTTTTAAACTTGTCATGACCACTTCCCACGATCGTTATAAGAGCACCTCCATTCTCTTATCCATGGGTTCCTTAAGGACTCCCATGTCCTCAAATGCGAGGTCAGTAGATTTGGTGCACTGTGAAAAAGCTGTATCTACTTTGGGAACTTTGTTCCATATGCACTCCACATCTTCACTGAAAGGAAATCTTTTTAAGCGCTGTGGAAAAAAAATATGGAGTATGCCAGTGAGCTATGTACCGGAAAAAGCCTCCCCTGATCCTCTCTCAGGATCCTCCTCAAGTGATAGCCTGTATCTGGGCGGTTTTTTCTCTTGGCTCTGTGCATCCTTGGATGACGCTGCTTCACTTAGGTCATCAAGGAAATCAAATTCTTCCCCCAGTTTTTATACCTTCCTCTGGGGCCGAAGGCGTGTGCGTGCGGGGGGGGGGGGGGTTCGACTGGTGGGTTTGGGGTTTCAAGATTCGATAGCATGGCTTTAATTTCCTTTTTAACTGCTGAAACTAACTCTTTGCATGCTCCCATAGGCTCTTTGTATACCAGCTTGTCAATACAGGGTTTACAAAGTGCCTTGTTTCATCCTTCCTTGAATTTAGTTCCACATGATGGACACCTTTTCTTCCCCCCTGACCTCTCTCCTTTTCTGGGGTGAGTCTGAGCAAGAGAAGGAGCAGGGAACAAACCCACATACAGCTGTCAGTAACCACCATGCACATAATGTGCCACCACTAGACATGGCCGGAGTCGCAAGGCTCTTTAGCCTGTATCTGGCCCAAAAACTCAGAAGGAGGGAACCAAAGACGCCAGGACCTAAGAGGACCTTCCACCCCCCCTTCCTTCCCGTAGTCCTGTAGGTTAAAGTGGTAGTAAACCCCGCTATCATTTTCAGCCAAGGAAGCGGCCATCTTTGCCTCGGTTTAATCTACAGCAGCCATGATGCTGCACATGTGATCAGCTATGACACCAGCCATTGGATGGGTTGACAGTTTGGTTTAGAGCATAACCAATGGGAGCGTTACATTTCCGGCACGTGCCGGAAATGTGACTGGTTTTTAACCTGTTAAATGCATGGGTTTACTACCGCTTTAAGCCCCCTATCCCACCTACCTGAGCTGAACTGGCATCACTGCCATATCACACCATTGCGCTAGAGAAGGACGCCAGGACTGCTGCATTATGGCCGGTGCGATTTTTAAATGAACAGCTATGGCTCCGGCGCCCATGCTCCTCACAGGACCCAGAAGTGACGCGCTGGAAGTCCCCACCCTCCCTCCTGCATTCCATAGGCCGGAACTCGTGGCCCAACGCCTGCACTACTCACCTGGAATCTCATTCAGAGATGTATCCAGCACCGCTGCAAGCTCATGCAGGGAGCATCAGCCCCCCTGGGCTGCATGGAGGGAGAAGCACCGGTTTCGGCTTTCACTGTGCCTGACCAGGGGACCCTGATCCACCACCCTAAGGTACTGCAGATCCCAGAGCTCCCCTACCCACCTCCTCCTCCGGTGGAGGAAACACAGATTGTGGAAGAATGAGGGGAGTCGCCCCTTAATACACTTAACCCTTTTGTGTTTCCTGCATGCGGAGGTGGAGCTGTATCTCCCTAGTGCTGTCCTGGACACCTCTCTCTACACTTGGATGCTCTAACGATCGCGGCGATACCTCACGTGTGGTTTGAACATCGTTTTCCTATGCGGGCGTGACTTACGTATGCATTCGCTTCTGCGCGCTAACTCGGCAGGACGTTTTAAATTCCCCCCCCCCCTTTTTATTTT
>BLSH010145457.1:574595-585524 GCA_018402905.1 Glandirana rugosa | reverse complement strand
GACCTAATTACATTGGAATGCAAAGAATGCAGAGAGAGGTGTCAGATTTTCAACTTTGTCCGGAGGTGGGCGGGCCCTGGTGTTAGCTGTTCAGTCCCGCCCGATCTCAGTGAAAATCTGGCAGCTCTCTCTCTCTGCATTCCAGTGTAATTAGGTCACAGTTTCATGCACAGAACGGCTCTTACAAGCAGCCAAGCAGAGTGCTCTGTGCATCTACTGATCTCTTCTGCCAGTGCCATCCAGTGCTGCCTGTCAGTGCCACATGCCAGTACCATCCAGTGCCACCTGTCCATGCCAATCAGTGCCACATGCTAGTACCATCCAGTGCCACCTGTCCGTGCCAATCAGTGCCACCTGCCAGTACCATCCAGTGCCACCTGTCAGCGTCACCTGCCAGTACCATCCAGTGCCACCTGTCAGCGTCACCTGCCAGTACCAACCAGTTGCACCTGCCAGTGCCACCTATCAGCACCAATCAGTGCCGCCTGTCAGTGCCCAGGCACAGGTAGGCTGCATATGACAATTGTATATAAAAATATATTTTTTTTTAAAACCTCATTTTCAGCTTAGTGCATTTTCAGTTTCGCCACCAAAATTTCCAGACCTTTAGATCCTTGCAGCTTTGCCGAGTCCTGGTGTAGACAGAGCTCTCAGCCTCCGCAGCTATGCGGATCCGGTGTCTCCTCCACGCTTTAAGACCACTTCCTGGGTCACGCTCAACCCTATTCCTGCCCTGGACAGGAAGTTCCTGTACCAGAGCGAGGCCAGGAGTGCGTAAGGTCCTCCCCCGGTGTCACACCGTTCGGACTCCAGTAAAATGGCGCCCGCTGCACAGGGGGAAGACAGGAGGAGATCCAAGCTGCTTGAGCGGCGTGCAATGGTGGAGGACCTCAGTTACGCCCAAACACCTGCACCATGCCATGTTGGCGACCTGTGAAAAGCTCCCAGGCGGCAGACCAGTGCGGTCCTCACCAGTGTTCCTAAACCTGGTTCACAGGGGGACCATCCGACTCTCTGGTCTTCTAGTCAGAAAAAAAAAAAAAAAAATGTTTCGCTGTGGGAGAAACGCAATCAATACTGAGGGACAGGGGGTAAGGTGGGGCCTTTTAAACAGCTGTGTACTGATTGTGTTTCCTGTAGGGAGGGACCTCTCATCTCTCAGGGGTTGCTGTCCTGGAAGGGGAGTTGAGAAAAATTGTATTTGACAGCCTGATCAAGGATGGGCATCTCGTACACACTTGTTTGTTCACATAGAAGACTGCTACGACACTGTCCGAAAGAATCTGTACATGATCACCTTTCATATTCTTGGCAAAGGCTCTGAGAGCTTCCCAGATCGACTAACTCCCTCCAATTGGCCGAACTTATAGCTTTTCCCAGTGGCCCTGGTCTACTTTGGACTCCCAGTGAGCTCCCCAGTCCCAGGCGCTGGCATGCGTCCTAATGTGGGTGGAAATCGGAAAGGACCACCAAAGACCTCGTCTCAGGTTCCCTTCGTTCCTCCATCCCCACAGAGACTTTTTTGCCTTTGGGGATAAATGGAAGGTCATATCTAGCGACCCTGTGACCCGTCCCAGCTGTTTAGAATACTGGCTTGGAAATACCTGAAATGGGCCCTTGCCCATGGGATAGTCACTGCTAGTAGTCCTAGGCCAGACATAGCTGAGCGAATGGATTCCGTCTGAGCACCCTGCAAGGATTTTGCTGCTGCCTCTACCTTCAATATTTTGTCTTCCATGAGGAAAATCTTCTGATCCCTTGAGTTCACTAATAACCCCAGATACAGCAAGACTTGTGTTGGGGTTAGGTTTGATTTTTCCTTGTTTATTCACCATCCCAATTTTTACAGAAAGCAGATGGCCACGTGGAGGTCTGCTTGTAGCTGGAGCGTGGACGGGGCAAAAAAAATAAAAGGTCGTCCAGGCATGGAAGGACTTTGATTCCTTCAGTCTGAGGGGGGCTAGTGCCTCTGCCAGGACGTTCATAAAAATCCTGGGGGGGTGAGGACAGGCCAAAGGGTAGAACCCTGAATTGCAGGTGCCGAACCTCTCTTTCCCATTCAATCGCCACTCTTAGAAACTTCTGTGAGTTTTTGCGAATAGGGACGTGTAAATAGGCATCCCTCAGGTCGAGGGAGGCCATAAAGCAATCCGGAGGAAGTAACGCCTTCACTGTGAAAATTGCTTCAATCCAGAATTTTCGGTAGACCGCCCCTCTGTTGAGAGATTTTAAGTTCAATATCAGACGCAACTTGCCCAAAGGTTTTCGTACCACAAACACGTGAGTAGGAACCTTGGTTTATCTCCTGCTGTGGCACCGGGATGAGAACTACCTGATCCATCAGGTCGCCAATTTGGGTCAACAGGGCTTCTGCCATCTGGGGGTCCCTGGGAGGGGAGGTTACCAAAGTCCTTACGGGCGGAGTGCTACTGAACTGGATCTGGTAACCCTCTCTGTCAATCCCCAAAATGAAAGTGTTTTGGATGATTTTTTTCCCATTGTGGGAGGAACTGCCTCAATCTTCCCCTCATTGAGACTTGGTGGGTTTTTTTTTTTTTTAGGAAAGGAAAAACAGGATATTTTTTCGGTTTCCCTTTCCCCCACTGTTTTTTGGCAGCTGGCGCTTTAGGCGTCTGTCCCTGGAAACCCCCTTGTCTTTGGGGACTAAAAAACACTTTCCTGCGGCCTTCTTTTGACCAGGAATGCTTTTTTCTTATCAGCAGTTCTGTCTAGAACTTTTTGTAGATCCTGCCCAAGCAACAGGTCTCCTTCAAACAGAATCCCACAAAGCCTAGTGTTTGAAGCCGGGTCACCTGAACAAGATTTGAACAACAGGGCTCTGCGAGAGGAATTAACCAAGGCTGCCACTTTTGCCGCCAGCTTGACCGATTCTGTAGACGCATCCGCCATATATCTTGCTGCTTTATGCAGCATCGGAGGGAATCTAGAATTTCCTTTCTAAAGATCCCCCCTTCCAAATGGGCCTGCAGCTTGCCCAGCCACACTTCCAAGTTACAGGCTACAACCGCTGTGGCCATTGCTGGTTTTAAACTTGTCATGACCACTTCCCACGATCGTTATAAGAGCACCTCCATTCTCTTATCCATGGGTTCCTTAAGGACTCCCATGTCCTCAAATGCGAGGTCAGTAGATTTGGTGCACTGTGAAAAAGCTGTATCTACTTTGGGAACTTTGTTCCATATGCACTCCGCATCTTCACTGAAAGGAAATCTTTTTAAGCGCTGTGGAAAAAAAATATGGAGTATGCCAGTGAGCTATGTACCGGAAAAAGCCTCCCCTGATCCTCTCAGGATCCTCCTCAAGTGATAGCCTGTATCTGGGCGGTTTTTTCTCTTGGCTCTGTGCATCCTTGGATGACGCTGCTTCACTTAGGTCATCAAGGAAATCAAATTCTTCTCCCAGTTTTTATACCTTCCTCTGGGGCCGAAGGCGTGTGCGTGCGGGGGGGGGGGGGGTTCGACTGGTGGGTTTGGGGTTTCAAGATTCGATAGCATGGCTTTAATTTCCTTTTTAACTGCTGAAACTAACTCTTTGCATGCTCCCATAGGCTCTTTGTATACCAGCTTGTCAATACAGGGTTTACAAAGTGGCTTGTTTCATCCTTCCTTGAATTTAGTTCCACATGATGGACACCTTTTCTTCCCCCCTGACCTCTCTCCTTTTCTGGGGTGAGTCTGAGCAAGAGAAGGAGCAGGGAACAAACCCACATACAGCTGTCAGTAACCACCATGCACATAATGTGCCACCACTAGACATGGCCGGAGTCGCAAGGCTTTTTAGCCTGTATCTGGCCCAAAAACTCAGAAGGAGGGAACCAAAGACGCCAGGACCTAAGAGGACCTTCCACCCCCCCCTTCCTTCCCGTAGTCCTGTAGGTTAAAGTGGTAGTAAACCCTGCTATCATTTTCAGCCAAGGAAGCGGCCATCTTTGCCTCTGTTTAATCTACAGCAGCCATGATGCTGCACATGTGATCAGCTATGACACCAGCCATTGGATGGGTTGACAGTTTGGTTTAGAGCATAACCAATGGGAGTGTTACATTTCCGGCACGTGCCGGAAATGTGACTGGTTTTTAACCTGTTAAATGCATGGGTTTACTACCGCTTTAAGCCCCCTATCCCACCTACCTGAGCTGAACTGGCATCACTGCCACATCACACCATTGCGCTAGAGAAGGACGCCAGGACTGCTGCATTATGGCCGGTGCGATTTTTAAATGAACAGCTATGGCTCCGGCGCCCATGCTCCTCACAGGACCCAGAAGTGACGCGCTGGAAGTCCCCACCCTCCCTCCTGCATTCCATAGGCCGGAACTCGTGGCCCAACGCCTGCACTACTCACCTGGAATCTCATTCAGAGATGTATCCAGCACCGCTGCAAGCTCGTGCAGGGAGCATCAGCCCCCCTGGGCTGCATGGAGGGAGAAGCACCGGTTTTGGCTTCCACTGTGCCTGACCAGGGGACCCTGATCCACCACCCTAAGGTACTGCAGATCCCAGAGCTCCCCTACCCACCTCCTCCTCCGGTGGAGGAAACACAGATTGTGGAAGAATGAGGGGAGTCGCCCCTTAATACACTTAACCCTTTTGTGTTTCCTGCATGCGGAGGTGGAGCTGTATCTCCCTAGTGCTGTCCTGGACACCTCTCTCTACACTTGGACGCTCTAACGATCGCGGCGATACCTCACGTGTGGTTTGAACATCGTTTTCCTATGCGGGCGTGACTTACGTATGCATTCGCTTCTGCGCGCTAACTCGGCAGGACGTTTTAAATTCCCCCCCCCCCTTTTTATTTTTACACTGTCCTTTAAAAAAAAAAAAAAAAAAAACCAAACAAAAAATATGTGATCACTTATTCCGATTACAAGAAATGTAAACATTCCTTGTAATAGAAAAAAAAACATGCCAGGACCTCTTAAAGTGTTTGTTAAAGGTATTTTTTTTTTTTTTTTAATATAGATCGTCTATATACAGCATAAACACGTCATCTGCCCAAGGGAACTACATTTCCCTTCTTGCACAGCTGCATCGCGCATGCGTATTGCCGCTTTTCTCGTGTGTACTGCATCGAGAACGAGCATAGTTCTCGATGCATAAGTAGATGGGGCGGAGGAAAGATGGGGCTGCTGTCCGGAGCGCCGGACTCGCATGCCATTTAAAGAGCATGGGAGGCAAAGCTGTATTCACATGCACGGCCGCGGCTCCCGTGCCTGGCAGCACAGCTTGCGTGACCACGCAAGCTTAGTCACTGTGCACGATCGGGTGACCCCATCAGAAGGCCCCTGTGAACGGGTCACCCATCTGGAGAAAGAACAGGAAGTGGGGAAAACAGACCCCCCCCAAAAACAGTTAGAAAAGGAACTGGATGGAAAGGTCAGTAAATTCCATGTAGACAACTGTAAAGGGACAATATTTAAAAAAACAAAACCCGAGGGTATAGTATCACTTTAAATATGAGATCTTGGGTCAAAAAGACCTCAAATCTCATATTTACACTTTAACCACTTCAGCCCCGGAAGGATTTCCAGCTTTAGGACCGGAGCCCTTTTTGCGATTCGGCACTGCGTCGCTTTAACTGACAATTGCGCGGTCGTGCGGCGTTGTACCCAAACGAAATTTGCGTCCTTTTTTTCCCACAAATAGAGCTTTCTTTTGGTGGTATTTGATCACCTCTGCGTCATTTCTGATCGCCGCTATAAACAAAAGAAGAGCGACAATTTTGCAAAAAAACACAAATTTCTTACTTTTTGCTAAAATACAAATCAAAAAAAAATATATAAAAAAACATTTTTTTTCAGTTTTTGGCCGATTTATATTCTTCCTCATATTTGCGATAAAAAAAAAAAATCGCAATCGGCGTTTATTGATTGGTTTGCGCAAAAGTGGTCGCGTTTAAGGATGATAATTCATTTTTGGGGAATTTTATTTTTTTATTAGTAATGGCGGCGATCTGCGATTTTTAGCGGTACTGCGATATTTCAGCGGACATGTCGGAACATTTTGACACTTTTTTGGGACCATTGGCATTTATACAGCGATCAGTGCTATAAAAATGCACTGATTACTGTGTAAATGCCATTGGCAGTGAAGGGGTTAACCTGCAGGGGGCGCGCTAAGGGTTAACTATGTTCCCTGGGCGTGTTCTAACTGTAGGGGGGCTTGCCTAGCTGGGGTAGGGAAGTGGTCACAGCCTTCATGTACAGGAAGGCTGTGATCACAGCCCTTCCCCCTCTCACAGAGCGGAGGTCCGTGTTTACATGCACGGACCTCCGCTCCTTCACTCCGGGGGGGGCATCGCGGGTGGCCGGCGGCAATCGAAGCCGCCGCACCCGCTCCCTGGCCCCCCCGAACACAGTGAGCTCGCGCGCTCACAGTGGCTCTGTATCGCGGCCGCCGTCGTACGACGGCGTTTTGCGTTACAGAGCCACATTGTCGCCGTCAATTGCCGATCAGCGGTCGGCAAGCGGTTAAATGCAAAAAAAAAAAAAAATGGCATTTGAAAAAAAAAAAATAATAATAATTTTTCTCCTTTAAGAGCATTGGGCGGAAGTGACGTTTGACGTAGCTTCCGCCCTTCAATGCTATGGAGCCCAGTTAGAGGCATCTTCTGGCTCACTCGCCATCCTTGAAGTGGGGGGAGCAGACCCGATCGTCTCCGCTTCTACCGACAGATCCAGTAAATGGCAGACGACAGGAAAGTGGCGGGAGGGGGGCAGCTCTCCTGCCCCTGATAAAAGTGATCTTGTGGCGATTCCTCTGCAGAGGCCACTTTCATCAGAAAGCCGGCAACCCACCATTTTCAAAAATACCGGGGTTATGGTAGCTATCTGCAAAGTACCGCCGTATAATGAGGGCGGGTGGTCTGGAAGTGGTTAACTGACAATTGTGTGGCCGTGCGATGATGTACCCAAACCATTGAGCTTTCTTTTGGTGGTATTTGATCATCTCTGCAGTTTTTATTTTTTTCGCTATAAACAAAAAAAGCCCAACAATTTTGAAAAAAATAATATATATATATATATATTTACTTTCTGCTATAATGCATATCCAATAAAAAAAAAAAAAATCTTTTTAAATTTCTTCATCAATTTAGGCCAATATGTATTCTTCTACATATTTTTGGTAAAAAAAAAACCCCAATAAGCATGTATTGATTGGTTTGCGCAAATGTTATAGCGTCTACAAAATAGGGGAAAGATTCATGGCATTTTTATCATTTATTTTTTACTAGTAATGGCGGCGATCAGCAACTGCGACATTGTGGCGGACATATTGAATACCTGACATTTTTTATAGAAATTAAAAAAAAACAGGCAGTCCCTGGGTTACAAACAAGATCGGGTCTGTAGGTTTGTTCTTAAGTTGAATTTGTTTGTAAGTCAGAACAGGTACATTTTTTTATTGTAGCTTCAGCCAAAACCATTTTTACGTTTTTTGGATAGCACAGGGAAAGGGTAACACCCCTGTAAGGTTTGTTTTGCTGTCTGTGCTTCTGGGTAGAAGATTTTACCTCAGTTTCTGTCCCAATGAAAATTGCATTTTGAAAATTTTGAGTTGTTGTAGAAACAAGGATTGGTGATAAAGCATCAGTGGAGACATCTTTTTCCCTTCATAACTCTTACAGGAGTGAATTTCCCTTCCTAGGTGTAGATTTCCTCTTGCTTACTGTTGTTTTCCTCCGTTTCTAAGTCAGATTGTTTGTAACTAGGAGAATGCCTGTATACAGTTATTGTACTAATGACACTGGCTGGGAAGGGGTTAACACTAGGGGTTGATCAAAGGGTTAAGGGTGTTCCCTCACTGTGTGTTCTAACAATATGGGGGATGGGCTGCCTGGGAAACACAGACAGGATCTGTGTGATCTCCCTTGTCAAAACGGAGATCTGCCTTGTTTTCACAAGCAGATCCCTATTCTGTCACTGCGGAGAACTATCACGGGTGGCCTGCGGACATAGAGTCCACCAGACCCACTGATTGGCTCCCCTGCTGACTAATGGGAGTGTGTGCGTGCCCACAAATTTGCGATATCGAGCCACCTTGCCGCAGTTTAAATGCGGCGGCTGGTCAGCGTTCAGTTAAAGAGGAATCTATCTATCTCTATATATATATGATCAGCAGCAACACACACTGTTGATTTTTAATAAACAGACACTTACCAGTCCAGAACAGTTCCCGATACCGCCATCTTGACTGTGGGAAACCAGCTGTGATTTCCTGGTGTGTCACAGGTGGTGCCCCACTACACGTGTGTGAGACACATTGCCCTTCATGATCAGTCCTGCAGTCTCCTGGGAGGAGTGACCTGTCCCAGGAGGGTGCGGGGCAGCAGCACCGGCGTGAACCTCTGCTCTTTTCCCCTAGTGAGGAGCTGTCAGAAATGGGTACCTGCTCCCTGAAAAGAAAAAAAGAGTTTCCAATACAGGCAGAGGAGGGTCAGTGGAATTTCCTTTGTACATGAAGTCCTGCTTTGAAACAGGCAATGAGGAGGCAATACCATACCTCCTCACCATCTGTCCTCTGAAGAGCAATACAACATGAATCACTCTTCAGAGGGCAGCCTACGTATAAAAGAGCCTCTCAATGCAGAGGTTATACAATGACAGTGTATGCTGTGACTACAGATCTCCCTCTTTCTGTGATGAGGGAACCTGTCTGCAGGCATAGTAAGGGGAAGTCTTGTTGTAGTGCCGGGTACAGGGAGGCTCATTTGCCCAGAGTAAGGCACACTCACATTGAAGGCCGGCAGTTGTCCCTCTGAAGCTCTCTGCAGCTCCCGGATCAGCTCGATGGCTTTCTCACAGAACATGGTGCTCAGTGTATAGCTCCAGCTGTCCTCCGAATCCCGCGCCCAGCCACTCCAGAAAGAGATGACGCTCAGGAGGCGCTCCCCGCCATCTTTACTCCTGGCCCGGGTGTACACTACACTCAGTAGCTTCAAATGTGTGGAAACCACAAGTCATATTTTTTACTACATAGCATTCAACCCCTACACTTATCAATACCGAGCTGTTTCTTAATGTTTTCTTCGTATCTGACTTTATATCTTGCCCACAAGTAAAATGGCCGACTAGCGTTCCGAAAGACACTGAGCACAGCCAAGAACTATGTGAAGCGACAGAAAACTTGGCGCCAACTTTCTCACGGCCAATGGGAGGCGGGCTTTCGCCCACGGACTAGCTGGTACGGCAGCCGAGGAGGACACGCTTCACAGAAGACCTATGTTCGCCCTGGAGGAACTGATGCGTGGCTGCTGTCCGCGGAGTCGGAGGTGGGTGGTGGGCTGAGGACTGGCTGGGGGGGAGGGGTCATACCCCGGTGGGTGGTGGGGTTAGGGGGAGGGGTCATGTACGCGCCCAGTCACTGTCAGTGAAGGAGGGCAGCTGGTACCCTGTGTTCTGTATGGATGGTCCATGCTGGTGGTGACGTCACCCATTAACCCCTTCAAGACATGGACAATGGAGAGTATGCTTCCTTCAATGGAGGCTCTTTTATTGTGAGGAGGTGTGGCTCGGGATAAAATAATGCCAGCCTGAAGCTGAACCCTGGGGTGGGGGGATTGCAGCCCCTTAGTCATTAATACATCATACATTGTATTTTCTATATCCAAGCAGTGAGAGCACCAAGGATCTTACCATCCATCAGCCTCTTGCAGTCCTGCTTTAACCCCTTGCTGCCAGACCTTTATCTGAGGAGCATTGAGCGGGCTTTCCAGTCGTGTGATTGGCTGTTGCAGTGATCACATGATGTTTGTTTATATATATATATATATGAGGTGGCCCATCCATTAGGAGCACGGGGGCACCACCCCCAATCCATGTGTCCAGATAATCTACATTCAGGGCGCCGGACGCATGGATTCCAATGGGGGGGGGGGGGTTAAACGTGTGATTAGAGTCAGAGGCTCTAATAGGCTTCAAAAAAGGATGGGCTCGGGTGTGTAGCAATAGTGAATATGAATATCTCCTCCTCTCCAATCAGGAAGCAGGTCCTGAGACCCATTTCCTGATTGGCCAAAACAACAAGTGATCCTATTGGACCACGTGCAGGAGGGAGGAGACGCAGGGTATGAAACCGCCAACTGGAGGGAAAGGGAAGCGCTGCCTGCAGGTATGTGCAGTGCTCGACCCATCAATGGTTCTGTGACCCACCAGCCGCCACTGATATATATATATATGACTTTCATTCAGCCGGAACATAGGCCGGCACCTCCAGCTCTGAATGTATTTTATGGCAAGGAGTGCTGAGGTGTGCTGGAGGGTCTATTAATGCTGACTGTTGGGGGATCTATTGTTGCTGGTGGGGATCTACTTTTGTGTGGGGACTATTGTTGCTGGGTAGGTCAATTGTTGCTGGGAGTAATCAGCTGTTGAGGGAGGGGTCTGTTTGCTGTGTGCTGGCGGGTGTATTGATGCTGGCTGCTGGCGGGTGTATTGATGCTGGCTACTGAAGGGTGTATTGTTGCTGGCTACTGAAGCGTGTATTGATGCTGGATGCTGGAGGGTGTATTGATGCTGGAAGGTGTATTGATGCTGGCTGCTGGAGGGTGTATTGATGCTGGCTACTGAAGGGTGTATTGATGCTGGCTACTGGAGGGTGTATTGATGCTGGCTACTGAAGGGTGTATTGATGCTGGCTACTGAAGGGTGTATTGATGCTGGCTGCTGGAGGGTGTATTGATGCTGGCTACTGAAGGGTGTATTGATGCTGGCTACTGGAGGGTGTATTGATGCTGGCTACTGAAGGGTGTATTGATGCTGGCTACTGAAGGGTGTATTGATGCTGGCTACTGGAGGGTGTATTGGAGGGTCACCGGTCGTAGTTATGTGAGAGGTCGTCGGTCTTAGTTATGTGGAAGGTCGTCGGTCGTAGTTATGTGGGAGGTCATCGGTCGTAGTTATGTGGGAAGTC
>BLSH010145457.1:522150-536834 GCA_018402905.1 Glandirana rugosa | reverse complement strand
ATGTGTATAAGAGACAGATCCTTTTCTCTGAGTTCACTGACAGACACAGCACCCACCCCTCTGCGTTGGTTTTGTACAGCTTGTTACGAACTGATGTGCTATGCAGAGCAGGGGGATTATATGCTGAGGTGAGGACGGCCCCCTGGGAGGGGCCAACCTACGCTTTTGTTTGTTTTTGCCTAGTCTACTCCTAGTAGGATGAGCATAACCCCCATGTGTCATAAGAAGGCTGTGTCTGTCAGTGAACTCAGAGAAAAGGATTTTACTGTAAGTTATACAAAAAATCCCTTTTTTTGTCCACACAACTGCCGCTCACTGGATATTTTCTCTTTAAACCCCAGAGATGGTTGTGTTTGAAAATCCTGACCATGGTTCTGGGCTCCACCCTCCTGAGGAGCCCAGGTACGCAAGGAAGAAGCCAAAGAGTGCACGTGTGCACTGGGAAAGCCAGCAACCCAAGTCTGAGGGTCAGAGCAGCAAAGGGTTGCTAGCTATGCAAAGAGTGTTGGTGATAAAATGGTCTGTGGGAGACAGCAAAGGGCCTAAAGTGAAAGGTCACAGCTGCAATGTTACATGTGTAAGCCAGGAGGCTGAATCTACCATTGTTTGGTGTTGATGGTGAAAACCCCCTGCAAAGGAAACCGGGTGGATAAAAATTAATGATTTGATTTTTTTTTTTTAACATTTAAATCCGATTTTCTTTTTTTATTTAAATTGATTTTTAAAACTTCTATTAAATTAATTTTTATAAAATGCGTTTGGAGTAAAAATCTAAAGATTGTTTTCTATTCAAGATACATTAATAATTTAGTTTATTTAGCATGAAATATAGCTTAATTATGTAGCATGAGGCTGTGTATTCTGCAATATTTACATTTTTGGTAAACTCATTCAGAGAATAGATAACATGCACTGCATTGATGCATTCACACAATGTCACAATAACCATGAGATAAAACAAAGTTCAGGAATATTCCTTTACCCCATTGTTTTGCAATTCTATGTACACTACAAACTATGATTGAATCAGTTCGGATATCACGGTTTTACTAACCTGACAGCTTATTATTCTAAATAGGAAACCTTAATTTTGTTTGCAAATATTAAAGATTCTAACTACCCGCAAGAATAAGTTCTTACATTTAAAGAGAAGCTGTCATTTCAGAACCATCATGGCAGCGCCTGTTAGCGGGCAGCCACTCACCTGCTGCCGCCAAGGCCCTCACCTTTTTGTGTCACTGGGACTGTCTGAGTCAGCAGCGAGTCAGAGGAAAAGCTGCTGCGGGACAGAGATGACAGTTGCTCTTTAAAATTATGATTTAAATCGAGTTAATTTAAATCAAGCCTTTTTACTAGTGATTTAAATCAAATCCACCCTGGAAGAAACCCCTTGATTTTGTTTCTGGAACTTTGTTTGAACTTTCTCTAATAAAAGTGGGCCAGCAAGCCCTGAAATGGAAAGATTTGTGTTGACTGTACTCGCTAGTGGGTGCTATACCCCCAAATTTCATGAATAAATAAAAAAATATATATATGTGTGTGTGTGTGTGTGTGTGTGTCATTTTTTATTATTTATATTGCATATGACTTTTTTGGCTTTACTGCATTTTGAAACCCAGCAATGCATCATGGGAGGAAGGGGAGGGAGTCACATGTTTCCTCCATAGTCAAGTTAGCCAATTATTTTACCTCACTTTTAGGAGGCGAATGGATCCCAAGTTTTACGAACTTGGTCTTCTCTTGTGTTACCTTTTCAGAAGAGGGGGACCAAAGCTTAAAGGGTAAGAAAACTCTCAGAAATTGTTAATCTAAAATGTTTTCTTACCCTTTTTACATTTTGGCCCCTCCTCTAAGCTTATCTAACCTACCATCCCCCTCAACTGCATACTAACCAGTTCTCACAGTCCAGATGTCAGGCATATGAACGTAGAATATGGAATGGGACTTTTTTTAGGTACCAGAAAAAAAAAAAAGTTTTAAAAAGACATATTCTTTATTCACAAAAGCTTTAAAATGTTACCATACATAGAAAAGATTGTAATCATGTACATCAATGGTTATCTGTATCCTATATACTGTATGTTCCATCAACAAAGATGTCTTCATTATCAGCCTGAAAAACCTTAAAGTGTTTCAACTCAGTCTTCATCAGGAAATAAACAAAATGTTCTGAAATATAAATACACATAAGTACCAATAGCAATACCGAAGACCGTTCCAAAAGGAAGATGACACTTACAAAACTCCTACATATAAGTGTACTTGCACAAAACCCAATGATGCAATGATATTTGTGTAAGTATACTTATATGTAGGAGCTTTGTATGTGTCATTTTCCTGTAAGTGTTATGAGTTGAAACAGTTTTTCAGGCTGATGTCGAAGACATCCTTATTGATAGAACATATACAGTTTATGATGTACATTATATAACCAAAAGTATTGGGACGCCTGCCTTTACACGCATATGAACTTTAACCTCCCTGGCGGTATGATTATTTCAGATTTTTGGTGCTGAAAGCGGTACGATTATTTTGCATGGAAATTTGCCATTTTATATTGTAGGCCTGTAATTCTTAGGAATGACTCACTTAAATCTGTCCAAACAAGAGTCTAGTAGACATCCCGGGTATGATAAAGTTTGAAACATGAAATCATATATTATAATATAATAAATAATTATCAAAAATAATAACTTAATAGTAACAAAATGTATTCAATAATGTAATCAAACCAAAAACACTGAAATTTGCTCAGTTGCAGAATTGTCGCTGTCGTCACTTTCAGTGTCTGATGATAAATTTCCCCAAAAATCAGTATCACTCAAATCTGCAAATGATTCTTATTTACTATCGGTGTTTTCTAGCTGATCACAAACCGCTTTTGACGTAAAGGGACACTTTTTGGTTGCCATGGACATTCTCAAGTTTCCAGGCAGAAAGAATGACATAAATAATATAAAAGTGCATGCAGGGCACTGGGCAAACCACTAGGGACAAAAGGGATGTGAAATGATTTCATACAGTAAATCTTACAGATTACAGTTTACTGTATGTTTACTATGTGTTTCACTTGAATTTGCCGCCGGTCTCCGCCCCCACGCAACGCTCGCAGGGAACGGAGCCCGGCACCCAGAGGCATCGGGCGGAGGACACAGCCCGCAGACATGGCGGGGGACATCGCTGGATCCAGGGGACAAGGTGATTAATGCTGCCTTGGATCCAGCGATGCGATTCCGAGTGTGGCTCGGGGTTACCGCTAATGGTACTGAAATTCCACCCCGAGCCACACTCGGGAATACTGCCAGGGAGGTTAATGGCATCCGAGTCTTGGTCCATAGGGTTCAATATTGAGTTGGCCCACCCTTTGCAGCTATAAAAGCTTCAACTCCTCTGGGAAGGCTGTCCACAAGGTTTAGGAGTGTGTCTATGGGAATGTTTGACCATTCTTCCAGAAGCACATTTGTGAGGTCAGGCACTGCTGTGGATGAGAAGGTCTGGCTCGCAGTCTCCGCTTTAATGCATCCCAAGGGTGTTCTATGGGATTGAGGTCTGGACTCTGTGCAGGCCTTAGTTCCCTTCACAGGAACTAAGGGACCACGCCCAACCCCTGCAAAACAACCCTACACCATATTCCCCTCTCCACCAAATGATTTGGACCAGTGCACAAAGCAAGGTCCATAAAGACATGGATGGGGTGGAGGAACTTGACTGGCCTGCACAGAGCCCTGACTTTAACCTGATAGAACACCTTTGGGATGAATTAGAGAGGAGACTGCGAGCCAGACCTTCTCGTCCACATCAGTGCCTGACCTCACAGATGCGCTTCTGGAAGAATTGTCAAACATTCCCATAGACACTCCTAAACCTTGTTGACAGCCTTCCCAGAAGAGTTGAAGCTTGTTATAGCTGCAAAGGATGGGCCAACTCAATATTGAAACCTATGGACTAAGACTGGGATGCCATTAAAGTTCATGTGTGTGTAAAGGGAGGTGTCCCAATACTTTTGGTAATATAGTGTATATGAAGCAAAGAGATTCCGGGTTCAGGATTTGGTAACAGCTTCCTCTCCAGCAAGCCCCTCAGGAGAATGATAAAAAGACAGAAGTGACCTCACCAAATTTCACTGCAAATCTCCTAAAACGAGGAGCCAGAGACAGCAGTGCCTAAGATGATCTCACACTGCAGATATAGCTATGTCCTGGAAGTGGAATTCTTCAAAAAAAAAGTAAATTTTTTTTACATTGCTCTGTAGGAACATTTATGTTCCGGACCACTTTATAAAATTTGATGCTTGAGGCCAGGATCTGGCAAACTGGCCATTATACCCTATAATCCAGTCTGTACAGACCCTGGTCCTCAGTACTTCACAAAAGAATTGGCCACCTGTAGAGGCAGAGATGGTAAATTATGCAACAACTCGGGGCATTCACCTCAACTTTATACTACACAAAGGTAACAAGTTGTATTTATTTTCCTTTTAAATGTTAGGACTTGGGCTCCATGCACACTGGACGCTCTCTGGGCGTCGGATTTTAGGGGCTGGAGACGCTGCTTAGAAAACGTTCTTTAAGCAGCGTTTATCGGCGTCAGTGTTTTTTGTTTTTTTACTTCATTAGCTTCCATTGACTAAAAAAAGTTGGACGCTGATAAACGCCCGTTTAGCGGTGTTTATGAGCATTTATCGGCGTTTATCAGCATTCAGCATTTTTTTGTGGTCAGAACGATTCTTGAGCACCAATTCAGGGCATTCAGATAACAGCCCAAAAACGCCACTGCTGTTAAACGACAATAAACGTCCATGTGTGCATGGACACATAGGATAACCTAAATGGGTGTTTTATCAGCTCCAGTGTGCATGGAGCCTAATTCTGTAATAATCACTTCTCTTTTCTCGCCCTCCCATTTGTTGCAAAGGAGACCTTTACATTGTTGTGAAATTTAAAACTTTAATCACAGCTTTAAATAGAAAGATTGTTCTCAGTAGAATTCATATTCTGTTCCCCCCTTACTTTGTGAAAATTATTTAACAATGCTTTCAACTTTAATATCCGATCTTGTTTATCACCAAAGCTGAAAACGTGTTCTTGTTAGACCGGCTTAACCTCTCCGCATTTATGCATTCTACTGCATATCTACTGACTTCTAACCTTTGTTTTCTGTGAAAGAATCTGTCAGGTTTTCATTGACTTCTAGAGTACATAGTGTACTATATAGTATAAGGGTAGTGTACTATATAGTATAAGGGTACATTTCTATCCATTTTCATGATTTCTTTGCCTGTGAGGGAGCATGCATGAGACTGACATTATTTTCAGTGAGATTCTGCCCTGTGCTGCCGGAGAAGTGACACCTTGGCAATTGATGTATTCAGTTTCAAAGCTCTGAAACCAGCATGAAGCAGACTATTCATAACACCCTTCGTTTGCATATATGCAGATAGGACTTTACAAGGATTAATGGTGGAAATTGAAGGAGTGATGTACTTTAAACAGTTATTAACAGTGGCGGTTGGTGAAATTTTAGGCTGGGGGGGGGGTGCCAGACCCCACCCTTCCTTTTTGACCCCTTCCACTTCTCATAAGCCCCACCCCTTATAGTTTCCACCCCTTGTGTCAGGAGTATACAGCCCAACATCACCAGATAGTGGCATATACAGCATCACCATATCGCAGTATACGGAGTCGCCATATCGCAGTATACAGAGTCGCCATATCGCAGTATACAGAGTCACCATATCGCAGTATACAGAGTCACCATATCGCAGTATACAGAGTCACCATATAGCAGTATACAGAGTCACCATATAGCAGTATACAGAGTCACCATATAGCAGTATACAGAGCCCCAGATAGCAGTATACAGAGTCACCATATCACAGTATACAGAGCCCCAGATAGTATACTGGGTCCCAAGTAGCAGTATACTGGGTCCCAGGTAGTAGTATACAGAGCCCCAGGTAGCAGTATACAGAACCCCATATGGCAGTATACAGGGTCCCAAGTAGCAGTATACGGAGCCCCAGGTAGCAGTATACAAGGTCCCAGGTAGCAGTATACAGGATCCCAGGTAGCAGTATACAGAGACCCAGGTAGCAGTATACAGGGCCCCAGGTAGCAGTATACAGGGCCCCAGGTAGCAGTATACAGAGCCCCAGGTAGCAGTATACAGAGCCCCAGGTAGCAGTATACGGGGTCCCAGGTAGCAGTATACGGGGTCCCAGGTAGCAGTATACAGGGTCCCAGGTAGCAGTATACAGAGCCCCAGGTAGCATACAGGGTCCCAGATAGGGTATACAGTCACCAGCCACCCCCCCCCCGAGGTCAGGACAAGTCCCGCACTTACCCCATCTAATAGCCAGGCTGACAGTGTTGCAGAGATCGGCATGCGGAGAACGGGCTGACAATATGCAGAGGCAGCGCTTGCGGAGAGCATGCTGAGTGCTGTCAGTGTGCGCGGAGGTCCCGGCGGAGTGCTCTGCCTGTGTGAGTAATCACGCAGTCAATACGTCCGCCGCAGTCCCGCCCCCACCAACAGAATCCAATGACAGAGAGACGTTGGCTCTATGGCTCAGGGGGCAGCCAATCAGACTAAGTGTGTGTGCCTGTTCAGCGCACACACATAGACTTTAATGACTGGCCAGTCGGCTCACTACTTGCTGTCAGCTGACAGCAAGGAGCTGAGGAAAAAAAAAAGAAAAGTCGATATACCGGCGCCTCCTGCAGGGGGGCCGGGCTGACTTTTTTTTTTTCCTTCTCATCGGTGGAGAGGCGGCGCCCAAGCGCCCCTTATACACCAGCCGCCGCTGGTTATTAAGAACCTGAACAAGTTCTCTTCAAATTGGCCACAAGCATGAAAGATAAGTTGCTCTGACTGCCTGGAGGTTTATAGGAATGAGAAGTATGGGCAGGCACCTTAAGTTGCCATATCTTGTGGAAAGGGGGTTAGTAGTATCTGTAGAATTATCCAGCGCAGACTCTCAGTTGAGGGTTTCTGATGATGTCTGCTAGAGCCAGGGTTGCAGTTAGAACTCACAAGGGCCCATACATCCTACCTGACAGAATATCCCCCCCCACCCCACCCCCTCGGCCGAAAGTGACTGGAGAGGAGGGAAGCCGGAAGCACTGTGGGGGAAAGGTGCACATAAGGGGACTGGACAGCAGATGAAAGGGGTGCATGTATTAGAATCAATCCCCTTGCAGTGCAGCCGGAGGGAGAGGAGGAGAAGCTGGTAGTGCTGCAGTGGGAGACAGAAGAGGATCGGTGTCTGCAATAAGACAGTACAGCCAGACCTCATGCTCTACACATGCCTGGGCCCCCGTGTTGAACTGATGGGGCTCGGGCCCAGTACAGGAGGGTCAGCTGTACTGCCTTATCAGCCAATGGGACTCTACCTGTGTACCTTTTCAGAGTACAAGTAAATTGGTTGTATCCTTGCATTATGCATATTTACCATGTGATAAGAACATGCATAAGTGGGATTTCCTCCAGTGATAACTGCATGTCAGATTGGTCAATAGATCCAGAGATATTAACAGCCAAATTTGCTTCAAAATCCTGGCAGTTTCTGTGAAGCTGGCCATACATGCATCAAGTTTTATCCGATTCCTGCTGAATTGGCCAAAATTTATTCTGTGGGTGGTGGATGGTCCTGTTGACACCACCCAATTTAACAATAATTGATTGTTCAATTCAACTTCTGGAGCAGGATGGAAAACTCCTGACTGAACAATGCCAGAGGCATCCAGTCTTTGTTCTGCGACACGTTGCTGTCAGTATACAAGAGCTGGCACTCCAGACTTATCTATCCACACTGCTTAGCATGGATGGGAGAATCAGGTGGTTTCTCTTAGGGCTGAAGAAGAGAAATCTTATGTGTATGGTTAGGTTTAGAGTTTAGTTTGCCATACATCCAAAGCTGTCTGATGAATACATTAAACCATCAGCATAGAGGCTTGGCATTAGGTGGGACCAAACTTCTTTATTTTTTCAATATAATCTTTATTTTTAATTTAAGAGTTTTTAACAAGTCAAAACAAAAATAAACAGAGAAAATAAATAACATAAAAGAAACAAGAAAAACTCACGTAGTCATCATCTACATCTCTGAAAGGCAATATCATTACCCTTGGGCTGTATCGTCACCATTCTAAACCTATAAAAGGTCCTCCTGTGTCCCGGACAGTCAGTCCCTGTGGACTCCCCCCTCCTCCCTAGAGAAGAGGCAGGAGGACCCTGCTTACTACGATCAAGATATTGACCGACATAGAACTCACTTCGTATTTGTTGTCCTGATGATCTCAATGACTAGAAGTAATATGGATTCCATTTATTGTGCACTCAGAGAGAACACTATGTTCACTACATTCACACCTGGTTTGATGACCGGTCAGGCACAACAGACCAAAGGTTGTCACCGGGGGGGGGGGGGGGGGGCCTGGTTTGCCAGGACTAATTATTTTAAATTTGGTGTCAGCTAAAGCCAGCAAGGCCATATCCAGGTTGGAGGAAACTGAGATCGTCCCTGAAATGTGGTCTTTCCAAGATGCCCAAGTAGACTCAAATCTCACCCGAATACCTCTACAGCCACTCCTCTGTTTCCATGATCTCCCCCACCTTCCCCATCCACGATCTCCCCCACCTTCCCCATCCACGATCTCCCCCACCTTCATCATCCACTCTGCTTCAATTGGAATGCGCAAGCTTTTCTAATAAATTGGCCAAACTTCTTTTACAAGAAAAGTTGACATATGCATATGACTTCAGCTGCTCAAATCTGTACATCTAATGATCGCTTTGACTTACTCAGTTTTCAAGGAAGATATCCAGTTCACTATTTTTTTTTTTTTGGTTTCAGTTTCAGTTGCCATTTGTGATGGGTTTTCTCGAAATGTGACAATCGGTTTAACCTGTACATAGGCTGAAATTATCTTTATGGCCATCACACTAAGCGTATCACACTTGTAAACCAGTCTAATAACTTTGGCTTCCTTTATATTTATGTGACAATTCAACCATGATGTTAACATAGTAATAGTTTTAGGATGTGACTTGCTTAAATGGGATTATGCAGTTTACCTTATTTAACATTCCTGAGTGTGTGCTTGTGTGTATGCATGATCATTTAAAACCATTTAGGACTGCAGGTCCCCATCAGCTATATATATATAATATATGACAATACATTTATTTTATGTGCATTTCATTTGAGATGACCTCAATGTTTGTTTCTTGTTTTACTTCAGGTCAAAAATCACTGAAAAGTGAATGATTACCAGAAGAAATGAATATTTGTTATTTTTAATTATTGTACTGATGTAAAAGTGCAATGGGGGAAAACCTGTATAAGCAAGCACATCCAAACCAACTATTGTCAATAATATTTTGAACTAAAGAATTGTTAAAGTACTTTATATGTTAAATTATGATGAACGGGCACTAATCAGCATTGTATAATATACCCTTAGAATGATGGATAAAAAAAAAAATCAGACTGCCTTATTTGAACAATAGGCTGTTTAGTAGCTTTTTGTTTTTTTATAACAATAACAAGTATGCAAGTCCAAGAATTCGCCCTAGTATATAATTTTTGTTTTTTATTCAGTGTATGTTACTCTCTTACCACCCTTTTTGATCAAAATCTTTTAACTGTATAGTGCCCTTTCTCAATAGTTTTACCTCAGAGGAACCCTTACAAATTATTTCCAGGTTTTGGGGAACCCCTGCTAAAACCAATTCATGGGAGGTCAGTGGTAAAACTGTCCCTTGCATTGGTGGCCACCTCACCGGGAGGCCCGAGCAACCAGCCGGCATGTCCGCCGGCTGGCTGGAGACCCGATCAAAGCCGGAATCGGCTTTTATTGTGTCTCGGATATGGTAACCCAGAAGAATGTCATGACATAACTTCCTGTTTACTGGAGCCTTAAAGGCGCCAGTTTAATGTCCACCAAAAGCTTCTATTTTTTCTTTGCTTTCTCAGCGTGATAAACACGCATTTTTAAATAAGTTGACATGAAGTGTACATCATTCCTTGTTTTAATGGTAAATGCTGGAAAGCTGGACTACTCCTTTAGCCTTGTTAAACAGTGCTAGGGAAAGGCAGGCGAGGAACTGAGCAGGACTTTCACATTACTTCCCAGAGCTTCTGTAGTTATGGCAATGTGCTGTCAATTTAAGGGATGTGGTCAGAGCTGGGCATGGCTTTTTACTGATAGAGCTGTCAATGGTGCCAACATCTAAGCAGCTACTAGCGTTGCACCGATACCAGCATCCATGCCAATACTAAGCATTTGCACAAGTACTTGTGCAATCGCTCCAATACCTAAAACCGATACTATTTTGGGAGGTGCAATTTGAGCCCATACCAAATAAATCCGCTCAAATCACGCTGCAAAAAATTGCATATGATTTGAACAGCAATGCGGTGCGATACCTGTCCGAATCGCATGCAGTTTCCCGCGCCGCTCCTTTGTGAACCCAGGCTTGTCATAGTGACTTCAACCTGGGCTCACTGGTGGGGGAAACCGCATGTGATTCAGACAGGAATCATACCGCATTGCTGTTCAAATCATATGTGATTCTTTGCAGTGTGATTTGAGCTCATTCATTTTGAATGGGCTCAAATCCCACAGCACAAAAAAAAAAATCGGTATTGGTATCGGCGAGTATTTGAGGAAAAGTATCAGTATTTGTACTCACTCTGAATAAATTGGTATTGGTGCATCCCTAGCAGCTTCAGCAGCAGCAATGATGATAATGCTGCAATGATTGTCACCTAATAAAGAGGTGCTTTCCAGTTGTTCTACAGGCAGTAACAACAGGTATGTACAAAAAGTTCTGGAGTTAAAGTGTGCACTAGTAATCCCTATCAAATTGTTGATGTCTGAAACTTTTAAGAATAGAATACTGTATAGTCTTGCCTTACAAATGTACATATGCGTGTGAAAAAAAAAACAAGAATTGTTTTCTGTCTGGAGAGATTTCTCATCCCTTCCTGTTTTGAGGATGAAAGAGCAAATATCCCCAAAGTACGGGGAATTCCCATCATAGACAAGTTTTCTAACCTAGGTCTTTGTGATATTGGTCACCAGAATAGCATGGGATAGGGGGGATCGGTCCCCAACCGGGCACCCCCAAAGGGAGAAATTGTTTGGACTATCTCGGTACCAGCTTACACAGTATCAACAGATATGTAAAATAATTCAATAATTTATTGATACAAAATTTCTAAAAATAGGATACCCACATAGGAAAATATACATTAAAAATACTGTTCTCACCAACATTTGTTGATCCCCATGATGGGGACAATATTATGGTGCAGTGCCACGGATATCAAAAATTCTCAACATGTTTTGGTGGGATATTGCCGCTCCATCAGGAGAATATCTGTGGTGGATTATTTGTTGAAAAAGAAGGATATCAGATAAATCACATGACAACGTTTTTAACATTTATGTAGTGGGGACATAGAGAGCATTTCACTTGGTTGCAGGAAAGAAAATCGCTTAATCTACAGCCTGCTTCAAAGAGAATATCCACATTTAGACCAACTAATCATGTGGCCAGCATTTGTAGGAGTCCAAACCAGAGGTTCCTCTGGTAGAGATACATTTTTTATGGGTTCTTTTAGCAGATTTGATTACAGTTGAGGTTCAATTTATTTCTGAGTTTACACTTGGCATTTTGAAGCTTTTAATCAGCTTCCAACTCAAAAAGAAAAAGCTTCTATGTCTACTCCACAGCAGGCAATCTTCCATGCATTTTTGGTCTCCCGATTTTGGGCAACCGGATAATGTAAATTGTGATAGACATGGATCTAAAGCCCTAAACTGCAGGTCGAAAGGTAAAGTCATTCAATATTGGATGTCTTAGAACAGCACAACATGATATCTAATGTTATTTTTAAAGGTACTGCATCATACTTTTCTTCTAGACTAGAGGCACTTTAATATGAGTAAACCGATTCTGTTTTTACCAAGAGTAATAGTTTGTCAGTTAACAAGGAATTATATAACTAATGACTGTGTTACCTACCAGCAAACTTAATTAGAGGATGCGAGGATATGCAGGAGTTTTGCATTTTGTTACAAGTTGTAACACAAAACTAGCGGATGACCACACACTGCAGACAGCTTTGATATTTTGTTTCGTCTGGATGATACACTCCACAGGATCACTTAGTTGTAATTAAGTTCTTAATTTAATTCAACTTCAAATAAGAAAAAGCGCTCACATTCTTGTCATTTGCATGAATTATGTGCCTGCTGTGCAAATTTATAATGTGGTGTATAAATATAACTTAATTGTCATTTTAATATATAGATTTTTTTCGGGTTTTTTTTTTTTTTTAATTTAGGCTCCATTCACACCTGAACATATCAATTTATTACTAGCAGTTTTTGGGCGTTTTTTTTTAACCTTTTTTGCAGCTTGTTTTAAAAAGGCATTTTTATTTAGCCAATAGAAAGCACTATGGGGAGGAGAGGGAGAGGAAATTGGGGTTGGAGAGCTGCTGTTTGAGCACAAAATGAGTGACAAAATGCTCATAAAATGCTCAAATCAGATGTTTCTATTGACGTCTATGGGGCCAAAAACGCTTGAAGTTTGCCAAGAAGAAGCTCATGTACTTTTTTGAGCTTCAGGCAACACAACACTCATATGTAAATAGGGGCCATTGAAATTAATGAGATTTAGCTTGTTGAGCTTTCTAGAGCTACAAGCTTCAAGCAGAAAATTGCTCAGGCGTGAACAGGGACTTAGAGTAAACTGGTCATGAAAGAAATAAAAAAATTGCCATTTCTGAAAATGTGGGTTGCTTTGCTGTTCTTCTGACCATTTGGCAAGCCTAGACAGAGGGTGTTTAAGAGCAGCTGCATAGTAAACACCAGCACACTCACAACAGATCAGGGTGGGCCCTGGTAAGCTCTACCCGAGCCTCATTACAGCAATGCTTAGTAGAGTTATGCAAGGGTAGGGTGAATGTCAGTGATCTCCTCTGTTTACAGACCTGAACCATATGAACCATAGTGCAGCGTGGGCCAGCTTCCGGGATTCATCTGCTCCACTGATGAGTGTGAATTTCAGCACACTCACTGAACAGGTGGCTATGGCAACTGAGCTCATTAATAGGAACGCCCGCAAATTGGGCTTCTGGAGGGGAGGAGCTGACATGCAGAAATAAAGAAGGGATTATCTGCACAATCGTTCAAGAAGCAAACATGGGTCTTTCTGACTGAATCTGTGGATCAGCATTTCATTTCTCAAAGTTAATGAGGCGACTTATTTAAAGTGAACCTGTACTTTACTCCTATCAGGCAAACTAAGAGGCTTGCTGAAAGAGGGTAACTAAATTTTCCCTGCCCTTGTTCCCCGATTACCATAAACCATCATCCATTGTACTTCTGGCTAAAGGAGAACGTGTGACTCTTCCCCTACCTTTCCATACAGAGGCCTATTTGGCATTTACTTTTTGGTAAAACCTTTACTGCAGTTTTGAAAGTATTGTTTTCCTCACTATAGGCAAAGTGCTGATACGTTTTTGGTTCAGATAACATGTACGCAGGCCATACACTGTGCAAATTTCTTTCCACAGGTTGCAGGAAAGACAGTGAGTGACAGGGGAATCCTTCCTGCCGAGCCATTGTCTTCTACCAGTAAGGCAGCAGGGGAAGCCGTCCATGCCGGGAAAAGGCAGTGATTATTGCTAGCAGCTATACCAGCCACTAGCTAGAATTACAAGTAAAATCTGGCCGGCTGGTTGTACCCAAGTTAATCAACTTGGTACATTCAACCGGCCCATACATGATTTGAACCCTCTATGGCCAGAATAAGTTTAATTCATTTGAAAGAGTGTATTAGCCAAGCGGACACATTGGGTGAGATTTACTAAAACTGGATCACTCAGAATCTAGTGCAGCTGTGCATGGTAGCCAATCAGTTTTTAACTTCAGCTTATCCAATTAAGCCTTTGACAATAAACCCTGGAAGCCGATTGGGTTCTTTACAGAGCTGCACCAGATTTTGTACACTCCAGCTTTAATACCCCCCCCCCCCCATTATTTTCCTGCAGCTACCACGTCCAGTTTATTGTTATTGTAAAATTATTTCTATAGGTTTATTGTGCGTCATAACCATTTTCCAGAAATGTGGGGTCTATTAGATCTGAGCTTCTGGCAATGTTTCTTTTTTTAACCACTTGAATACAGGACGTTTATACCCCCTTCCTGCCCAGACCAATTTTCAGCTTTCAGCGCTCTCACACTTTGAATCTCAATTACACTCTCATGCTACACTGCACCCAAACAAAATTTGTGTCATTTTTTTCACACAAATAGAGCTTTCTTTTGGTGGTATTTAAGAAGCTCTGGGTTTTTTATTTTTTGCGATATAAAATAGTGCCTTTGATTTTTTTTACCAAAAAAAAAAGTTTTAAAAGCGTGAAAAAAGTTAATATAGCGTTTTTTATTTTTTGGGTCTCGAAGAATTTATGGTGGTTTTCTTTCGAGATAAACACACTTTTTTTACTGTGTTTAAAACAAACCCACGTCACATCGTACTCTCACATTAACTCTAAGTTTCACACTCTCGCGACTTTCGACTTTTAACCAGACCCGTCCTTCCCCCATATTTGCAGGACATAAGTTCACCAATTTTTTTCTTTGTAACGGTCTTCGAGTCTAGATTAT
>BLSH010145457.1:475144-515964 GCA_018402905.1 Glandirana rugosa | reverse complement strand
AACCGGAGCATTGTGTGCATGAGGCATGTAATATTCATGTTGGTGGTCCGCAGGATTCAAAATTGTGAGTTTAGTGGTCTGTGAGGTCTGACAGGTTGGTGACCATTGGACTAGATAACAAATTGTTTGAACTCACATTTGAAAAATGGTAGAGCTCATTTAATTTTTACCATGCAACAAACACCTTTAACATTTTGTTCATTCAATAAAAAATTTCCAAACTTTTCATTTGACTTTTTTTTTTTTTTTAAGTTGAAAAGGATTATTGGTCTTCTCCTACCAGGGTGGATTTGATTTAAATCACTAGTAAAAAGACTAGTAAACAGAACCATTTGCCAACCAGCCGCCATGATTATACTGCGGCAGGTCGGCTCCTTCCCGTGAATCGCCGTAGCTGTAAGGTGGCGCGGGAACTCAATATTGTGGGCGCGTGAGCACTCCCACTGGCCAGCGGGGGAGCCAATCAGTGGGTGGGACGGACTCTTTGTCTGCCGGCCGCCTGCGAATGTTCCCTGCAGTGACAGAACGGGGATCTGTCTGTGTAAACAAGGCAGATCTCCGGTCTGACAGGGGAGATCACACAGATCCTGTGTTTCTGCTATGCAGGAAGATGGATCTGTGTGTTTCCCCAGGCAGCCCATCCCCCATACAGTTAGAACACACAGTGAGGGAACACATTTAACCCTTTGATCACCCCCTAGTGTTAACCCTTCCCTGCCAGTGTCATTAGTACAATAACCATGCATATGTTTAGCACTGGTTCCCAAAAAAGTGTCAAAAATGTCAGTTAGTTT
Source organism: Glandirana rugosa (assembly GCA_018402905.1). Lineage (NCBI taxonomy): Eukaryota > Metazoa > Chordata > Amphibia > Anura > Ranidae > Glandirana > Glandirana rugosa. Next base: position 515,170 of record BLSH010145457.1, on the reverse strand, counting down.
TCCGATCTGCCTGCCGCATTGTTGCAGTCCCGCTAAAAATCACTGATCGCCGCCATTACTAGTAATAAATAATGCCATAAATCTATCCCCTATTTTGTAGACGCGCTAACTTTTGTGCGAACTAATCAATATACGCTTGTTTTTTTTTTAACCAAAAATATGTAGAAGAATACATATATTGACCTAAACTGATGAATACATTTTGATTTTTTTTTTACATTTTTTTTATTTTGGATATTTATTAAAGTAAAAAGTACTGTTTTTTTTCTACAAAATTGTCTCTCTTTGTTTATAATGCAAAAAATAAAAACCACCAAAAGAAATCTCTATTTGTGGGAAAAAAAGGACATACATTTTGTTTGGGTGCAACGTCGCATGACTGCACTATTGTCAGTTAAAGCAACGAAGTGCCGTATCGCAAAAAATGGCCTGGTCAGGAAGTGGGTAAATCCTTCCAGTCCTTAAGTGGTTAAATCAACGCAATTTTAAATCATAATTTTTAAAGAGCAGCGGTCATCTCTGTCCAGCAGAGGCTCCTCCTCTGACCCACTGTTGACTCACCAACATTCCTATTCATTTTAATGGGGCGGCTGGTGATACAACAAGGTGAGGGACGTGGTGGCAGCAGGTGAGTGGATGCCCGCTAACAGGCGCTGCCATGATGGATCTGAAATGACAGGTGCTCTTTAAATGTAAGGACTTATTCTGGCTGCTAGATAGAATCTTTAATATTTGAAAACAAAAAAGGAATATTCCTGAACTTTGTTTTATCTCATGGTTACTGTGACATTGTGTGAATGCATCAATGCAGTGCATGTTATCTCAGCTTGCAGAGCTTGGATTCATTGAATGAGTTTACCAAAAATGGAAATATTACAGAATATACAGCCTCATGCTACATAACTAAGCTCCATTTCATGTTGAATAAACAAAATTATTAATGTATCCTAAATAGAAACCTGTCTTTAGATAGGTTTTTACTCCAAAAGCATTTTATTAAAATAAATTTGATTAAAAAAAAAAAAATCAGATTTTTTTTTTAAACAATCTATGATTTTTATCCACCATCTCCTTCTAATGATTGCAATATTGAATGAATATTACAATTATGAGGATTTTTTGTCTAGTGTATGGCCATCATAAGGCCCCATTGCCCCATGGCAGAGGGCTGTACACGGGGGCTTATTTGTGCGTTGAGGAGTCACAGGGGGGTACAGACACAGCTAGTAGAAAGCAATGACATCCTGGCAGATGCCATGGTTATGGATTTGTAGACATGTACGACCACTGCGCTGATCACCAGGCCTCTGACTGTACACTCCGGTGACCCCAGACACAGATATCTGCTCCTTCCTATTGCTGTGAATGAGGCCCTATCACCCAGCACAGGTAAGCTGCAATATATACTGTGTATGGGATCTGGGTGAGGGCACGGAGGTGTGTTTGGCCGGGGTCAGGGCACTCTCCATGCCTCTGGCCGTCCCATACAGATGCGGGCACACTGGCCAGCATGGTGTGTGTTGGTATTCAGTGACAGGCAGAGCCCGGGGACACTGTGCACTAGTTACCAGGCAGCTTCCGGCCTGTGATTGGCTGTGCGGAGGTCACAGTAGAGGAGGGGGCGGGCCCGGTGTGTGGAGCTCAGCTGTGCTGCTGCTGCTGAGGGGAGGGAGCTGGGACAATAACAGCAGCAGAGAGAGCGGAGTGTGCAGAGCACAGTGCCCGCTCCCCCTGCCTTCCACCACTCATGAGCACAGCCCGGCTCTCATAGACCCGCCGCAGTCTACCGCCGCCTCCCCACACACTGCACAGGGATGAGAAAGAGAGCCGAGTCTGGGGCCCGGGAACATGACAGCTACGGTGCCGCTCCGCTGGACAGGGAGTGCCGCCTGAAGAACCTGAGGATACCGGGGACCAAGGGGCCGGACTGCGACACCACCAAGGGGATGAAGAGGTTCGGCAGGTGAGGGGGCTGTGTACACTGGGAGAGGAACACATGGACCGGGCTGTCACCTCTGTGTACTGCATACACTGCACTCTGCTCACTGCCCTGCACTGACACTCTACTGACTGCACTGACACTCTACTGACTGCACTGACACTGCATGGAGGGGGACTGACACTGTACACTGACTGCACTGGCACTGTACATTGACTAACTGCACTGGAATGACACTGTGCTGACTGCACTGACACTCTACTGACTGACACTGCACTGATACTGCATGGAGGGGGGCTGACACTGTACACTGATTGCACTGACACTCTACTGACTGCAATGATACTGCATGGAGGGGGACTGACACTTTGCACTGACTGCACTGACACTCTACTGACTGCACTGATACTGCATGAAGGGGGGCTGACACTGTACACTGACTGCACTGGCACTGTACACTGACTAACTGCACTGGAATGACACTGTGCTGACTGCACTGACACTCTACTGACTGACACTGTGCACTGATACTGCATGGAGGGGGGCTGACACTGTACACTGATTGCACTGACACTCTACTGCTGCAATGATACTGCATGAAGGGGGGCTGACACTGTGCACTGACTGCACTGACACTCTACTGACTGCACTGACACTGTGCACTGACACTCTACTGACTGCACTGACACTGTGCACTGACACTCTACTGACTGCACTGACACTCTACTGACTGCACTGACACTGTGCACTGACACTCTACTGACTGCACTGACACTCTACTGACTGCACTGACACTCTACTGACTGCACTGACACTCTACTGACTGCACTGACACTCTACTGACTACACTGACACTGTGCACTGACTGCACTGACACTCTACTGACTGCACTGACACTCTACTGACTGCACTGACACTGTGCACTGACACTCTACTGACTGCACTGACACTCTACTGACTACACTGACACTGTGCACTGATACTGCATGGAGAGGGACTGACACTGTACACTGATTGCACTGACACTCTACTGACTGCACTGACACTGTACTCACTGCACTCACACTCTACTGTCTGCACTGGACTGACACTGTGCACTGATACTGCATGGAGGGGGACTGACACTGTACTAACTGCACTGACACTGTACTTACTGCGCTGACACTCTACTGACTGCACTGAAACTCTACTGACTGTACTAACACTGTACTGACTGCAATGACACTCTACTGACTGTACTGACTGCACTGGACTGACACTGTACACTGATACTGCATGGAGGGGGACTGACACTGTGCACTGATAATGCATGGAGGGGGACTGACACTGCACTAATACTGCATGGAGGGGGACTGACACTGTGCACTGATAATGCATGGAGGGGGACTTACACTGTACACTGATACTGCATGGGGGAGGACTGACACTGTACACTGATACTGCATGGAGGAGAACTGACACTACACTGATACTGCATGGAAGGGGACTGCCACTGTACACTGACTCTGCATGGAGGGGGGCTGACACTGCATGGAGGAGGACTGACACTGTACACTGACACTGCATGGAGGAGGACTGACACTATAGACTGATACTGCATGGAGGAGGACTGACACTGTACACTGATACTGCATGGAGGAGGATTGACACTGCATGGAGGGGGACTTGCACTGTGCACTGACACTGCATGGAGGGGTAATGACACTGTGCACTGACAATGCATGGAGAGGAACTGATACTGCATGGAGGGGGACTGACACTGTACACTGATACTGCATGGAGGGGGACTGACACTGTACACTGACACTGCATGGAGGACGACCGGCCGTGCACTGATATTGCATGGGGTAGGACTGACAGTGTACTGACTGCACTGGACTGACACTGTACACTAACACTGTGCACTGACACTGCATGGAGGGGGACTGACACTGTACACTGATATTGCATGGAGGGGGACTGACACTGCACGGAAGAGAACTGACAAGGTACATTGATACTCCATTGAGGGGGGCAGACACCGTACACTGATTCTGCATGGAGGGGAACTGACACTGTGCACACTGATACTGTATGGATGGGGACTGACACTGTGCACACTGATTCTGCATGGAGGAGAGGAGGACTGACATTGTGCACTGATACTGCATGGAGTGGGACTGACACTGTACACTGACACTGTATGGAGGAGGACTGACCGTGCACTGATACTGTATGGGGGAGGGCTGACACTGGACTGACTGCACTAATACTGCACGGAGGGGGACTGACACTGTACACTGATACTGCATGGAGGGGGACTGACACTGTACACTGATACTGCATGGAGGGGGACTGACACTGTACACTGACACTGCATGGAGGGGGACTGACACTGTACACTGACACTGCATGGAGGAGGACCGGCCGTGCACTGATATTGCATGGGGGAGGACTGATAGTGTACTGACTGCACTGGACTGACACTGTACACTGACACTGCATGGAGGGGGACTGACACTGTGCACTGATACTGCACGGAGGGGGGCTGACACTGTACACTGATACTGCATGGAGGGGGACTGACACTATACATTGACACTGTATGGAGGAGGACTGACCGTGCACTAATACTGCATGGGGGAGGACTGACACTGGACTGACTGCACTGACACTGTACACTGATACTGCATGGAGGGGACTGACACTGTACACTGATACTGCATGGAGGAGGACTGACATTGTACACTGATACTGCATGGAGGAGGACTGACATTGTACACTGATACTGCATGGAGGAGTGCACTGACACTGTACACTGTTTTGCATGGAGGGGGACTGACACTGCATGGAGGAGGACTGACACTATACATTGATACTGCACGGAAGAGAACTGACACTGTACATTGATACTGCATTGAGGGGGGCAGATACTGTACACTGATTCTGCATGGAGGGGGACTGACACTGTGCACACTGATTCTGCATGGAGGAGGACTGACACTGTACACTGATACTGCACGGAGGAGGACTGACACTGTACACTGATACTGCACGGAGGAGGACTGACATCGTGCTCTGGTACTGCATGGAGTGGGACTGACCCTGTGCACACTGATACTGTATGGAGGAGGACTGAGTTTTTACACTGGTACTGCATGGAGGAGGTCTGACACTGTACACTGTTTACTGACACTGCATGGAGGAGGACTGACACACTACACTGATTCTGCACAGAGGAGGACTGACACTGTGCACTGATACTGATTGGAGGGGGACTGACACTGTGCACTGATACTGCGCGGAGGGTTGCTGACACTGTACACTGATACTGCATGGATGGGGACTGACACTGTACACTGATACTGCATGGATGGGGACTGACACTGTACACTGATACTGCATGGAGGAGGACTGACATTGTACACTGATACTGCATGGAGGAGGACTGACACTGTGCACTGACACTGCATGGAGGAGGACTGACACTGTGCACTGACACTGTTTTGCATGGAGGAGGACTGACACTGTACATTGATACTGCACGGAAGAGAACTGACACTGTACATAGATACTGCATTGAGGGGGGCAGATACAGTACACTGATTCTGCATGGAGGGGGACTGACACTGTGCACACTGATACTGCATGGATGGGGACTGACACTGTGCACATTGATTCTGCATGGAGGAGGACTGACACTGTACACTGATACTGCACGGAGGAGGACTGACATCGTGCACTGATACTGCATGGAGTGGCACTGACCCTGTGCATACTGATACTGCATGGAGGAGGTCTGACACTGTACACTGTTTACTGACACTGCATGAAGGGGGAATGACACTGCATGGAGGAGGACTGACACTCTACACTGATACTGCACAGAGGAGGACTGACACCGTGCACTGATACTGCATGGAGGAGGACAGACACTGTGTACTGACACGACATGGAGGGGAACTGACACTGCATGGAGGAGGACTGACACTGTGCACTAACACTGCATGGAGGGGAACTGACACTGTGACCCTTACACTGCATGGACGAGGACTTATACTGTGTACAGTTACACTGCATGAAGGAGGACTGACACTGTGTAGTGATGTGCATGGAAGAGGACTGACACTTTGTACTAACATTGCATGGAGGAAAACCGACACCATGTACTGACACTGCATGGAGGAGGGCTGACACTGTTCACCAACACTGCATAGAGGAGGATTGATACCATATACAGTGACACTGCATGTACACTAATACTGCATGGAGGGGGACTGGCACTCACTGGACTGACACTGCATGGAGGAAGACTGACACTGTGTACTGATACTGCATGGAGGAGGACTGACACTGCACAGAGGAGGACTGATACTGTGTACAGTGACACTGCATGGAGGAGGACTGACACTGCATGAAGGAGGACTGACACTGTGACCCTTACACTGCATGGATGAGGACTAATACTTTGTACAATGACACTTCATGGGGGAGGACTAAAAACTGTATGGAGGAGGACTGACACTGTGCACTAACACTACACGAGGGAGGACTGACACTGTGTACTGGGACTGCATGGAGGAGGATTAACATTGTTCCCCTTACACTGCAGGGCATAGTGCCAGTGCATCTCTATGCAAAGTGCTGACATGAAGGTGCACTAACGCTGTGACTTACATTACTTGGAGGAGTACTGACACTGTGCTCTGGACTGCATGGCGTGGGTGATCTGTGCTTCTTATATGGCTGTTGCACTGACACCACGGTGGGCTCAGGGTGCCCAGGAAAGGTTTTCCATTAATCCCGTGTCCCAAAATTCATCTTTTTGACTCCAGCAGGGTGATTATTTGGGTTATAGTCCTGTGATGTGAGCGGCCCTTTGGTGATGTCAGGGGCTGTACTTGAAGCCCCCTATTTTTTCTAATTAGGTTGTCACTGAGTTATGGGCTGGGTTGCAATGCTATGTTGGATAAACCTTCAGAGTCACACTCTTCATGATCCAACCACAGATGAAGACAAGACACACTGAGTTTGATTTACTAAAGGCAAATAGACTGTGCACTGCAAGTGCATTTTAAGTGCAATTGGTCTAGATCTGAGGGAAAGCTCTGCTGGTTTCTATCATCCAATCATGTACAAACAAAAATGCTGTTTTTTATTTTCCTTGCAAGTGATTGGGTATTCTTTGCAAAGTGAAGCTTTACCTCATTTACTAAGCTCTGGAGCAGCTGCACTTGTAGTGCACAGTATATTTGTCTTTAGTAAATCAACCCCATTGCAGAAACAGGCATTGGAGTGACCAAACCTCTAGCTTGTTGTCTATTTACAGTAATAATAAATGGAAAAATTGGACAACAACTGAAGTCACTAGGAGGGAGCCGAGATGGTTCAACCTTTTATCCTCTCAGTACAGTCCCTGTTTCTTCCACTGCAAAAAGAAAACTTGTGAAACAGATGATTATATGGCCTGTAAAGTGAAAAAGTTATAGGTATATATAATTGTCATAAAAAAAAGAATGACCCATGGAACATTTTTTTTCTCCCTTTCCTTCTCTCACTCATTCAAAATATGACCAAATATCCCCAGGGCACCGCACCTTCCATCAGTCTGTGTGAACATTGTTAGGTCATTCCTGGTAGTTTTAAAATTCTAGCTTTAATTTAATTAAGGGAGTGTGCTGTATGTGCATATTTGTGTGTACAGTATATCTGTAAAAATACTGACTAGAAAGTATTAGCAGCTCCGTCAGCTTTTTATTGCTTTTTTCCGTCACTTCCCATCTGGTAAAATAATGTCACCAGAACAGGAGAACTGCGCTCCGGATAGCGGTGAAACCTGGCGGGGGTTCTTGCCTTTCCTCACTCCATCACAATCTAGAAAGGAAATTGGGTTATAATGACACTGCAACCCAGGAGTGCAGAAAAATGGGAGACAGGCGAGCGCTTCGTATTGACATATGACTACATCATTTCAACTGAATTTGATCCTAAAGCGGAGTTCCACTAGTTTTTTGGTTTATTAAAAGTCAGCAGCTACAAAAAGTGTAGCTCCTGACTTTTAATAAACAGTAACTCACCTGTCTCACGGTCCAGCGATGGCTGCGCCCGATGCCTCGTTCGTTTCCCCCTCCTCCCTGCGGCGATGTCAATGCAAGTGTGGGCACCGGCTGTGGCTTCACGGCCGGGCACGCACTGCGCATGCGGGAGTCGCGCTGCGCGTTCCTAGTGGCCAGGCAATCTTCTGGGACCTGTGATGTGTCCCAGAAGATTGCCAGGAGGGAGGCCCTGCCTAGGGGGAGAGGAGGAGTCGCCTAGGTGGCCTAGAAACGGAAGGTGGAAGAGGGACAGGAAGTCCCTCTGAAAATTGGGTACACACCTCCCCCCCCCAAAAAAATTACATGCCAAATGTGGCATGTAAGGGGGCGAGGAGTGCTTAAAGTGGAATTTCCATTTTTGGGTGGAACTCCACTTTAAGGCAGCCATATATGGATCGACATGTGGACGGTTCAGCAGGTACCGCCAAATTTCGATCCATGTATAGGCAGGCTGGTTGTATGTAGTGTTAAATTTTAGGTCAAATTTCGATTTAGTTTTAATCAGTCTTTTGACTAAAATGCCATTTTAGTTGACTAAAATCTAATGGGTGTAGTTAAATTGTAATGCATTATTTAAGCGTTTTTCTAGAATTGCCAAACTCATTATATACTCCTGGAGTAAAAATTTAATTACATATTATTATTTATGGTATTAGGGCCAATTCACCCTGGTGCGATGCGGGAACCCTGCAAATCCACTGTGGGTTCTCGCATTGCATGTCTTCCGGCGGCAGTTCACACTGCTATATGCGGACTGCGGGGAGTGTCAATAGAAAGCTAATGACACCCCCAAATCAGTTCGCATATCGCTATGGAAACTGCAAACTCACACAGGAATTGGATCGCAAGAGTGTGAACACCCACGCGATCCAATTCTGCTGCTGCGGAAAAAAAGGGTCCTGTGCAAGTTTGTTCCAAATGCGATGTGATTTCAGCCATACTATCTGTGTGGCTGAGATCGCGTCGCATAGAGATCGCATGTGATTCACACTGCAGTGCGGTGGGAATCATATGCGATCTCCAGGATCGCACCAGTATGAACCAGCCCTCAAGGTTTGAGCATGTACTACAGACACAGCTTTAGCTGTTGGATATACAATATAACGTCTTTATAAATAAAACCAAGTTTTATAAACAAACAAAAATTTTGCTTTTTTGACAAACAAAAGTGCAACTTTAAAATGTAATAAAAAAACAAAAACTGTAAACTATATTGGTTGTAATGTCATTGCACATATTACCTGAATATATTACCAACATTAACTGCTTGAGCACTGCCCACCATAGATATGCTGCGGCCACTCTGCACCGAATCATGCACCTCGTATGTAGTCCACGTGCCAGGGTAGAGTGCGCCCCGGCTGTGCTGCGATTGGCTGCAGCACCAACCAATCAGCAGCTGCCAGCCGCTGTTTAGTTGCCGGCACCTGGCGATCGGCCCCGGACATTACCAACGTGAGTCCTGTGTAGGTAAACAAACACAGGGCGCTCTTCTGACAGCAGCAATGTGCTGTTTTTTTTCTTCCTGGCCCCACGCCCCCAACCTGGAAGTGCTGGATCATGTACTAGGTACGTGATCGAGTGCAGGAGAGCTGCCTTGCCACCGTATATATACAGTATACAGTCAGCAAGCAGTTAGATATTAAGAAGAAAAAAATAAGAAAAGAGTTTTTCTTAATTTTTTTTTTTTTAACGGCTTAGTAGACACCCCGTACTTATTATTATGTGCAATGTTAATTTTGACATCAAATTTCAATTTAGTTTTAGTCATAGTCTTTTGACTAAGATGCCATTTTAGTTTTAGTTATATTTTAGTTATCCAAATTGTTTTAATTTTAGTTGTATTTTAGTCTACTAAAATAGTGTGATTTCAGCGCCAAAAATATTTTCATCAATGAAATTAGCACTGGTTGTATGGAAGTCAATCTACCAATCGACTTCTGTACAATCAGCCTGTTTGAGTTTGTCCCCAAACCGACACCAATGATTGGGCACTATTCCTCCCCCTAATTCCAAAGATGCATTGTTTACTGGACAACATCTACTCCCAATGGCCACAGTCTGGCCCCCCTAAAGTCTGGAGGACAGCAAATTGGCCCTTTGTTTAGAAAAGTTTGGAGAACCCTGCTGTATAGTATTGGGAGAATTATATGAGTGTACAACATATACAATATCTCACAAAACTGAGTACACCCTCACATTTTTGTAAATATTTTATTCTATCTTTTCATGTGACAACACTGAAGAAATGACACTGCTACAATGTAAAACAGTGAGCGCACAGCTTGTATAACAGTGTAAATTTGCTGTTTCCTCAAAATCACCCAACACACAGCCATTAGGGCCGGTTCCCACTGCTGCGATCCTGGAGATTGGATGTGATTCGCATTGCACTGCAGTGTTAATCACGCGCGATTTCTGTGCAATTCTAATTCAGCCATAGAGATAGTATAACTGAATTTGCATCGCAATCGGAGCAAACTTGCACAGGACCCTTTTTTTCCGCAGCAGCAGAATCGGATTGCATGGGTGTTCCCACAATGCGATCCGATTCCTGTGCGAGTTTGCAGTTTGCAGTGCGATTTGCAAACTGATTTGGGGGTGTCATTAGCTTTCTATTGACACTCCCTGCAGTTTGCCTATGGCAGTGTGGAGTGCTGCCGGGAGACATGCGATGCTGGAACCCGCAGTGGATTTGCGGGGTTCCCGCATCGCAGCAGTGTGAACCGGCCCTGAATGTCTAAACCGCTTGCGACAAAAGTGAGTACACCCCTAAGTGAAAATGTCCAAATTGGGCCCAATTAGCCATTTTCCCTCTTGGGGGCATGTGATTCGTTAGTGTTACAAGGTCTCGGGTGTGAGTGGGGAGCAGGTGTGTTAAATTTGGTTATCGCTCTCACTCTCTCATTCTGGTCGCTGAAAGTTCAACATGGCACCTCAAGGCAAAGAACTCTCTGAGGATCTGAAAAAAAAGAATTGTTGCTTTACATAAAGATGGCCTAGGCTATGAGAAGATTGTCAAGACCCTGAAACTGAGCTGCAGCACGGTGGCCAAGACCATACAGAGGTTTAACAGGACAGGTTCCACTCAGAAAAGGCCCAGCCATGGTCGACTAAACAAGTTGAGTGCACGTGCTCAGCGTCATATCCAGAGGTTGTCTTTGGGAAATAAACGTATGAGTGCTGCCAGGAATGCTGCAGTCATTGAAGGGGTTGGGGGTCAGCCTGTCAGTGCTCAGACCATACCCTGCACACTGCATCGAATTGGTCTGCATGGCTGAAACCCAGAAGGAAGCCTCTTCTATGATGCACAAGAAAGCATGCAAACAGTTTGCTGAAGACAAGCAGACTAAGGACATGGATTACTGGAACCATGTCCTGTGGTCTGATGATACCAAGATAAACTTATTTAGTTTAGATGGTGTGTGGCGGCAACCAGGTGAGGAGTACATAGACAAGGGTGTCTGCCTACAGTCAAGCATGGAGGTGGAAGTGTCATGATCTCGGGCTGTATAAGTGCTGCCGGCACTGGGGAGCTACAGTTCATTGAGGGAACCATGAATTCCAACATGTACTGTGACATACTGAAGCAGAGCATGATCCCCTCTTTTCGAAGACTAGACCACAGGGCAGTATTCCAACATAACGACCCCAAATACACCTCCAAGATGACAACTGCCTTGCTAAAGAAGCTGAGGGTAAAGGTGATGGACTGGCCAAGCATGTCTCCAGACCTAAACCCTATTGAGCATCTGTAGGGCATCCTCAAACGTGGAGGAGCGCAAGGTCTCTATCATCCACCAGCTCCGTGATGTCATCATGGAGGAGTGGAAGAAGATTCCAGTGGTAACCTGTGAAGCTCTGGTAAACTCCATGCCCAAGAGGGTTAAGGCAGTGCTGGAAAATAATGGTGGCCACACAAAATATTGACACTTTGAGCCCAATTTGGACATTTTCACTTAGGGGTGTAGTCAATTTTGTTGCCAGCGGTTTAGACATTAATGGCTTTGTTGAGTTATTTTGAGGGGACAGCAAATTTACACTGTTATACAAGCTGTACACTCACTACTTTACATTGTAGCAAAGTGTCATTGCTTCAGTGTTGTCGCATGAAAAGATATAATAAAATATTTACAAAAATGTGAGAGGTGTACTCACTTTTGTGAGTAACGGCCCTTTCACATGGGTTTTCGGTGTGAAGGGTCCGTTTTTGCTCAGCGGGGATCGATCTGCCGTTCCTTGCTGAGCCGACGGATGGCAGCTCTATGGGGATCGGATCTGATTCGCTCTGATCCCATTCTACAGACAGATGGAAAATAGGGTTTCCATCTGTCTGTTTTTCACGGGCAGGATCAGATCGGAGAGTGACAGGTGTCAGCGGACATGTCTCCACTGACATCCGCTGCTCCATAGGGCTGCATTGAGTGTCCGTTCAGGTTCGCCTGAACAATGGACAGGCAGACCTGAACGGAATGCCCGTGCGAAAGGGCCCATGCTGTACATTTACCCCTTTACATATCCACAAATGAACCTGCCAACAAGTCTACACATATTGCCCATTAGTTGAGTACTATTCCTCTATTTCTTTTCTTACCTATATGTGTCTGTAATGATGAGTCTGCATTGCTATATCATTCTGAGCATATTTAGATTTAGACATGTTTTTGTTTTATAGAAATGTCTGGCACATAATAGACCTACATATCTAGTTTTATACCTTGATGGTATACTCCTTTCCTAAAGCATCCTTTCTCTACCCCTTAGATCAGTGTTTCTCAACCTTTTTTCAGTCAAGGCACCCTTTAAAAATGATGGACAGTCTCGAGGCACCCCATTCTAAAATGTAAAATCTATTGTAATAGTTTTTCCCCAATGCAGGAACACCCACAAGTTCAAGTAGGACACCCAACGTTAGAGGTGATTTATTCTTTCAAAACAAATATACTTTTGCAAACTGGTACTGACTAGTATTCCAATGTTTCCCTTCTTCCTCAGTTTTTCTCCATCACTCAGCTAATGTGATCCCAATGTTGATGGAGAGGGGCATGGGAGGGTCAAACAAGGATGCTATGCAAGCATTTGACCCCCTCCTTATCAATTGATGATGCCATTGGTCGTTAGGACACCGCCAGCTAGCTAGTTGTAATGGTGCACAATGAAAACCTGTGAATTAGTGTAATTAAAAAGGTAGCCTTCATCCACACGCTGGCTAGTATCCAAGTTTTGGGCATTTTGCCAAGGCACCCTGGTTGAAAAAGGCTGTCTTAAATAATGAGAACAAAAACTACAGCTCACTGTATATTAGTGTGATGATCATTGTATGGAATGCTCCTTGCATGTGTGATCAGTGAGAAGAATCTCCCTCTTACAGATAGCTGTAAAAATCATTGTATCAGCAGGAACTTATCTGAGAGGCAGAACTTGGTCATTGCTCATGGAAGCCCTTGCAACCTCTGAAGGTACTCTGGGTTCTTCAGAACTCTGGGTGAGAGGCTGTGCTAAAGTATATTCTGTAGATGACAGGGCATCACATGCTGTCTGAACTGAAGCGGTGTGATAAAAAAAGCTGCAACTGCAAAGTTTGTTATATCCAGTGACACTACTGAAGTGATTGTTCAGGCCTGAGTCATCACAAATAAGGTTTTTTTTTGTTTTTCCCCAGGGTCTCTCTTCCCAAATTCTATAAAGGGATTCTAACATCAGCCAGCTTAAAGCAGAACTTCGCTCTCTAAATCATCATTGACTATTTTTAATCCTTATGCTGCTAGCATTATTAAATGGATAGGAAATTATATCATATTTACTTGTGTTAAGACTTTTTTTACCTTTCTTAAATTGCTTCCTGGTTTCCATGCCTAGGCACATCCCAGGAGTGTTCAGGCGGAGTGGAGGGGCTTTCTCAACTAAACTCACCCCCCTGCCTGCATGTCTGAGGTAAGGGCAGATGGAATCCAGGAGGTAAATGCTACATGAATCATCTGCCCTTTCTCAAGATGCTCATGGCCAGAAATGCTGTGTGTGTGTGGGGTGGGGGGCAGCGGAGGGGGTGTTGGGCCTAGTTGCATCCTGGCCCAATACATACACCTGTATGGGGAACAAAGCAGGTGGTATCGCCTGTCAAATACGTCATGGCCTCGTTTTTTTCTTTTTGCTGCAGCACTCTATGTGGGGTTTTCCGGCAGCCATTGCATAGTTTTGATAGATAGCTGAGGCTAGTTAAAAACGCACCTCATCACCTGTTTTTTGCTACTTGACAGTGCCCATGTGAAAGGGGCCTTACACATACAGCATATATTACAACCATGTGTGAAGTCATGTGACTAGAGCGCTCATTTAATGACCGAATCAGTTCTCTAGTGTCTGGCAGTGAAGGATGAGGAAGGATGATGGCTTCCTGTTGAGTCATAGTTATTTTATCCATGTATCCTTTTTTTCCTTCATCACTCATTTTTGGGTATGGTTAAAGCTGGGTTCACATTGGTACGCTGCGGTTTGGGCGCAACTTAATTGGATGCATGCTTTACACATGGTTCTAGGTGTGATACCATTGACTTCCATTAAGCCTCGTACACACGATCAGAAAATCTGACAATTTTCGTCCGTTTTTTGTTGCATGCTAGTCTGATTTCGAAACAGAAGAGGTTACTCACTATATGAAAATTCTCGTCCAACAGAATACAACTTCAGAAGTGACGTAATGTGTTGAATAGTTTTGTATGTATTCTTTCGTTTTTAAGCATGCTTAGTCTTGCTCTTGCGATTTTTCTTCGGGCGAAAACTGTACTAATTAAACGAAAATTGAATGTTGTGTTCACATACGACAAAAATTTTATAGCTTGCACATCCAGTTTTTGTCGTCCGAAAATTCGGAATCGGCTGTCGAAAGCACCATAGTAAGGATCAGGAAATTGGCAGATCGTTCGTCGGACGAAATTTTACATCCGATCTTCTGATCATATCTACGAGCTTTTAGGCAGATATCTATTTTTAAATACCGCGTACCACACTCAACCTCAATAAATCTTGAGTGTACTGTACGTGGTTTTTATTAAGACTTTGCTTGCTTTGCAAAGGAGCCAAAGGAACCAGTTTTGCCTTTGGAGTACCGGAGGATTAGGTGAGTATGTCTCAGCTCTCCGAACCCCTAGACAAAAACGAGCAGTTAACACATGCAGTACAGAAACAGCCCCACTTCATGGGAAAAAGAAAATTTGCCTGGAATTCAGCTTTAAATATTTGTGCAGACTAAACAAATTTATATTAGTCCCTTATTTAAACATATTTCCTTTGTGTGCATCTAACTATTCACTATGCATTTTGTGTCAGAGGTCACATAAAGTCTCACCATTGCTGATCTGTCATTAGGCTGACCTCACCTTCTGACTCCCAGCTTCTGCAAGTGTGCACAACTGCATCACATGACTCCTATAGCTAAATACATTCCTCCTTTACTCTACTTCACATGCTGGCGGTGTGTGAGGTCAGGCAGTTGACAGAGAAACAAGGGTCAGACTTTAATTCTGAGCCCCTGACTTAGGAGAAGGTTGGGGTTCATTTAAAAACAAACCTACATACCTCCATTCATTAGTAAGTGTAGCCCTGTGACCCAAAAGAGAAGTATAGCCAAAAAAGGTTTGGTCATGATTTTCTTTTATCCTAAACAGTCATATAAACATTAAAGTGGTTGTCAAGTCATGACAACCACTTTAAACTACAGGTAAGCCTACAATAAGGCTTACCTGTAGGTCCAGGAAATATCTCCTAAACCTGTATGGTTTAGGAGATATCCCCTGTATCTGCATGTGCCGACGTCATCGGCACATGCGAACTGAAGGATCGGCACCTGGGGTAGCCCAGGGTGCCGTTTCTTCTGTATTCGTGCCGTAAATGGCAGTTCCCGTGCGCATACGCAGGAGTGACGTCAGCGCGGCTCCACCAATCACAGCGCTGGAGCCCGCTCTATGATTGGATGGAGCCGCAGACCCGGAAGAAGGATGTCGCCGGTCACAGCGGTGTGCCGAGACCGCTGCAACAGCTTCGTTCCAAGGTAAGTGTTTCATAATGAGCTAGTATGCACTTCATACTAGCTCATTATGCCTTTGCAGGTTTTTTGGTTTTTTGGGGGGGGGGGGGGATGGGGGCGACGTTACAACCACTTTAATGCAGAGTTATACCCAAAAGTGGAACTTCCCCTTACATGCTTCCTCCCCCCTCCGGTGCCACATTTGGCACCTTTCAGGAGGGAATGGGGACCTGTTTTTGACAGGTCCCCTTCCCCACTTATGAGAGACGGAGCCGCGGCCTGTCTCTCGGAAGTTCACCCCCCCCCTCCTCCTTGACCCACCGCCAGGCCAATAAGAAAGCGCAGCGTGCTTCACGCATGCTGGGTTCCCTCACCAGGAATGGTGGCGGCAGCACCCAGGATGCGATCCGTAGATCAGCTGGGGCGCTGACATCGCCGGCTCCCTGGACAGGTAAGTGCTCTAATAATATTAAAAGTCAGCAGCTACAGTATTTGTAGCTGCTGACTTTTAATTTGTTTCACCCAGGCTGGACCGCCTCTTTAAGTAAAATAGAGCTAAAAATGGGCAAATTTGTGCAGTTAAAGGAAGCTTGCACTATTGTAACCATTTGTCACTGGGACAAATAAAGAAGGTGATTCTTTTCATGGGGATGACAACGACATTAAAACCTGACAGGGTTTAAAGCCCAATGTTGACACTAAACATTTTTCAACCTAAAAGACAATCAGCCCTAGACTTCAGAGAAATAAGTCTTGGGGGGTATAGCTTCAGAGAGAAGGTGAGTGTTCCTGTTGAAAACTGCTGTTTTAACCAATTCAATACCGAACCTGTTTTTTGGGTTCGGTGTTTACAAGTTAAAAACATTATATATATATATATATATATATATATGTATATATAATTTTTTTTTCTAACACCCTAGAGAATGAAATGGCGGTCATTGCAAAACTTTGTCACACCGTATTTGCGCAGCGGTCTTCCAAGCGTGCTTTTTTTTTAAATAAATTCATTTTTTTCGTTAAAAAATAAGAAAACAGAAAAGTTAGGCCAATTTTTTTCCATATTGTGAAAGATAATGTTACGCCAAGTAAAATGATACCCAACATGTCATGCTTCAAAATTGCGTCCGCTTGCGGAATGGCGACAAACTTTGCAACTTAAAAATCTCCATTGGCGACGTTTAAAAAATTCTACAGGTTAGCAGTTTTGAGTTACAGAGGAGGTCTAGTGCTAGTATTGTTAAAAAGTGGGTTCATACCACGCTAAGAGTTGAAAGTTTTATCAAGCTGCGACAGACCATGCGATAATAAACACAGTAAATTATATATTTTCAAATTGTGTCGCGTTAGAACATTGTCTTAAAAAACTATAAAGTGCATATCCCAAAGTATTATAATTCATAAGGTGCAGTAAAGAACTCAATGAAGTTCAAACATACAGTGTTCGAATTAATATTGATTAAGTAAAAATGCATATAATAAACACAGTTCATAAAGTGGAAATGTGCATGTAAATAAAATTAAACACAGCAAAAAACAAAGTTCATCAGCAGCTGGTATCAATATCTGGCTCTCAAGAGAGGAGCTCTTTGTACAGGGTGGGCCATTTATATGGATACACCTTAATAAAATGGGAATGGTTGGTGATATTAACTTCCTGTTTGTGGCACATTAGTATATGTGAGGGGGGAAACTTTTCAAGATGGGTGGTGAACATGGCGGCCATTTTGAAGTCGGACATTTTGAATCCAACTTTTGTTTTTTCAATAGGAAGAGGGTCATGTGACACATCAAACTTATTGAGAATCTTGGTTTTAACGTAACTTTATTCTTTCATGAGTTATTTACAAGTTTCTGACCACTTATAAAATGTGTTCAATGTGCTGCCCATTGTGTTGGATTGTCAATGCAACCCTCTTCTCCCGCTCTTCACACACTGATAGCAACACCGCAGGAGAAATGCTAGCACAGGCTTCCAGTATCCGTAGTTTCAGGTGCTGCACATTTCGTATCTTCGCAGCATAGACAATTGCTTTCAGATGACCCCAAAGATAAAAGTCTAAGGGGGTCAGATCGGGAGACCTTGGGGACCATTCAACTGGCCCACGACGACCAATACACTTTCCAGGAAACTGTTCATCTAGGAATGCTCGGACCTGACACCCATAATGTGGTGGTGCACTAATGTTGTCACTATGGCGTCAGGCTCTCCTAGGCGTCAGAGGATATCAGTTCCCAAAGGTCCACTAGGTTCTTCCTGTGCTAGCTGCCAAACTCATTGATAGCCAGAAAGGAAAAGGAATCCACATAGTGTAACTCCGCAAACATAGGTTTTATGAGAAACAATAAAAACAGGGTACTCACAAACATCGATGTGTCAGCGCATTAAAAACAAACAATTGCCGGCAGATAGCGATTCACCCGTCCTTCCGGGATGACATGGGGCGTGTTGATGTCAGCGTGTAGCTCCGCCCTACATGTTTCGTCACACCACGGTGTTCCGCCGCTAAGACCACTTTTATCAAACACAGGATCGCCAGCTGAAAAAAACAATATCTGAATGGTGCCTGTAGCTGCAGGCACCATTCAGATATCACCACTCAAAGGCAGGACGTCATATGATGTCCAGCTAAAGAGAAGTGGTTAATCATACAATATCCACTTGCCATCAAATCACGTACCTAGTACATCATTTGACTTCAAATAGTTGTACCGGGTCGATGCCCGCAGCAGCAGGCATCACCTCGGTACTGTTTTTTAGAGCCGGTGGTTGGCTCTTTTGTAATAACAAACTAACTAGGCGCCCAATTGCTATTACAAGCAGCGGAAGATCATACCCCCCCCCCCCCCTCTGCATTCCGTGCCTTGCTCAGGCTCTCCCATCCCACTAGGAGGCTCAAAGAACCAGCCGGCATGACCCCCGGCTAGTCGGACATCCAAACAAAGCCAGGATCAGTTTTGATCGGGTCCCTGCTATGGTAACCCTCAAGCGATGACATGGCATCAGTTCCGGTTTACCCGGATGTCAACAGTGCCACTTCTTAGAAATTGAAAGTATTCAAAAACACTGATCTTGGTGTTTTGAATGCTTTCAATGGTGCACGTCGGTCCTGCATGCATGCAAACAGTGATTGTCCCATACATGGGAGGTATCGCTGCGAACGTGAGATCATTGGCAGTGATTCTAGCACTAGACCTCCTCTAAAGCGGTAACCTGTAAATGCTTGTAAAACATCACCTATGTATGGCAAAATTTACGTTCTTTGTCGAGTGTGTGCAATTTTAGAGCGTGACATGTTTGGTTTCTATTCACTCAGCATAACATCATCTTTTATATTTTATAAAAAAATTGGGTTATGCTTTGTGTTTTTTTTTTGCATTTTCTCCCAAAAATTATGTTCGAAAAACTGCTGCGCAAATGCCGTGTGACAAAAAATTGCAAAACCCACAAATTTATTCTCTAGGGCATCTGCTTAAAATATATATATATATATATATATATATATATATATATAATGTTTGGGAAATCTTAAGTGATTTTCTAGCAAAAAAAAATGGTTTTTATTATATGTTCTAGGATCTAGGTTGTAAGCTCTAAGGAGCAGGGGCCCTCTGATTCCTCCTGTATTGAATTGTATTGTAACTTTACTGTCTGCCCTCATGCTGTAAAGCAGTGGTTCTCAACCCTGTGCTCAAGTACCCCCAACAGGCCATGTTTTGGGAATTTCTCTTAGATAAAATAGCTGTCCAAAATACCAAGCCATTGACTCTGATTGAAAGCAGCTGTGCAAGGTAAAGGAAAACCTGCAAACATGGCCTGTTGGGGGTACTTGAGGACAGGGTTGAGAAACACTGCTGTAAAGTAAGTAAATAAATTATAGTAGTATGTAAACAAAAAGAGCTAGAAAAAGTCTGGTCTTAAAGTGGTTATGGGAGAGTGGACACTGGCAAACAAAGGTATAGGGATAGCCTAGTACAACCTCTACCTACCATTCCAAGCAGGACTTGATTAACCTAAGACAAATGATATCACCTGTGATGCATTTCAGTTATCCTGCAAACCTGGCCTGTTAGTGGGTCCCGAGGACAGGAGTTGAGAACCACTGACCTAGGAGAAGAGATGTTTTCTCTTCTCTGAGACAATAAAAAATTCTTAACATTTGTTTCATCCTGCAAGTTTCTTGAGGTGCTGCAGAGCCAGAAGGAGCTCCTGGTTGCTGGATTCCCAGCATTGCCACAAAAGTCATAACTGTACCCCGCTGGGAGGAAGCAGATATGGCCTTTAATATGTCTTTTGGCACTGGACTCTGCTCTCACCTAGGTACCTATGATGCAAAGTGTTGAGTAAGCCATAGAGTGCATTACAGATTAATTGCAGTGCTGCACTCACTGGTGGAAGCCTTTCTCTAAAGACCCCGTGGGGGTACGCCTGCCAGAGGGGGGAGGTCTGTCTGGTAATGTGCTTGATGGCATACATGACCTATTGTAGCCCACCCAGACCACCACTGGCTTGTCCCTGGCTTTCTAGGAGCCGGTACCCTTCTGATTGTATTCCCTCTCTCTCTTCGGGGGTTATGCTGTGTGCTGCAGGGCTTTAATTTGTGTTGCAAACACTCCATTGGACCACCATAACACAATTTCAACTTTGTCACATGCACATCCTGAGGGCTGTGAAACTTTCTTTGGCACTGCAATACTTTTGTTGCACGCTTTGCGTAGGTTATGTCACACTTATTTTCCGGCGCCACAACACTTTTCGATTTTTTTTTTTTTGCGCACACCTTTTAAGGGCTTCAGCGTGCTTTTGGGTGGTATCCTCATTCTTTACAAGTGTTAAGACACATGCTATGGTGTGTGCACAATTCCAGGCTCCCCACAGGTCCAGGATAATTTTGCTGCTGCTTTACAGACATTAACCCTTCCTGCTGCATCAGCGATTTTGGGAGTCTCCATGTGGTTAATCCCTCACTCTGTACCATATAATCGGAGATTATATGTGCAAGGTTAACAGGCCTGGCAAGCTTGCAATCCGCTAACAGTGCTAGGGGTCTTGCAGTGTCCCCTCCAAAGGACCTGTCACTGATCAGGGCTCGACACACCCCAGGCACCAGGTCGCCATGGCGACCAGAAACCGTGTCCTGGCGAGCGGTGTCCTGTCAAAATAGCCGATCCTTCTCTCCCCTCACTATCTCCAATTCGCCGAAGAGCCATTCTCTGCCTAATGACAGCTGTTAAAAACAAAGTATCTTTTTTGGTTCTTTTATTAAAGGAATGAACACGTTAATGAATTAAAAAAAAAACTAAACAGTAAAGTTAGCCCATTTTTTTTTCTAAGCAACAAAATTGTGATTCTTGTTTTAGCCAGATTCTTGCAGCTCTACTGTGTGCTGTGAGGTGGAGAAGGGGAGATGAGGCAGCTGGAGATGCTTTAGAAGAGTCTTTCTATGTTCTCTGATAAAGACCCATGTACCATCAACAATTACCACTCATTATGTGCAGCTGGGCTCCAGTAATTCATGGTGACCAGAAACCCACCAGAGCAATGAATAGTCGCCATAGGGGACACACATGTAAGCAGGAAGTGGCTGCAAAGAGGCAGCAGAAGATCAATAGCACTGGAATACTTCTTTCACTTTTTTTGTATTTTATTTAAAGTGTCACTAAGGCTTCATTTAGATGTGCATGTGGAGTAGAGACAGGTTTTGCCACCCACCAACGGTCACCTATAAGCTGCATTAGGCAGCAGATGAGGGCGTTTTACATGCCGCATTCACGATGCAGTAGGCATAATAAGGAGAACTTTTCAAGCGTCACTGTGTGTCATTTAAATAAAGTTTGGTTAAAAAAAAAAAAAGTTTGGAGCATCAACACTACAGTTGTCCTGCTGCATCGCAGTTTAATGCAGTAGCATTAAGATTGAGATTAAGATCCTTTAGATTGTAAGCTCTACGAGCAGGGCCCTCCTATTCCTTCTGTATTGAACTGTATTGTAATTGTAATTGTAAAAGTGTCCCTTCTTTATTGTAAAGCGCTGCGCAAACTGTTGGCGCTATATAAATCCTGTATAATATAATAATAATAATAGCTGGTGTGAAAACAGTCTTAAACTTAAGGTTTAGGGGAAAAAATGTTTTCTTCTGCACCAGGGATGGCATTTACCATGAATGAAGAAAGTCTCATGTGCTGCTGGCTGCTGTGTTTGATTGAAATCCTCTGCTCTTGGATACCCCTGTAGTGGTGATCTTCTGGTGCTTGGGGGGTTAATATGAGTGTCTGCATCTGTGAGAGGTACTCCTCGATAGAACCACCTATCATGTGCATGGTGCTGCACAACTCATGCTACCACAACGCAAAGATCAGGTGTTGGCCCTAAACCTAACCACTCTTGTGGTAATAAATCCTGATCCAGACTCATAAAATCTACTTCATGACTTCTACGTTTTCCTACACTTGATTCATGCTGAAATGCAGCGCTGTATTGTGTTAACCTTCCTAGAGGTGTTCCCGAGTGTGGCTCGGGGTGGATTTTAAGTACCAAGAGCGGTAACCCCGAGCCACACTCGGGCTTGCATCACTGGATCCAGGCAGCGCTACTCACCTTGTCCCCTGGATCCAGCGATGTCCTCCTGCGGTGTCAGCGTGTCTGCGGGCTGTGTCCGCCGCTCCGATGCCTCTGTGTGCCGGGCTCCGTTCCCTGCGAGCGTCGCGTCGCACGGGGGCGGAGACTGGCGGGAAATTCAAAAAGTGAAACACACAGAGTACATACAGTACACTGTAATCTTATAGATTACATTACTGTATGAAAACATTTCACATCCCCTTTGTCCCTAGTGGTTTGCCCAGAGCCCTGCATGCACTTTTATATAATAAATGTCATTCTTTCTGCCTGGAAACATGAGAATGTCCATAGCAACCGAAAAGTGTCCCTTTGCGTCAAAAGTGTTTTTTGATCAACTAGAAAACAGCGATAGTAAATAAGAATCATTTGCAGAATTGAGTGATACTGATTTTTGGGGAAATTTATCATCAGAAACTGAAAGTGACGACAGCGACAATTCTGCAACTGAGCAAATTTCTGCGTTTTTGGTTTGATTACATTATTGAATAAATGCAAAATAATTGTACCGCTTTCAGCACCAAAAATCAGACATAATCACACCGCCAGGGATACTAACCATTGCAGGCCTATAGTACATAACGCCATATCTCCATGCAGAAAACCATTACCGCTTTCAGCAATAAATTCCAGACTCAGTCATACCGCCAGGGAGGTTAAACCCATGTAAACAAGTCCTTAGGGCCCTTTATTTGTTTTCTAATATAAGACATCTGGCAAAACACAACAGCAGTTTCTTCCTAATAAATGGAATTGAAACTGTAAGGTGCAGTTCATGTTTCTTGAGATGTATGAAATAAATCCCGCATTTTGGACCCTCGTCCCGATCAGAGTCCGTCCCGACCAAAATCCCGGGATTTTGATCTTTTCCCGGGCATCAGGACTTCTTATGGCACCGGCCGCAGCTGGCTTCAAAAACATGGCCGCGATATGACCGTGTTCTTTCCGGCTCCAGATCTCTTTCCCCTTGTGTTCAGTGGAGAGGGGAGGGGCCTCCAATCTGTGCAGCCAATCTGCTTCTCTCTTCAGTGTACAAGTAGACAATTCTCTTGTACACTGAAGCTGGTTAGCTGAATGGATCGGAGGTCCCTCCCCTCTCCACTGAACACAGGGGAAGAAATTCCTGCACACAAGCAAGCGGGTAAGAGCCGCCGGTCCTGCCGCCTATGGGGGTGGTTGGTGTTGGCTGTAAGGCTGCAATAATACCCTGATCTGTGTGGCTGCACTAATATCCTGACATGTGAGGCTGCACTAATAATGCGAGGCTGCACTAATACCTTGATCAGTGAGGCTGCACTGATACCCTGATCTGTGAGTCTGCAATGTATACTCTGTCCTGTGAGGCATCATGGTGAGTTGAATGATTTCATTACATATTACAATGTAATAATAGAAATACTGCGCTTCAATCATCCTAACACTATACCAACCATGGTGCCGGGATGATTGAAGCACTAACACCAGATGTTTAGAGTATCTTTATCTGCTGATTGTTAAACTTTCTGGAATACACATATTACTATTGTGGTGTAGGATCTGGGCCTGCTGTCCCTCCATCCTTCTTTCTTTTTTTCTACATACCTCATTTATCTCAGACTCGAACCACATCCCCTTTAAGGCACACTCCATTTAAGCCACGCCCACTAATTATTTTTGCTGCGGCGCTGTCTGCGCGCCACATTTTCTCCTTCACCTATGACACAACTACAAACAAATGCCCGCCCCCTAATTATAATAAGACCCCCGCCTACAGACAAAAAAGTGTCCCTATAAATTTTTTGACAATGTTGGAAACTATGAAATATAAAGGTAGAAGGGTGTTCGTAGTTGTAGTTGCCATGCGGTAATGTTTACAATCCAGCCCGTCCTCTGAAAAAAGGGACAGAACTGACCTAGAAAACTGATAAATACATGTGATGTTAACAAATATAGTTTCTGTGTTGCTAAAGCCAGTGATACCAACAAAGCCTGTGATGGATTGTAATTATACCGTGTGCAGGATTTCCTGGAGCAGCGAAGCGTACAAATCAAAGACCTGTCAGTCAAAACCCTTTTCATTGTGAGTCTCTCTAGCAGGTTTGCCTGTTAGAGGTTTGTTGGGTACACAGCTTGTTTTTTCAAGACAATCTTCAGACAATGGGGTAGTCCAGTCACTGCTTATAGTTTTTGTACCTTTTGGAGTTTTACACAAGGTTCTTTCTAATGACCTATTGACTGTTCAATATATTCTTTTGCACACCCAAGCCTAGCTGAGGTCATTGTTTTGTGATCAGTTTTGTTTAATCATTAAAGAATAGGTTTAGTTTTAAAACCATTTGTCATTTTAATTTACCCAGGGATATCAAAGACTGCAAATACTACCTTTTACTTCCAATGTACTCTTCAGGCCTCGTGCACACATTTTTGCAGCTGCTCCTAGGGACGGCGTTCTTTTTCTGCCTCTAAATTCCCTTGCATGTTATCCTATGAGGGTTATTTACTAAAAGTGAAGAGTGCAAAATCTGGTGCAGCTTTGCATAGAAACCAATCGACTTCCAGGTCTTATGCCTGATTCATACACACGTGCGTTTAAAAAATGGAGCTGTAACATCGGTACCATCGCCAGGAAAAAAAGCTGCATTAAAAACACGATTTTATCAGCGTTATGCATTGACGTCAATGCACTAGCTTTCAGCTGCATTTCTCTGCCTCTATTCAAAATCAATGGTTCCCTATGGGAACCCATTGATTTGACTAGAAGTCGCACCAGAAGTCGGATCATGATGATCCGACTTGCAGTGTGACTTGTGTGCTGAGGATTTTGAAGGGAAACCCAACAAAAAATGAAAAAAAAAATTTGCGTGGGGTCCCCCCCCCCAAGAGGTACCAGACCCTTATCCGAGCATGCAGCCTGGCAGGCTAGGAAAGGGGGTGGGAACAAGTGATTGCGCCCCCCCCTCCTGGATCATACCAGGTCGCATGCCCTCAACATGGGGGGGGTGGGTGCTTTGGGGCAGGGGGGCCCTGTGCCCCCCACCCCAAAGCACCTTGTCCCCATGTTAATGAGGACAAGGGCCTCTTCCTGACAACCCTGGCTGTTGGTTGTTGGGGTCTGCGGGCAGGGGCTTATCAGTATTTGGAAGCCCCCTTTAACAAGGGGGCCCCCAGATCCCCCCACCCTATGTGAATGAGTATGGGGTACATTGTACCCCTACCCATCCACCTAAAAAAAAAAGTGTCAAAAAAACACACTACACAGCTTTTTAAAATAGTTTATTAAATCAGCTCTGGCATCTTCTCCCCTTTGGTCTCCATACCAGACCAAAGGGTCTAATACCTCTTGGGAGGGGGAATCACACTCAAATTTTTTTTTCATTTCATGCGGGGTTCCCCTTCAAGATCCTCAGCACGCAAGTCGGATCATCATGATCCGACTTCTGGTGCGACTTCTATTCAAATCAAAGGGCTCCCATAGGGAACCATTGATTTTGAATAGAGACAGAGAACTGCCTGCGAGGCTTAACGATGTGTATAAAACGTTAAGCTGTGTTTTTATGAGCATTTTGCCGGCTCAGCGTCAAAACAGCTCTAGCGATGCCGCTTCCAAACGTGCTGGTCCTGCGTTTGTTTTACAGCTTAAGAACGCCGACGCCACTTACAGCTCAAAAACGTCAGTGTGTTGTATGAGGCCATTGAATAATATGGAGAGGCGTTCTTAAGCTGTAAAAACGGCTCAAAAAGCGGCGTTAAAAACGCCTGTGTATATGAGGCCTAATTGTTAAAGCTTAATTGAACAAGCTAGCTGATTGGCTACTGTGCACAGCTGCACCAGATTCTGAGTGCACCAGGTTTAGTAAATATCCCCGTATGTGTCCATGCACACATAGGGGTTGATTTACTAAAGGCAAATAGACTGTGCACTTTACCAGAACAGTTGCTGCAGAGCTTAGTAAATGACCAGAAGCTCTGCTTACTTCCATCATCCAACCATGTGCAAGCATAAATGCAGTTTTTTTATTTTCCTTGCACGTGATTGGGTATTCTTTGCAAAGGGACCTGTTACCTTATTTACTAAACTCTGAAACAATTGCTCTTGCAGAGTGCAACTGCACAGTTTGCCTTTAGTCAACCCCATAGGCTTTTAGCAGTGTTTATTGGCAGAGTAGAGTTTGGGCAGAGAAAATGGTTAACGCTTGTAAATGCATCAAAACGTGTTACCTTTTGGCATGTCAAGCTCTTGAGCATTAACTCATTTCAATGGGCAGAATAAATTATTCTGGCCAAGGAAATTAATTTACGCTAAAGCGTTTGATGCCTGTAAACGCGCCCAAACACTTGTACAAGCGTCAGACACTTTTACAAGCATCAGGCGGTTTTTCTGCCAAATGCTGCTGCCAAGAGGAAAGGCTTCTACAAGAGTTTGCCAAAAGCTGCCATCCTAGACTCATTGCTTTGTTTATATTTAGTGTGTCTAAAGTGTCCTGACCATTGTGGAGAACAGCTACATGTGTGGTTTATTTTTGAATGATGATTTCTGTACTGCATTACACCGATGCATCACTGCGGAATCTGATCACAAATTAATCACTTAGGGCTCTTTCACACTACAAGATCCGTTTTGACAGACTCCGCTGTTTAGTGGGGGACTGATCTGTTGATCCCCACTGAGCCGGCAGATGACTGGTCCGTCTCTGCTCACTGTGCAGGGATGGACCTGTCAGAGCCACCGCTCTCCTCTATGGGGATCGGATGAAAACGGATCTGCCCGTCCGTTTTCATCCAATCCGCCAGACAGATGGAAAATAGGGTTTCCATCCGTCTCTGTTTAGCAGATCGGATGTCAGCAGACATGTCACCATTGACATCCGATGCTCCATAGAGATACATGGGGCGTCCGTTCAGGTCCACCTGAAAAACTGACAGGCGGACCTAAATGGTCCGCAAGTGTGAAAGAGCCCTTATTGTCTAGACCTCTATCCCATGTGATTCAACATCCAACTCTAGAAAGCAAAATGCTGACCTAAAGGTATTCCTTTTGCTTTCTATAGAGTAATTCTTGTTTCAGACGCTGCTGTGCACACTGTGTAGTGCAGACTGCTGACAGCCTGAATGTAAATAAAGTAATGTCTGGTGTGTTTTTAAAATTAGAGTTATGCTTTGTCACCTTTCTGAAAGTAACATTTCAGGCATTTTGCTACAGGCGCTTGTTCACATCATTATTAAGAGTTTTGTTTTTGATTCCTACCAAGCCCCTCCCAAGCTCAAAATACTTTGAGCTTGTTTATCAGGTATGGCTTCTTATCACATTGAATTTCATTGAGCCAAGGTGTATATACCCTTAATAGGGCTAATGCCTAGTACACGCTATTGATAACAATATCGGACAAATGATCGTCCTTTTTTGCATGCTAGTTTCATGTTGAAAACCAATAGGTTACTAAAGTTACAAAAAATCTTTTACGACAGAATACAACTTCCGAAGTGATGTATTGTATTATATCTTTAGTTTCTGAGCATGCGTGGCCTTGGTCACTCAATTTTTCCCAGTACAAACACTGTACTAATTACATGAAAATCGCTTGTTCTGCTACCATAGGAAAACATTTTTTGTACTTTTCCTTTCAGATATTTTCGTATGAACATTCGCGATCAGCTCTTTAAAGCTGTGTACTAACAATCAGATTATCGGGCGGTTGCTCTGAAAGTGGAAATTTTTGTCTAATTTCCTCATCGTGTGTACTAGGTATAAGGCTGCCAGAAGATTTTAGAGGGTGGCTAGATCGTGCCTGCCCATCTAACCACAATCTAAAGCCTATGGACAGCATAAGGCCTCATATACACTGCTGCTCCTAAACTGACATTTTGGGGGCTTTTGGTATTTTTTGCCTAAACCCCTGAACCCACCTCAATAAAAGCCTATGACTTTGATTTACTAAAACTGGAGAATGCAAAATCTGGTGCAGCTCTGCATAGAAACCGGCTTCGCTGTTTTTTTGGCAAAGCTTAATTGAGCAAGCTGAATTTAGAAGCTGATTGGCTATCATGCACAACTGCACCAGATTGTGCCCATGCATACATAGGAGTGGAGAGTGTAAAATCTGGTGCAGCTCTGCATAGAAACCAATCAGCTTCCACGTTTTTATGTTTTTTAATTGAACAAGCTAAAGTCAGAAGTTGATTGGCGACCAAGCACAGCTGCACCAGGTTTTGCAATTTCCAGTTTTAGTAAATAAACCCCAAAGGCTTTTAGAGGAGTTTAGGAGCAGCAGCATTTAGGGGCATTCAGGGCTCCTTCTCCTAAAGAATTGCATTCAGGATTGGAGCTGCTGGACATTAAAAAAACACCAAACGCTTCTAAAGTTTGAAGTTTGGTCAGTTTCATTGGTCAGATTAAAATAAAAAATCTGGCAAATTAAATGAATTAACAGTCAAACACGACTAAACGTGCCTAAACGCATTTGAAAACAAAACATGGCTTAGGTGTGTTTTTAACACAGATTTTCTCCTGTAAGGGGAAACAGCATTTACAATAATCCAGTGTGCATGGGGCCTTAATCGTCACATGGTTGACATGGCTTTGTTTAGTAACTTGTACTTTATACACATTCTGTTTAGCACAAGTTAAACATAATACTGTGAAGTATGTGCTCATTTTCAACAAAGAATAATTATCTCTACAGTGATCACAGCAAGCCTGCCCAAATGTAAATTCAGTGCAAGCGCATTCTATTCATTCATCAGTACACAGAGCAGCAATTATTTCAAGCTCTACTCTCTATAAACTTGCAAGGTCATCTCTGCTGTTCATCCCCAGCAGGGTGAAACAGATCTAGAATCAAGGTCATCTCTGCTGACCTTGCAAGTTTATCTCCATTCAGCCAGGAGGAGGGAAGAGGTAAGGTTTGCAGGCAGTTACTGTTGGTGCTGGGTATTTCAGGGAAGAATAGATAGCAATCAGGACAGGTTGGTTTTCTAAGGCAGGTCATACATTATGCAGTTTCCTTTCCTTCAACCATGAGTTGAAGGAATGAAAATTGTTAGATTCCCCTATCAACACAGTCAGTGTTGATGGGGGAATCCCTCCTGCAGCGCTATTGTGTTCTGCCAGTGGGGAGCCTTCCCCACCAGCAGTATACAATGATCACTGCTGGCAGCTATAGCTGCAGGTGGTGATCGTGGCCAAAAAAAACCCCAACAGGCTGGTTGTACTGAAGTCAATTGACAGATTGACTTCAGTACACTGTTGAACCGGCCGAATTTCGACCCGCCTAATGTCTGGCTTAAGATCTCTCCAAGTGTAAGCATATCCCCTCGTAGACAATTGTCACCAGAGCATGTTTACCCATTGGAAGATATGCCCTCTAGTCTTGTTCCAATGGAAACAAAACATTTTGGATACCCCATCAGATTCCACAAGATACAGTGATCACTAGGTCCAATAGTGAGGATGAATCTCCCCAGTGAGCTCATAGACAGCAATAAAAACTTAATAGGCACTCTAACCTTTCCACGCTGAACCCAAAACTAAATACAAAGTTTGACTGTGTGTACATTTTTAACTTTTTGTAACTAAACATTTTAACTAAAACACCTTAGCTTGTTACTCCTAGCTAAGTTTAGACAATCACCTGGAAATCTGATCAATCCAGACTTTACCATTATCTACTCCTTATCTCAGAAGTAACTTGGAAGTCATTTTTAGAAGGGATTAGTGTTCAATAGAACCTCCTGGTGTTAATCTTGGGCACTTACAATTTCTTGTAATGAATGTGTGTATTTAAAAGCTTTTTGCTTTGTGTTTGCCATCGCATCTTATAAAGACCCTGTCACCACCATATTTTTTTTTTTCAGATGCAGTGGCCCTTCCTTTTTGACCCATCCCACTTCTCGTAAGCCCCACCCCTTATAGATTCCACCCATTGTGTCAGGAGTATACAGCCTAGCATCGCCAGATAGGGGTATATACAGCATCACAGATAGGGGTGTATATACAGCACCACAGATAGGGATATACAGCACCTGTGTGTGCGTATATATATATATATATATATATATATATATATATATATATATATATAATCTCACAAAAGTAAGTACACCCCTCACATCTTTGTAAACATTTCATTCTATCTTTTTCATGTGACAACACTGTAGAAATGACACTTTGCTACAATGTAAAGTAGTGAGTGTACAGCTTGTACAACAGTGTAAATTTGCTGTTCCCTCAAAATAACTCAACACACAGCCATTAATGTCTAAACCGCTGGCAACAAAAGTGAGTACACCCCTAAGTGAAAATGCCCAATTAGCCATTTTCCCACCCCGGTGTCATGTGACTCGTTGGTGTTACAAGGTTTCAGGTGTGAATGGGGAGCAGGTGTGTTAAATTTGGTGTTAACGCTCTCTCATACTGGTCACTGGAAGTTCAACATGGCACCTCATGGCAAATAACTCTCTGAGGATCTGAAAAAAAGAATTGTTGCTCTACATTAGGATGGCCTAGGTAATAAGACGATTGCTACGACCCTGAAACTGAGCTGCAGCATGGTGGCCAAGACCATACAGCGGTTTAACAGGACAGGTTCCACTCAGAACAGGCCTCACCGTGGTCGACCAAAGAAGTTGAGTGCACGTGCTCAGCGTCATATCCAGAGGTTGTCTTTGGGAAATAGACATATGAGTGCTGCCAGAATTGCTGCAGAGGTTGAAGGGGTAGGGGGTCAGCCTGTCAGTGCTCAGACCATACGCCACACACTGCATCAAATTGGTCTGCATGGCTGTCATTCCAGAAGGAAGCCTCTTCTAAAGATGATGCACAAGAAAGCCTGCAAACAGTTTGCTGAAGACAAGCAGACTAAGGACATGGATTACTGGAACCATGTCCTGTGGTCTGATGAGACCAAGATAAATGTATTTGGTTCAGATGGTGTTAAGCGTGTGTGGCGGCAACCAGGTGAAGTGTGTCTTGCCTACAGTCAGGCATGGTGGTGGGAGTGTCATGGTCTGGGGCTGCATGAGTGCTGCCGGCACTGGGGAGCTACAGTTCATCGAGGTAACCATGAATGCCAACATGTACTGTGACATATTGAAGCAGAGCATGATCCCCTCCCTTCAGAGACTGGGCCGCAGGGCAGTATTCCAACATAACAACCCCAAACACACCTCCAAGATGACCACTGCCTTGCTAAAGAAGCTGAGGGTAAAGGTGATGGACTGGCCAAGCATGTCTCCAGATCTAAACCCTATTGAGCATCTGAGGGGCATTCTCAAATGGAAGGTGAAGGAGTGAAAGGTCTCTAACATCCACCAGCTCCGTGATGTCGTCATGGAGGAGTGGAAGAGGACTCCAGTGGCAACCTGTGAAGCTCTGGTGAACTCCATCCCCAAGAGGGTTAACCACTTCAGATCCGCGCTATTGCCGAAGTACGGCTCCAGCGCGGATCTGAAATGCCGGGACGACGTCCATGGACGTCGTCCCCTGTGAACGCTCCTCGCGCGCCCCCTGGTGGCAGCGGCGCGTGCGCGCCACACACTGCGCGAGCGTGCCCGTGGCTCGGGCGGACTCTAGGTCTGCCCGGACCCGTCGATCTCTTTCAGGAGCCTCAGAACGGGGAACCGCCGTTGTAAACACGGCGGTTCTCCGTTCTGTGACAGGGGACATAGCAGATCTACTGATCCCTGTCACTGGGATCAGTTAGATCTGTTATGTCCCGACCAGCCCCACCCCCCCACAGTTAGAACACACCCAGGGAACATTTGTTAACCCCTTCACTGCCCCCTGCAGGTTAACCCCTTCAATGCCAATGACATTTACACAGTAATCAGTGGATATTTAAATTTCTGATCGCTGTATAAATGTCATTGGTCCCAAAAATGTGTAAAAAATGTCCAACATGTCTGCTGCAATATCGCAGTCCCGATAAAAATCGCAGATCGCCGCCATTACTAGTAAAAAAAAAAATAATAATAAAAACGCCATAAATCAATTCCCAGTTTGTAGACGCGATAACTTTTGTGCAAACCAATCAATATACGCCAATTGCGATTTTTTTTTTAACCAAAAATATGTCGAAGAATATATGTCGGCCAAAACTGATGAATATTTTTTTTTAATGGATTTGTACTTTAGCAAAAAGTAAAAAATATTGTTCTTTTTTGCAAAATTGTCGCTCATTTTTTGTTTATAGCGGCGATCAGAAATAACGCAGCGGTGATCAAATACCACCAAAAGAAAGCCCTATTTGTGGGAAAAAAAGGACGCAAATTTTATTTAGGTACAACGTCGCACGACCGCGCAATTGTCATTCAAAATGCGACAGCGCTGAAAGCCAAAAATTGGTCTGGGCAGGAGGGGGGTTTAAGTGCCCAGTAAGGAAGGGGTTAAGGCAGTGCTGGAAAATAATGGTGGCCATACAAAATATTTACACTTTTGGCCAAATTTGGACATTTTCACTTAGGGGTGTACTCGCTTTTGTGGCCAGCGATTTAGACATTAATGGCTGTGTGTTGAGTTATTTTGAGAGGGCAGCAAATTTACACTGTTATGCAAACTGTACACTCACTACTTTACATTGTAGCAAAGTGTCATTTCTTCAGTGTTGTCACATGAAAAGATAGAATAAAATATTTTCAAAAATGTGAGGGGTGTACTCACTTTTGTGAGATACTGTATAATATACACACAGGGTGGTGAACTCACCTTACTACAATGTTGGGCTCTCCTTACTGCAGGAGAAAGCAATGGTGGATTCTCCTTACTGCAGAGGAAAGCAGTGGTGGACTTGCCTTACTGCAGGGGAAAGCAACAGTAGACTCCCCTTACCGCAGAGGAAAGCAATGGTGGACTTGCCTTACTGCAGGGGAAAGCAATGGTGAACTCGCCTTATTCCAGGGAAAAGCAATGGTAGACTCGTCTTACAGCAGGGGAAAGCAATGGTGCACTCGCCTTCCTGCAGGAGAAAGCAAGAACGGACTTGCCTTAATGCAGGAGATAGCAATTGGTGGACTTGCCTTCCTGCAGGAGAAAGCAAGGATGGACTTGCCTTAATGCAGGAGATAGCAATTGGTGGACTCATCTTGCTGCAGGGGAAAGCAATTGGGGACTCACCTTATCGCAGGGAAAACCAATGGTGAATTTGCCTTACCGCAGGAGAAAGCATACCTCCCAACTTTTTTAGATGGGGATGAGGGACACCTGTTAGCAAGTGTATGTAGGTATAGGACACACCCCACTGCCGCACCCTCATAAAGGAGAATTATACAAAAAAATATGTTAAACCCATAAATGCTTTTTTTTACCTCTACTATTCCTTTATTATGGCTTTTGACATTTACAAATACAACAACTTAGAAATTGGATGAAAGTTTTAGCACTGGGAAACACTTTTTGAAAGATAAAAAGTGCATTTTATATAGAACTATACAGATCAAACCAAAATGAGGGACAAATGAGGAGGAAAGAGGGACAGAATGACTTTGTTCCAAATCAGGGACAGTTGGGAGTTATGGGAAAGCAATGGTGGACTCGCTTTACTGCAGTGGAATCAATAGTGGATTTGCCTTACAGCAGGGTAAAGAAACTGCAGATTCCCTTTACAACAATGGAAATGAAAGCTTTTCCAAGCAGTGGTGGACTCTTTGCTAAAGGGTAAAGCACTATTGCACTCTGATTTTAGAGCTCAGCACTGCTTTGTTTCTTCTTTTACCTTGGATTGCTTCATACTGTAATATCACTGAAAAGTGGGATTTTCTGCAGCTCAGGATCAGACAGGGTTCTTGTAGAAGGTAGTGCGCTGCTTGGTGATTGTGAATGTCCTTCATAGTACCAACATTGTGCTACACGATACAGAAACGCATGCCGAGTAATGGCTACATTGATTTTAACATTTGTAAATATGATAATTAATGTTTAACCTGTGTTTCGCCCATGCAAGTAAAAGCAACACATTTACTTTAAACTATATGTAAACTAAAATCTCATACAAATTAACAATCTAAGGTCACTACAAAATTTAATTTTCAATTTGTAGAAATCAGCAGCTCTTATTAAAGTTATGTCTGCCATGAAAGTCCATTTTCTGGCACATTCTGTTTTAGGGGGACAGCACTGTCCCTCTGCCTCCTAATTTCTTTCCTGCTTTGTCATCTTGGCACATGCGCTTTCCAAACAGATGACAAGCAAGCATGCTGACGCTGATTGTGCAGCCATTTTTGCCATTGTTGCATCAGGAAACCTGTGACAAATTCCATGCAGCCATTACTGAAATGCACACATGTAAACAGGAAATGGCTGCAAAAAGGCTACATGAGATCTGCACCGCTGAGATGCAACCAAGGATGGGAAAATTGTGAACAAAAAATGCAGTTGTTTATAAAACATTATTATTTAAACAAGTTAAATATCATTCAGTTAGGTTTAAATCTACTTTATTGCCTCTCCTTCCTATTAGGGGTCAGAACTATTCACACTAAATCGTTTGAAAAACGTGCGCAAAACATCAAGCGTTATTACCGCATTTTTGCCATGTTTCTCCCGTGTTATCGCTATAATTAACGCTAACGCCCAGGCGTTTTTCAAGCGCTAGCATTAAATAAATAGCACATCCCCCTACATTACATCCGGTTTACTTCCTGGTATTTTGACCTTTCCACAACCTCTGGGCGTTTTGCTGGCGCTTTTAACGCACTTTTAACGCACTTTTAACGCGCTTTTAAAGCGCTTTACATTCATTTCAATGTATATGGGCGTTTTTAATTCGCTATTTTTAGCGCTCAGAATAAGCACAAAAAATCATGCTTGCAGGACTTTTTTAAATTCGGCGCCAACGCGACGCCCCGGTGTGAATAGGTACATTGGAATTACTGGGCAGCGTTTTAGAAGCGCTATTTTTAGCACAAAAACGGTAGGAACCGCCTTAGTGTGAAAGGGGTCTAACTGTCTCGCACCTGTGTAAACTAGCCCAAAAATAGCCTTATAAGACTCGGTTCACACTGCTGTGACTTGGGATCCAACTTGTGTGACCCCATGTTGCATGACAATGAGAGCAGTCCTAATTAGCGATACTGAAGTCGTTCTGACTACTGTACTACTTCTAGTCATCTTGTGCCCATAGACTTTAATGGAAGTCGCCTCCAAGTTGGATTCTCATCTATATTGATGTGATTTAGATCTGACATTACAGAAAGATTATCCGGGCATTCCCTGCAATGTAGCCTCTCCCTAACTTCATAGTTGCAAAGCAGTACTCAAATCGCCAGGAAGTCGCCTGGCAAAGTCACACCGTAAGTCGCACAGCTTTGAGGTCGCAGTAGTGTGGACCAAGCCTAAATGTTCTTGTGTATTGTTCTTCCACTTGTGAGTCTTATGACTTTGTACTGAAGTTTGACATTATCTTAATATGCTAAGCTGTTTTATTTATCTTACCACCCCTTTGGTAAAAATGTCTTGAGAGAAAATAAATTCTGGCTGCAAGCTGTGTTCTTTATCACTCTGTGTATATTTGCATTTCCCAGAGTGATAAGGGATTCGTTTGGCTGTCAGTCATGCAGGCTAAAACATCTGTGATGTGGAAATAAAGTAGAACTAAAGGCAAAAAAACGTTTTTCTGCCATTTTTGATAGCGTAAGGGAGGGTTATAAACCCTGTCCATTCTTCCTTTTTTTTGTTTTGTCATATGTGTCCCATTGGGATGATTTCTCTTCAATTCCTGTCCTATAAACAGAGAACCCAAAGTGAGGGAATCCGTGGTTGTCACCAGAACTAGTGTCTCAATTGAAAGATTTCGACTCTATTTCTGTTTTGGGGTCAACCTAAAATTTGGGCTTATCTTTGACTTTCATTTTTAATGATAATGATAAACAGGACAAATAGAGAGGGTGGATCTTCCTAATGGGGGCATAGACAGCAATAAAAACCTGGCAGGTGTTCTTATACCTCTACACTCTGTCCCAAACAAAAAAAAAAAGTTTTGCCTATAATTTATTACCATTCTTCGGTGTATACATCATATTGTGGCTGTGCGTTTTCTATTGGCAAATGTTTTCTTTTCAAAGATAGTAACTAGGTACAGTATCTCACAAAAGTGAGTACACCCCTCACATTTTTGTAAATATTTTATTCTATCTTTTCATGTGACAACACTGAAGAAATGACACTTTGCTACAATGTAAAGTAGTGAGTGTACAGCTTGTATAACAGTGTCAATTTGCTGTCCCCTCAAAATAACTCAACACACAGCCATTAATATCTAAACCGCTGGCAACAAAAGTGAGTACACCCCTAAGTGAAAATGTCCAAATTTGGCCCAATTAGCCATTTTCCCTGGAGCACCAGTTTGACCAGGTTTCAGCCCTGTTTAAGCATGCACTCACTCAGCCCTAAGCTTGACCTCAGCCTTATGGATTGTGTGGAATGGACTCTCCGCTGGACCCGCCAGAAGTGGTGCTCTAAAGTGAACAAGCCCGACACCATGTTGGCTAAACTACTAAACACATTTACATCCAAACATGCCCCAGTTACTCTTCGCACTAGACATGCTTTCCTAACTAGTATTCCTATTTGAATTCTTGAGGAATTTAAGCACCACCTAGACTCGTTGTATGCTCCATCTACACAAGTCGATACTGCAGCAATCAATGAATTTCTCACAAGTTTTTCCTTAGCCGAATTGATTTAGGCCCAACAGGACCTTAAGTACCTTATTGCAGTCTCTGAGGATTTGAGCTGTATCCAAGTTCTTAAATCTGGAAAACGCCCAGGCCTGGACAGCTTTACTGCTTTTTTTTTTATTTAAAAAATGGCTGATGTGGTTGCCCTTCATCTCCCCAATATGTACAACTTTGCTAAAAAGAATGGTTCTTTCTCGCCTTTGCTTCTTATAGCGAATATTGTCATGCTGCCAGAACCGAACAGGGGCCATCAATCTTGCGCTAACTTACAGGCTGATCTCTCATTTATATAGATGTCAAAATGCTCACCAAGATCCTAGCCAATAGACTGAACACCTTCTTGGCAGGCCTTATCAAAAAAGATCAGGTAGGGTTGTTTCCCGGAGGCAGGCCAGTGATAGCATAAGATGCGCCATCCACTTAGCACATATAGCCAGACAGCAGTTCACTGAGATAATGTTTCTTTCTTTGGATGTAACTAAGGCTTTTTACACTCTCCAGCGTTTTGGGTTCAGCCCTTCTTTTATGCAATGGAACTCAGCACTTTAAAGTGTTTCCCGGGCTAAAGTGAGATACGGGTTCTAATCACCTATGTTTCCTATTCAAAGAGGTACCAGGCAAGGTTGCCTCCTTTCACCTGCAACCCCCCCCCCCCCGTCTGTCCTCGCCGAACCTCTTTAGATTCTTAGACAGATTTGCCTTCCTTTCAGGCTTACATGTTAACCCCACTAAATCTGAAGCCACATCAGTAACCCTTTTAGCTCCCACCATTGATGCTCTTCTCGACCTTGAATACATAAACAGACCTCCTTTGCACATAAAATCTTGGGCGGATTGTCTGTCCCTAACCTACAAGCCTACTATTTAGGGGCAAACATCACTCACCTCCCGAATCTGTACGATATTCCTAATTTACTACATTGTGCCTCCTTGGATCTTATTGAGGTCCATCCATTTACGCTGCCCTCTCTACCATGGCTTCTTGGCCTATCTCCTTGAACCTGATTCTTGCCTCTACTCCTAAACTTTGGGACACTGTTGAGTACTCTGTTGGCCTACTCTCCCCACATTTACCCTTGCTACCTTTGCTTCGCTGCCCTTTGTTTCTCCCAGGCCTTGATAATCTGACCCAATATGATTGGTGGACCATTCATGGTTTTGATAACATCCATTCCTTCCTCATCCCTATGTGGATACTTACTGTCGATTCTCTCACATCTTCCCATGATATTCCATTGCGAGAGCATTTTCACTATCTACAACTCAGTACACCCTACCCTAATTCACGTCCATATTTTTCGAGTATCATCTCACTCGTATACTCTGCTATTGTTTCTTTCCCATTCCCCCTCTCCTGTGGCACAAGACAGGATTACCCTATCTCCCCACTCCTATACGCCCTGGCTGTGAAACCCTTGCCATCGCAATTAGAGCCCATCCCAACATCATGGACCTACACAGTGGGCAGATCACCAAAGTCGTCAGTCTCTATGCTGACGACATGCTCCTGTATCTGGCAGATTCGGGACCCTCCCTGCAAGCTGTTTTACAGCTTGTTATTCATTTCGGGACCTTCTCTGGGCTGCAGATTATTAACTGGTTGAAATCCCAAATCCTACCTATTGACACCAGTGCCCCCACAGCTGAGCAAGCAGCCCTGCCTCTAATTAGAGCTAGCACCATCAAATACCTTGGCATCCAAATCTCCCGTTCCCTAATCGATTATATTGATCTCAATCTTGAGCCCCTATACGATCTCCTTAAAACCAAAATGCAAACCGGGTCCCGCCTCACACTTGGGGTTATGGGACGCATTCGTTTAGTAAAAATGATTCTCCTCCCGAAGCTACTCTATATTTTCTGGCATGCCCCCCTTTTCATCCCACTACATACAGTTGTGCTCATAAGTTTACATACCCTGGCAGAATTTATGATTTCTTGGCCATTTCTCTTTCACTCAGGGCTAGTGTTTGGCTAAAGCCATTTATTATCAATCTACTGTGTTTACTCTTTTTAAATCATAATGACAACAGAAACTACCCAAATGACCCTGATCAAAAGTTTACATACCCCAGTTCTTAATACCATGTATTGCCCCATTTAACATCAATGACAGCTTGAAGTCTTTTGTGGTATTTGTGGATGAGGCTGTTTATCTTCTCAGATGGTAAAGCTGCCCATTCCTCTTGGCAAAAGGCCTCCAGTTCCTGGAAATTCTTGGGCTGTCTTGCACGAACTGCACCTTTTGTGATCTCCCCAGAGTGGCTCAATGATATTGAGGTCAGGAGACTGAGATGGCCACTCCAGAACCTTCACTTGATTCTGCTGTAGCCAATGACAGGTCGACTTGGCCTTGTGTTTTGGATCATTGTCATGTTGGAACGTCCAAGTACGTCCCATGTGCAACTTCCTGGCTGGTGAATGCAAATGTTCCTCCAGTATTTTTTTATAACATACTGCATTCATCTTGCAATCAATCCTCCGGAAAACGGTTCTCCTTACCCGTCGAAATGGTAGACTCTTCTATTTGTCGGAGTAGGTGTTTATGGTGTTTTCTGAAGTTCGACAGTAACTACAATTTACCCCGTTATGTACCATAATTCTTGACCCCATACATTTGAAAACTAGTCCCAGTAAACCCATCAAAGACAACAGTAATACTAAATTTTTCTCATTTGTGTCATCTAACTATTATTTACCAAAATCGGTTTGTGATCGGTACTCACTT